>JASPKZ010007611.1:0-600000 GCA_030220185.1 Diploptera punctata
TTTGTGCGTCTCATTCCTATTTTGTGATTATTGTTCCCTATGTATTTGAATCTCAGCCCCTTCCTCAAAATTTCCCTCATTTGTCATTAGCTCTACATTTTCCATTGTATACTGATTTCTACTACGGTGTGACATATTTTAGTTTTAATTGATATTACTTCCAGTCCTATTCGTAGTGTTACTCAATAGTGTGTTCGTGTTGTCCTTTATATCTCCCTCGCTATCGTCAATAGTACTACCATCATCATCACGCATAAACTAACAGCTTATTTGATACCATTCAGTTTGTAGCCTCTCATCTCCTAAAGATTTAATGCATGCCCTAGTAAAAAATAAATACTAGAGGAGATAGTGCATCTCCTTGCTTCAACCCATTCTGGATTACAAAGTGTCTGAAAACTGTTTGCCTACAACGCACCCTACGCTTTAAACCATTTAGACACATTCGTAACAGTCTAACTAACTTTTTAGGAATTCCGAACTCCAGCAGGATACTATATAACTTCTCCCTCTTAATTGAATCATATGCTTTTTTGAAGTCTACATATAGGTGATGTACAGTACCATTATATTCCCATTTCCGTTTCTAAATCTGTCTTATCAACTAAAAATCTATCTGTGTAGACTGTTCTTCTTTCTAAATGCACATTGATGATCTCCTAGAATGTAGCATATAGGAGTCAGTCTGCTTACTAATATATTAGTTAAGAATTTTGTACGAAGTTGAAAGTAATGAGATGGCCCCTGTAGTTGTTGCAGCAATCAGTTTTTAATCTCCTTTCTTATATTTTTTTTATTATTGATTTTCGTACTCTCAATTATGTTAAATCATATTTGAAGAGAACAATTATAATACGCTCAGACCGGGTGACTTGAACCCGCGCCCTGGGTTCTCAAGACCAAGTGCTCTACCAACTGAGCTACCTGACAAGTACCCGATCTAAACGCAAATCTTTCTCTATATACATTGTAATTCCCATCCACCAAATGCTGTGAAGCCATGCTTCTATCTTGCAAATGGCGGCTCCTTTATTAGAAGACATATTTGGGAATTATACATTACAGCCAGTACGGGCTTTTTCCAAGTTTTTACTATGTGATTTTCGTACATCTCAATGATGGATAAATCATATTTGGAAGAGAAAAATTATACGCTCAGACCCGGGACTTGAACCCGGGACCCTTGGTTCTCTAGACCAAGTGCTCTACCAACTGAGCTACCTGAGCAAGTACCGATCTAAACGCAAATCTTTCTCTATATACATTGTAATTCCCATCCACCAAATGCTGTGAAGCCATGCTTCTATATCTGCAAATGGCGGCTCCTTTATTTAGAAGACATATTTTGGGAATTATACATTACAGCCAGTAACGGCTTTTTCCAAGTTTTTATTATTGATTTCGTACATCTCAATGATGGATAAATCATATTTGAAGAAAAAATTATACGCTCAGACCGGACTTGAACCCGGGACCCTTAGTTCTCTAGACCAAGTGATCTACCAACGGAGCTAACCTGAGGAAGTACCGCTCAAAAAGCCGTACTGGCTGTAATTAATATCCCAAATATGTCTTCTTAATAAAGGAGCCGCCATTTGCAAGATAGAAGCATGGCTTCACAGCATTTGGTGGATGGGAATTACAATGTATATAGAGAAAGATTTGCGTTTAGATCGGTACTTGCTCAGGTAGCTCAGTTGGTAGAGCACTTGGTCTAGAGAACCAAGGTCCCGGGGTTCAAGTCCCGGTCTGAGCGTATAATTTTTCTCTTCAAATATGATTTATCCATCATTGAGATGTACGAAATCAATAATAAAAACTTGGAAAAAGCCGTACTGGCTGTAATGTATAATTCCCAAATATGTCTTCTTAATAAAGGAGCCGCCATTTGCAAGATAGAAGCATGGCTTCACAGCATTTGTGGAGGGAATTACATGTATATGAGAAAGATTTGCGTTTAGATCGGTACTTGCTCAGGTAGCTCAGTTGGTAGAGCACTTGGTCTAGAGAACCAAGGGTCCCGGGTTCAAGTCCCGGTCTGAGCGTATAATTTTTCTCTTCAAATATCCTTTCTTATAGATTGGTACGATAATTGATTCCTTCCATTCATCTGGAAGAGCTTCTTTTTCCCAAATCATACTAAGCAACCAGCGTATCTTGTCCATCAATTTTTCTCCCCCTGATTTTATCAGTTCTGCTGGGATCTCATCTGAACCTGATGCTTTATACATCTTCCATTTTTCAATCGCCATTTCAACATCTATTGCACTTTGGCTGTGTGACTAACATTTCTGCTGTCTGTTACTTATCCTCCTCAATGTCCTGTTCTGTATGTACATTTAATAGCTGATTAAAGTAACTTTTCCATCTATTTAATATACTTCTAGAATCTGCAATCATATCCTCATTTTCATTCCGAATTATGTTTGTTCTAGCCTGAAACCCTTTCTTCTCTATACTAATTCCCTGATATAATTCTCTAATGTTCCTATTTTTTGCATTCATTTCAAGATCATTATCCTCTCTCTCAATATTCCCTCTTTTTACTCTTTAGTAGCTTGGTGTTTTCCCGTCTAATACTACCCAAATTGCCTCTAAATTTACCTCATTTGGCTCGTGTAACCACTTAATTTTTGCTAGCTTTCTTTTCTTTACAATATCGGCACATTCCTCATGAAACCATTTCTTGTTTTGCCTCTTTTTTAAACACCAATGCTTTCTGATGCTGACATTTAATAGTATCTCTTATAGCCTCCCATTCTTTATTTATATCAGTTTCTCTCTCGTTTGCCACATTGTCATCTGAAGATTCTAGTATTTCAAAATCTATTTAGCATTTTGATTTGGTATTCTTGGCCCGCATTTCAATCATTTTTTCAAGTTTTTAAATTCACATTTTTTCAGAATCATCTTTAGCATTTGTTCCTCTCATAAGCGATAGCCGTTGTCCTGATTTTCACTCTGACCAGATGATGATCCGAATTGCAGTCTGTCCCCTCTAACTGATCTAACATCGATGATGCTACTGTGGCCAAGCGTTTATCCACTAATACATGATCTATCTGGTTACCGAGTTTCTCCATCTGGGGACGTCCAGGTGTATTTATGATATCCTTATGCTGAAATTGTTGTGCTCTTAACAATGAGATTCTTCGATGTGGCAAATGTGACTAATCTAATCCCGTTGTCATTACTATCTTCATGAAGACTGAATTGGCCTATTGTTGGTTTGAATATATCTTCCCCGCCCCACTTTTGCATTAAATCTCCTAGGACAATTTTCATATGTATTCGTGAAAGGCTATCAAATAAGCATTCTAATTCTTCATAGAACTCATCCTTGATCTTGTCATCTTTTCTTTTGTGGGGGCGTGTACATTTACAATTATAAAATCAATGTCGTTTACCCTTTAGAATTATGTATGATATCCTATCACTAACAAACTTAATATCTCGGATAGCGGATAAGATCCTTCTTCTGACTAAAAAACCCGTTCCAAATGCAGGTCTTTCTGCACCCCTATAGTACAATGCAAAGCTTCCTGATTCCTGACTACCTTCTCCTGGCCACCTAACTTCCTGTAAAGCAACTATAATCCAAGGGCGATTTATCTAATTCCCGCGTTAAATATCTCTAGTGCCCCGCTCTATTGTATAAAGTCCTAACATTCCATGTTCCTAGGAACATGTCCCTGTGTTTGAGCCTTTGGCATGGGTTCCCTGAAGTAGTCCCCCGCCGGAGAACCGAATGGGGGACTATTTGACCTCCGGAAATTTTACCCCAAATGAACCCTGTCCACATTTCTTGACAGTTGTATTTTTACGGTGAAAGATCGTCACTCTTTCGCCCAAGGTACTTTTTTCGTCTGGCTTATCACCGTCGACCAGTCCGGCATGGGTAACCCTATCGGCAGCAATGCTACCGCCGGCATAGCTCTCAGGATCATTTAAGCACACAAGTCACTCCACCACGACAAGGTAAAGATACCATGGAGGGGGCACTACTATTATTATCATTATTATTACTATTATTATCATTATTATTATTACTATTATTATCATTATTATTATTATTACTATTATTATTATTATTACTAATATTATTATTATTATTATTATTACTACTATTATTATTATTACTACTACTATTAATATTACTACTACTATTACTATTATTATTACAATTATTATTATTATTATTATTATTATTATTATTATTAGTATTATTACTACCATTATTATTACTACTACCATTATAATTTACTACTACCATTATTATTATTACTACTATTATTATTATTACTACTATTTTTAATTATTATTACTACTATTTTTAATTATCCTTACTATTATTATTATTATTACTACTTTTTTAATTATTATTATTATTATTACTTTTATTATTATTACTACTATTACTATTATTATTATTATTACTATTATTATTGTTACTACTATTATTATTACTACTATTACTATTATTATTACTACTATTACTATTATTACTACTACTATTACTTTTTATTACTACTACTATTATTATTATTATTAGTATTATTACTATTATTACTGTTACTATTATTACTATTACTATTATTACTATTACTATTATTACTACTACTATTATTATTACTATTATTATTAGTACTTTTATTATTATTATTACTACTACTATTATTATTATTACTACTATTATTATTATTATTATTACTGCTATTATTATTATTATTACTGCTATTACTAATATTATTACTACTATTACTATTATTATTACTACTATTACTATTATTATTACTACTATTACTATTATTACTACTACTATTACTATTATTATTATTATTATTATTATTAATTATTATTATTGCTATTATTACTATAATTACTATTATTACTATTATTACTATTACTATTATTACTACTATTATTACTATTATTACTACTACTATTACTATTATTACTACTACTATTACTATTATTACTACCACTATTACTATTATTACTATTACTATTACTATTATTACTATTACTATCACTATTATTACTAGTACTATTACTATTATTACTATTATTATTATTACTATTATTACTATTACTATTATTACTATTACTATTATTACTATTACTATTATTACTATTACTATTAATACTATTACTATTACTATTACTATTACTATTACCATAACTATTACCATAACTATTACCATTACCATTACCAATACCAATACCATTACCATTATCATTATCATTATTATTATTATTATTATTATTATTATTATTATTACGGATTACATATAACATAAAAATCTAGTAGAGGACATATCTTTCTAACTTTTAACTTTTAGTAGACCATTAGCACTAAATAATGTTTTTTTAAACACTTTTTCGTATTTATTGGACAATTAAAATCTAATGGATCAATAATACGTTCTTGCAATCCATCCCTAGCGTCGTTATTCAACTTCTAACTACAAATAAAGTATATAAATACACAGTTTTTTACGCTGTCTTTCTTGTTTTACGTTCTTTTTTTTTACCCTTTTGTTAACTATCTTCTATTCTCACACACAGACACAAGGACAGGACACACACCCATACCCACAGTGGAAATTTTAAATCCCCTACTCCGCCGGGAATCGAATCCGGGTCGCCGGAGTGGAAGGTTGTGACTCTACCGACTCCGCCACGGCGACGGATTTGTTAAAAGCATACAAAATGTTGACAAGATCCATGCTCATATACGGCAGCGAGGTCTGGACTGTACGGAATGAAGACTAAAAATCGCCTAATAACTGTCAAAATTAAATACTTACGAAGAACAGCTGGCTAAACCGTCAAATAAATTATCAAATTACCAAATAATTAAACATAATCCCCATTCAAGAACAATTCAAAATCTACAGACAGAATTGACTTTTGCATGCCTCGGCAATCCTCAGACATGTACAATAGATGAAAAGTATATTTGGATCGATCCTTTGAAGGGATGTAAGGAGACCGTAACATGTTAATATCACAAATGGATGATGATAATAAGTAACAAATAAGCCTACTGCAGGAAAAAAATGTACACAACAAACCATTAATTAAGCTATACGTAATATAAACAAATTCAATCTATGAAATTTCTTAAATTCCAAGAAGCATCTAATGTATCCTCAACATGAAATAATAGTGATTAGATATAACCATAAAGTTTTGTCAATTAGGGACCAAAAATTAACATATGAGAAACTGGACTTCTTCGTAAACACCACGCACTGTAGGAAATTCTTTACCGTTCAAAACTATAGCACATATGAATATAATTGCTGCTCCCCGTAATCTGTAAACCATATACTTTGAAGCATACACTTCAATGTAATGTTGACGGATGCCACACGGGTAAAAACCACTTCCTCAAATTCTCATGTGCGAAAAGTTTTGTTTAGCACCCTGGTCAGGATTCTGTGATTTGAATGATTCAGTTTGTCAGTTCATGATTTCGCGACATGTCAAGCATGTTTCTAGTAGACAAAACGTGCTGTCGTACGGTCCAACCCAAATATGTTCAACGTCTAGTGAGCAAAAAGGAGTTTTGTTTGACATCCTGAGCTGGTCTCTTGCTTGAACGGCTCAGTATATCTTGAGTTCAAGTTGGTAATAGTATATTTATTTAACTATATTCTGTAACATAGAAATGCATGCTATTATGCATGTCGTACCAACTTCTCTCGAAAAACGTTAAACTGAAAATATACAAAACTGTTATTTTCGCAGTTATATTATATGGATGCGAAACATGGACTCTTATTTTAAGGGAGGAAACAAGATTACGAGTATTTGAGAATAACGTTCTTAGAAACATTTTTGTACCAAAGAGAGATGAATAGAAGGCGAATGAAAATGGCTTCACAATACAGTGTGTCCCAAATTGATGTATATACTCTTTGAAACGTTATATCTCAGCAACGAAATGAGACAGAAATATATATATATATTTTTTTGTGTTTTATTTCTCAAGCCCGTACATGTTCAAAATGCTCACCTTTTGCCGCAGTACACTCTCAACAACGACGTTGAAAGAGCGACATACGTTTCGGATTATTGTTATTGGAATGTCATTGACGGCATGTTCAATCTGATATCTCAGTTTCTCCAGTGTTTGTGGTTTTGTGGCGTACATCGTGTTCTTTTCAGTTCACCAAAGAAAAAAAGTCTAGAGAAATTAAATCAGGAGATTGAGGCGGGAACTCCGTAGCACTTCCTCTTCGTCCTATCCATCTCTGATTTAATGTGCGATCGAGAAAATTTCTCACATCGACATGAAAGTGAGGTGGAGCCCCGCCTTATTGGAAGTAAACCTCATTTTCATTCTCAAAGAGATCTTCAATACATGGAATCATGATTTCCAACATTACCCGTGACAGCCCTTGGAAGAAGTACGGCCCAATTAATCCTCGGGAAGACAACCCACACCATACCGATACTCCTGGAAGATTTTCGGTCTTTTCTTCAATCATGTTTGGGTTTTGGTTAGCCCAGTCACACAATTATGTCGATTAATTGTGTCATTAAGTTTGAATGTGGTTTAATCTGTGCAAACAATTGAGTCTGGAAAATCTTTCCCTTTCGTCACACTTCTGCAGGAACCACTCACAAAATTGCAGTCGTCTATCTGGGTCGTCCTCATTTAGTGCATGGAGAAGTCTTGGAATGTAAGGCTTCCATTTTTGGCCCCGCAACATTCGATGAACACTGCTTTTCCTAATATCAATCTCACGAGAACATTGCCTCACTGACTTCTTTGGGGATCGTGCAGAAACCTGCAACAGTACTCTCGTTATCAGTCGAAAGTCTCTTTCTTCCGCACCGACCTTTCAACACATCTTGCACCGTTCCATCGTCTTCAAACTTGTCTCGGATTCTTGTTATTGTTACTTTGTTGGTGGTGGTGTCCCAAATTCAACCATCCAACGTCGTTGCACTTCAACAACATTCTCCACTTTCCAATAACACTTCAGCATCCACTTACGTTCATCGAATGATAATCTCGCCGCCATTGTTGTTTATAAAGACGTGAAGATCCATGAACGTGTTGCTATGTTTTTCCAGTGCCCTGTAGACCAAACACAACAAAAATTGTATTTCTGTCTCATTTCGTTGCTGAGAAATAACGTTTCAAAGAGTGTATACATTAATTTGGGACAGTCTGTATTGAGCTACATGATGTTTATAGAAAACTAGATACAATAAGGTTTCGTAGACTACGATAGGCAGGACATGTGGCACGAATGGGGAATGAAAGAATGGCATGAAAATTCTTGTAGGAAAACTAGACGGAAAACGTCCAGTTGGTACATCATAAATGGGGTGGAAAAATAACATTAACCATGATTTGAGGAAAGTATATTATACCGTCACCCCCATTCATATTCACCCAGAATTATACTTTTTATGTGCCAACGCCAGGAGATGATTGCAAGGTACTGACTCAGGATAGGGAATGAGGAGAGCTTATGTTCGCGCGGCCATGAACCTACGGGTTGGATAGTGCCAGTGAGCTAGTGAGTTATGTTCTCTAACAACTCAAGTCATTAAAAACGCTATTCAAATCTTGAGTCGTCTGAAATATGATTTTTCTGTTCACATGTTTACTATTTCAAAATACTAAGTTTATAATCTTCTGACATCTGAATAATAATATCCGTAAGGTTTGAGAAACTCTGCACATGTTTACTTTTAAATAACTCACACTGTACCGTAATAAATATATCAATTTGTTTACTTTTTGCTTGAATGTCTTTGATAAGAAGCAAAGCGACAGTTTCTTTTCATAATAAATAATCATCTCTCACACTATGACAATGTTTTCATTTTCAAAGAGATGGAGGGGTGATGCTCACTTATATGTCCTTGTTCTATACAAAAAAAGACACTTTTGTCAAGACGCTTCGCTTTCATCGCCCCTTTATTCATTTTTTACTTTCACTTTTTTATAAGCCCTAATAAGCTAGAAGTATCAAATTTATCGAGCGACTTGAATCTGACGTAGTCTGTATTCATATTCAGAACGAGTTCTGTGATGAACCAATCTCAGTCTTAAATGTAATCAGGATTGGAATTTCATACAAGTCTTCATTTCATTATTAAACAATAATCGTATTTCATCATCATCATCATCATCATGGTACATTTACGAATTTAGGCTATTTTTTGATCTGTTTCGGCATCAAGAGAAACACCATCCAGAAGTCGTTTAAGTGGACGTCCTGGTCTTCTTCTTTCTGCAGGTTTATATCTTAACATTTGTTTGGGTATCCTGTGATCTCCCATTCGATGAACATGTTGCATCTATCTTGACTTATAATCAGAAATTTTGTTTTCTAAAGGTTCCATGTTTAATTCTTCTAAGATGTTTTCATTTTTTTTTGTAATCTAGTAGTGTGTATCCTGCAGTCTTCCGAAAGTCATTTCAGCAGAACCAAGTCTCTGTATATCCTTATGTTTCAATGTCCTTACTTCGCTACCATACAAAAGAGTTGGAAGAGCCAGTGTTTTATACACTTTTAGTCTTGAATGTTTTTGGATTAACTGTGGCTTGAATATATAATTTATTAACACTAAAATTCTTTAAAATTTAGATATTTTTGCATTACATCCTTTTCTTCTGTACCAAAATCACTTTTTCGGTACGTGGCAACTACGTAACAACTACGTCATCGTGTCTTCCCACTACAGTGATGTTATAGAACAGTGCCAAATTCCTGTCTTCGTTGTCCTCTCTCCTACGTACCTCCCCCTTCCTTCTTTATGCGCTCGTTATCGAAAGCCTCAAGTAAGCTGCGCAAGTTCGTATCAGGGTCATCATCAACTTTCGGATCGTTGTGGTCAGGTCGACTGTAGCTCGAGGGAGCTGTTTGGTTTCATCAGTCCCACAAGCCAGGGTAGGGCAACCAGGACTATGAACCCTAGCCCTCGGCAGGACTGGATTGTGGTGTGTGTGTGTATGTATGTATGAATATTGTTATTTTTATTGACTTTTTTAATTATTGATGACCGAGTTTGTTAATTTATATTATTTCATTCATATCTTTTCTTTCAATGGTCAAGAAGATAATTTTTTGTTATATTATTTGTATTTCAATTATCTGACTTATGATTCTCATTAAAAGTTATATTTTTTTAATTAACGTATGTTTACTAATTGTGTAGCTAGTCTTGTTTCGTATTGATATACATTCTAAAGCTTTCTCAAGCTTTTTCTTCTAGCTTACACGATTATAATACTGTTTAGCATTCAGTACTATATGTTACGTAATTTACAAAGGAAAGGTGGATTAATCTTTGCCTTCTATGGGCCCGGGCAAAGGAATGTCGATATAGTCACTCAAAACTTTCAAACTCAATGTTATAAAGAGGTTGGATCGCGCGGCGCACTTTTTCATATGAGATATTGCATCCTAGATATGTAAAATTATTCACCTGCTCCAAAATTTTATTGTCAAGTACAATTTTACTTCTGACAGGATCTACACCTTGAAATGTCATAATTAATAATCGTATTTCATAATTCAATGCAAATCAATGTAGGCCTAAGTGATCAACAAACATTACTATAATGGATAGAGACGTAGCAACAACAACAATAATTATAATAATTTATAATAATAATAATAATAATAATAATAATAATAATAATAAAAGAATAATAATAATTTTATTTAAACTGGCAGAGTTAAGGTCAAAAGGCACTTTCTTCCACACAACCAGTAAAATAAGATATACAAAAATACGCTTAATACGTATTAATAACTCTCACACTAATTTTAATTATATTAACGTGAAAGTTCACATAGAAATAAATATTGCAGTTAAAAATTTTAAATACCGGTAGTTATAATTCACAATTTATTAAATATCTCGTCATAATATTGCATTAAAAATCTGATGCTTGAGTTATGACCTTTTTTTTTTTGGTTGATTTGCTCATTTGCATAGTATTTTTTCTGGCAAAATAATTGTATGTATGGGAAATCTTATATTGCAAAAAAGGTCCTTGGCCTACTATCAGGCTGCTGGCCTCACATCTACATGTGTTAATCACAGAGGCAAACGATCATCTAGCCAGTGTAGGGGTGACATGTAGCCAACATGTCGGGTCCCCAGCAGCTATAGCTGGTTTTCTCAACCTAGAGCCGCTACTTATTGTAGCTACCCAAATTTCTCACGATGCTGGGTGGGCACTGGTCCCATACTGGTCCAAATTCCATGATAAAATGGCTTCCCCATGGGGTCTCAAACCAGCGCAAGTCCCGTAGCTCAGTGCCAAGGCTGCTTGCCTTAAACCACTCGACTACGGCGCGGGACAAGCTTATATTATACACTCGTGTAAATACAATTTTAACTCTTAAATTGATAAACTCAAATTCCTATACCAGCTTATTTAAATATGTCGGTTTGCAGAGAAAACCAAATCATGCAGAACCGTAATTTATTATTACATATGTTGTATCATTTGAAATAAATTAAAATAATTTATACTCATTAATTTTTCCATAGCACGATCAAAAATATTAAATAAATTAAACTAATATATCTTATTGGATATATTGTCAATATAAGGGTTATATATTTTAATTTCCCTGGATACGTCAGCATCAGTGAATTCTGTGTGCATATACGAGTAGATGATTAAATAGTAAGGAGCACACATATTTTATCTACACTTTTTCATGTCCCAGACTTGATGAATGTGAGATTTCAAATTATTTTAAAATAAACAAATAAAAGGTTTTATTATATGAGTACAAATGACCTGAAATATAAAATACATATTTCCGGTCGTATATTAGACATATAAAATTAATTTAATTTCTCAAGAAACACATAAATCTGAAATGAGATTAACAACCTGCTAAATAAGGTTCATGTAGCGAACAGCCGGTCACACCAAATAGGATCGACAGAAAAATGTAGACATGTCACAAGAACTGAAAATTGCAGCCAGTCTTCCACCAAATTGGCAAGTAATAGCAGAAATGGAAAGAGCATGTCATGAGAATGGATTCGTTCTGGTACCCTAAGACAGTGTTGAAATATCATCCAAATGGAAAGTATTCAGTAGGTAACGATACGTAACAGTTCTGCTGGAACTGAGGTGTAGCAGGGCATTGATAATGATGAGATTTCGTATTGAACGTATTTTTTTTGTTTAATGCCACCAGGTTGTCTTTCATGACATTCCGGCTTTCTCCCCTAACATTGGCAGAATTGTAATCCATTTCTTAGGTTGCGGTAACCTGCAAAGGTGGTATGATGGGTGCTAAATGATAATGACCATGGGCAACCACAGGAATAATTCCCTTTAAGGAAAAATTATTATGGTTTGACCGGGAATCGAACCCGGGACCTCAGGAACGCTGACCACTAGCCCATAGTAATGAATGTGATGTTACCAAATTGGAATTATATTCGTCAATCAAATACAAAAATAGCTCTAATACACAACAGAGAAAACGATAAACAGTGGATTTGAAGATAAAGATTCTCATTTATCTGAGAAAAATAGGCGATTTTTTAAATTTTAAAATATTTTCAAATTCCTTATTTATAAATAACTAGCTAATTCCCGGCGTGCGCTGCTACGCCTAAATAAATGAAAATTAATGTGCTTTTTTGTTTAGTTGAATAAGTAGAAGGAAAAATAATTATAAATTTATATTTTTAGATATCCCGTGCTGATTATCCGGCGTTGTCCGGGAATCTAATTATCCCGATCTTCTTGACATAAATGAGCTGAAATACGAAAATTAATGTGTTTCATGTTTAATTAAATAGGTAAGAGGAAACATTTATATCGTAATTATTTTTAGATACCCCGTGCTGTTTACCCGGCGTTGTCCGGGAATCTACTCATCCCGATCTTCCTGGTATAAATGAGCTAAAATACGAAAATTAATTTTTATGATTAGTTGAATAAATAAAATGAAAAATAATTATAAATGTATATCGTAACTATTTTAAGATTCCCCGTACTGATTACCGGTGTTGCCCGGGAATCTACTTATCTCGATCTTCTTGGCATAAATGAATTAATAGACAAAATTCGTTATTGTGAGTTATCCGTAAAAGAATACCCGTCATGTGCCGATATGCTCGCACAGGAATCTACGTGCTTGTCTCGATCTTCTTGGCATCAATAAAAGACAAAAATGGTTATTGTGAGAGATAAACATATGCAGTCGCGGACTTTTTTATAGAGCTTTTTGAGATATTTAGTTCTGTATACATTAATGTTGTGTATTTGTTATGGTTTTAGGCAGCGTAAGCAATTTAAACGTCCAAAAAAGCTACTTTTTTCATGTTTTACACTACAAAGAGCGAATTTTAAGGGTGTAGGAGTTGAGTATCACAACTCTCTTATAGCCTATGTTCATCCCGGGAATATCCTGAACATTTTGCAAAAAGCCCCATCACAATCGGATCAATGGTATGGACGCGCATGAAGTACGAACAAACAAACAAACCAACAAACAAATAAACAAACATTCATTTTTATATATTAGATAAGAAATCAGGAAGTATACATACAATACGACGTTCCTTACGATGAAATACTCATTTCAGGTACGATGGAGAAGTGCAAATGTATAAATCTCAGATAAGAAATCTCGATCTCCAAATGTAAATTAGCAAGTAATAAGTCAAAACATTGATTTTGTAGGTTGTAGGTCATATACCAGTAGTAAGGGTAGATAACGCAACCAATATTAGGCTAAAGTACCAGAACGTAAGAGGTTGTGACGGAAAACGCCACGAAATCAATGAATTGAAGATGGCGTGATGTGTATCCTATAAACCTTTTCAGTTAAAGACTATGAGTAGAAGTAAATAAAATCTACGTGATCTTGGGGAGTGGGTTTCATTGGATCTAGAACTCATTACAACCTGTTCAGGATCTCTACAAACTGTACTGAATTCGATAGTCAAATAGTTTTATTTATATATAGGCCTACTCTCGATATCGAGGAGATACTAAGAGCCAACATGCACATTCTACTCAATAACACTAAGAAATTGGGACTCACAGAACAAAACTAAATATATGATCGTACACTGAAATATATCATGGAAATGGACAGTTAATGACAAATAGGGAAAATGTTGAAGTAGGTGAATTCAAATACCTAGGAACAATAATTACAAACAAAAATGTGGTGCAGAAATAAATTAAACATAGGATCAATTTAGGAATGCATGATATTATGCATTACGGAGACTCTCAAAAACGTCAAACTAAAATATTTAAAACTGTTATTCTTCCAGTTATTTTGTATGGATGTGAAACATGGACTCTTACTTTGAGATAATAGAAAAGGTTACCTGTATTTGAGAATAAAGTTATAAGGAATGTTTTCAAAGAAAAAGGGCGAACAAACAGTTGAATCGATAATACAACATAACAATGAGTTACATTATCTTTATGGGAAATCAGGTATAATAAAAATAATTACGTCTCATAATCTGTTAAGGGAAGGACATGTGACATAAATGTGGAATGAAAGAGGGACATATTGTAGGAAAACCAGAAGAAAAGCGCCCTGTAGATAAGCTAAGAAAGAGGTGGGGGAATAACGTTAACCACGATTTTGAGAAGTAAATTATACAAGGGGTTTATGAAGAGTTACGTCCGCGTAGGCTTCAGGTTCGATGGTACCAGTGAGTTGTTAAACTCACTTATTTAGTTTAAGGGAGTATATCCATCCATCCATAGTAATTCTGCCCGAGGGCACGTCTTTCGCTGCAACCATAGCATTTTCATGCCATGCTTTGCAGCTTTAGTAGGGAATTGTAGATGTGGTAGCTTCCCATTGCTTTCCACACCGATGAAGGATGATGATGATAATGATGGCCGGATGATTTTCGGGGACCGTTGGGCCCTAAGCATCCTGACATTTGTTTACAGGTGAGGAAAAACCCCGAAAAAAACTCACCCAAGAACCTGTCCCGACCGGGGATCGAACCCGGGCCCGCTGCATGACAAGGCAGCACGCTACCTCGAGACCGCAGAGGTGAACAAAGGAGTATACATGTACAAGTAATTAGTAGACTATAGAACGCATCTTGATTGGGCACGCAGTGAATTAAGTTCAAAAGGCATTGAGAGTATTGACAGTAACAGTAACATCAAAGTTCAATAGTATTCGGATAGTTATAGATAAAATTGACAATTAATTGAATCGTGAGGTTTAAGAAGGGAATAAAAATAAGTCTTACTTTTTGTGTCTCCAAAATCGTATACTGAATTCAAGATCCTATGTCTTCCTCTAGGGACTGGTGTTTGTTTCCTTCTTACAACTCAATTGTAGAGTAAAGTTTGAATGAAGATTGAATGGTTCCGAGGTTCGCAGATTTTATCCTACCCAGGGTATATACAATTTTAAGGACGTAAAAAATTCAGAGAATGACTTCCTCCAGGAAGGAAATGAAGTCGTGGCTCCGTCCCATATCCTAGATCAGAGGTCACCATTTAGATTTCATGGAGATACATTTTCAAATTAGTAAATTAAGTCCAGGTCCGGAACCACAGTTGATTAAACATACGAAGCTTTTATTAAGTAACTAATATTATAATGAAATCATTTAAACTATGTTATGGGTATGAATAAAATAAAACACATGGTAAATACTAAAAGGATATAGCACAGTAGTACATATTTATTAATCCTAATAATTATTAATAAGTGAGGAGATACTAAAGGCCAACACGCACACCCTATTGAGTAACACTAATAAAGTGGGACTGGAAGTAAATATCAATAAAACTAAATATATGGTCACACATAGAAATACATTATATAGTGGAAATGGACAGCTAATGACTAATGAGGGAAATTCTGAGGAAGTGACTGAATTCAAATACCTAGGAACAATAATCACAAACAGGAATGAAATGCACAAGGAAATTAAACATAGGTTCAATTCCGGAAATATGTGCTATTATGCATTACAGAGACTCCTGACGTCCGAACTCCTTTCAAAAAACGTTAAACTGCAAATAGATAAAACTATTATTCTACCAGTTATGTTATATGGGTGCGAAACATGGACTCTTACTTGAAGGGAGGAATGGGGATTACGAGTATTTGAGAATAAAGTTCTTAGGAAAATTTTTGGACCAAAGAGAGATGAACTGACAGGTGAATGGAGAAGACTACAAAACAATGAGCTACATGGTCTTTATAGGAAGTCAGATAAAATCTTCTTCTTCTTCTTATTCCTTCCAAGTATTAGGCCAAGGCCTGTTACGATCCTATAGAAAATTTTCCCTCCAGCGTTTCATAGGACGGTTCAGAGATCTTCGTCCTCTTATAATAAGAACAGATAAGTCTCGTAGACTGCGATGGGTAGAATATGTGGCACGAATGGCGAATGAAAGGCATTCATGGAAGTTTCTTGTAGGAAAACCGAGGGAAAACGCCCAGTTGGTAGACTAAGAATGAGATGGGAGAATAACATTAACTATGATTTGAGGGAAGTAGATTGTACGGGGGATGATTGGAAGGCGTTATATCAGGATAGAGATGTGTGGAGGGCTTACGTCCGTGCGGCCATGAACCTACGGATTCGATAGTGACAGTGAGTTAATAATTATTAATAAGTTTATGATAAACTTAACATATGATCAGAGTAATATTTAAATATCTCACCTCACAAATTTCATGTTTTTCACGATACCAGGTTTCAAACAGAATCCCGTTCATCTTCAGTCAAATCTCTGACCATAAGCAGTACTGCCAACCGAGCCAACAATAATACTACCATTACATAAAATTTAGTATAACTGGTTTTATTCGATGTTTAACCGGTTTTAAAAAATTGTATTAATTCGATATTTAACCACTCCAAAAACCAAAGTCCCAGGTTCCGGATCCGGACCGCGGAACGCCAATTGATGACCCCTAGATTAACAGCTCGTAAAAGAACGTCGAGCCTGAAATAAAGTATCCCTCAGCACTCTTAACACCCACATTTGAATTGGGATGCTAATAGCTTGGACTGTTAAAGAGCATCGAGCATCAATAAATAAAAATAGGCCTATTTACAACTAACTAAGTTTGTATCAACGTCTTGGTATCATCCTGTACATTTTGTTATCGTCGTATGTTTACTCAATACACTTGTTAAATGTTAATAGACAGACATAAATAAATGATCCTCTAAATTATGTCCAGCAGCGTTTGACTTTTCCTTCGGCTTCCTATACCGTCAAGTATAGCAATGTAAGAGTTAGAGTTACATATTACCGCGGGAGGTGTTAGACAGGTCTTAATAGGTTCATTGACTGTGAGGTCGCAGTGCGTGGCGACAACAAGTCGGAACGGATTGGTTTATAGGTCACAAGACTAGATCAATCCGTGGCGTCGCCAGAATTATTTAAGTTGTACTTTCTAGTATGTTAAAGGGGAAAGCAACATTAGTTCTATGTGGTAGGTTAGCTTCACCATACATGTCTATTTTCATTCAGAATTACAATTTAGTATTCCGAGTAACTTTACACATGACGCGTAATATAAATATACATCCCATATTGAACGAGTTTATTTTCTTTCTTCATCTTGTATCCCCACGTATACCTCACAGTGTTTTGAGGCAATTCAACCCAAATGGTAGAGCAGTCCATTATTATATTCACCACAGCGTCTCATCTAGTTATAATAATAATAATAATAATAATAATAATAATAATAATAATATTTAATTTTAGGAAGTTATATTTTGAGGTTATTTTAATTATATTATTTTTGGTCTGGACATCTTACCTCAATATTAATGTTGATTTGTTCTTGGACATGTTTCAAAACAATTCTGTTTTATCGTCAGCTTTGGGAAAGCTGACGATAAAACAGCATCGTTTTGAAACATGTCCAAGAACAAATCAACATTAATATTGAGGTAAGATGTCCAGACCAAAAATAATATAATTAATAATAATAATAATCCATCCATAACAATTCTGCCCGAGGGCAGGTCCTTCACTGCAATCATAGCATTTCCGTGCTATGCTTTGCAGCTTTACTAGGGAATTGTAGGTGTGGTAGCTTCCCGTTGCTTTCCACAATAATAAATAATAATAATAATAATAATAATAATAATAATAATAATAATAATAATAATAATAAAAATAATAATAATAATAATAATAATAATAATAATAATAATAATAATGGCACTACAACGCTCTGGTCGCTGCCAAAATTTTTCTCCATTCGTCTCTGTCCAAATATCTTATCCATTATCTAACGCCCAACTTCTTAAGATCATCTTCTACTTCATCTAGCAAGTTCAACCTTGGTCTGCTCACTCTTCTACTACATTCAGGTTTAAGAAAGGTAGGTTCTTTTTAGTACTGTCTTCCCCATCCTAAAAATATGGCCTACATAACGTAGTCTTGCTGGTTTGATAAAATTGACTATATATTTCAGAGAATAATGAATATATTTCTGTATTATTATACTGTACATATAATAATATATGTGAATGGTGGCTCAGATGAAGATTTGATGCCAGAATAAAGAAACCAAGATATGCTTACGTTCAATTGAAATCAATTTGAAGGTCGAAATAAATATCCTTAAATATCAAACTAAGATTATTTAATTCCAATGTGAAATCTATTTTATTACACTGCTGTGAAACTTAGAAGGCTACAAAACAAATTGTAAAGAAACAGCAAATCTTTGTAAACCGTTGCCCGAGAAATATCTTGGGTATATGGTGGCTAGATATTATAACAAATAAAGAAATTTGAAGAACGAATCAAAATGAAATTTGTAAAGAAATTAAATTCAGAAAATGGAAGTGGGTTGGTCATACGTTAAGGAGAGAGTATGATAACATCACACAAATGGCATTTCATTGCGACCCCCAAGGATTGAGAAGGCGGAGAGGCAGACCTAGGACAACATGGAGTAATACCATCAGGATAAAACTGAATAGGCAGGGATAAGTTGGAATGAAATTAAGACATTGGCAAACAACATAGTTCGTTGGCGAGCTTTTATCAAGGACCTATGCTTCCCAGTAAAGTGACCAGGACTACTACTACTACTATGCCTTACATACCAGTTTCCATTCCTATTCATCATCATCATCATCTCATAGTCTATTCACGAAATTAGGCCATTTTTTACCTGTTTCGGGTTCAATAAAAACACCATCCAAAAGTATTTTGAGTGGACACCCATTCCTATTAGCCTACTGGGCCAAATACATTTATTAAAACTTTTCTTTAAAATTTGTGAATATAGGAATTCATTATCTTTCTACAGCGTCGAGTACCCGTAACCATAAGTTAGGACAGATTTTAGGAGAGTTTATACAGGTTTGTCCCGCGCCGTAGCCGGGTGATTAAGGCAGGAAGTCTTGGCGCAGAGCTACGAGACTTGAGCTGGTTCGTGTCTCCATGGGGGAAGAACTATTCTCATGGATTTTCGGTCAGTATAGGACCGGTGCCCACCCAGCATCGTGAGCCATTTGGGTAGCTACAATAAGTAGAGACTCCAGGTTGAGAAGACAAGCTATAACGGCTGGGGGACCCGACATGCTGACCACATGTCATCCCTGCACTGGCTAGACGATCGTCTACACCTGATCAACACATGTGGATGTGAGGCCAGCAGCCGGATGGTAGGCTAAGGGCCTTCTAGGCCTGTCGCGCTTGGAGTTTTATACAGGTTTCGTTTGGTGCACAAATTCAGAAATGATTTTAAAATTTTTTACGCTGAAAATACCAACTATTCTACATTTAATTTATCTGTGCTGTTATCATTTGATATTTGATAATACTTACATTTTTGGGCTATTTCAAAATTAGAATTTCCTATTTATATTTGATCCAACATCAAGATATTTCTCGGAGTCTTTATGTTGGTTATATTGGTACTAATTTACTTCAAAGAGTATGAGGAGGGTTAACAGTGGATAATGCAACACTCAATGGATTCTTCACACTTCATTTCCTTCTGCCCTTTATGCTCAAACAATATCTAAACAACTATGACGATTTTTTTCAATTGTTAAGAAACAATAAAAAACTGTGAAACCATAGTCGAGGTTAGCCTTTTTTTTTCTGAAAGCAACGGTTCGGTTTACGTCTGTTATATAATAAATGTATTCGGTGCAGGACATTTTGCAATGCAATTTCTTCAAAAACTCTCAAACGCAGATTCATTCTGTCCATCTGTGATCTAAATGATAAGAATGAAAACCTGGAATCCACTATAGACTACATATACTAAGATTCGATCTTAGTATATTTTTTTTGTGCGATAGTGCGTTTTGTCGTACTTACAGCAATGGCGACCATGATTGAAAGTTCAACTTTCTACATTTCGGGGTTGCCAAACTAAATAACTATAGCCCTACTGTAATAAAATGATTATACTGTAATATTACATATTACAAACCATGAGTGGAAAGTAAAACCACTAATCTTAATGTATACTACATACAATATTATATACATATATATATATATATATATATATCCAAATGTAGTGTTAATATAGGCCTACATTATACGAAACAAATCACTGTATTTTAAATGAACTGAACATTGTTTGCAACAATATAAAACAATAAATACATATGTATTCACGTAGACTTTCACGGCCGGAGTGGCTATGATGATGTTGATGAAGATTTTCGGGCTGTAGGCCGTGGTCGTGAGGTTTGTAGTTCCCCGACGTTTCGCCAAAGACTGCGTCTGGCATCCTCAAGGGTCTTTGGCGAAATGTCGGGGAACTACAAACCTCATGACCACGGCCTACAGCCCGAAAATCTTCATCAACATCATCATAATAAATACATACTTGGCGCAATTTTATAATTAGATTGATGTCACGGCCTCCTATGATTTCAGCTAATAAACATTACCCACACTGTTGTTTATAATGAACGCAAATATTTCCAATAAACATATTTTACTGTTATTTATTATTTTGAAAACACCATCGCGCAAAAAATAATGTATGTATGTGCGTGTTTGTTTGTGTGTGTGTGTATTTTGTATGTGTCTAGGTCAGTATGTTAACATTATAGGGTAACGGGCGGAATTCCATTTTCCTCTCAACGAAATTGGATTCTTAAGATTTAATTAACAAAAGAAAACTAGATCCCGTAAACCAGCAAAATTCAGACCAAAAATTCAACTTATTGAGAAATTCGCTTAGTTTACGCAGCCCCGGTGTGGAATTATTTTTTAAACACTTGAGCAATGTATTAATAACCCCATTGTGGATAAAGAAGCCGTGTTTGACTGGTAGAACTCCAGTCTATCAGTTTAGTTAGTACAGTCCAAAAACATATTAGATATAAAAAGTTTATCGAATTAAAAGTTTTCAAAATGATACATCATGATCACAATCAGCATCCTGACAGGTTGTAGTCCAAGGAGAACTGTTACGGTCTACTTTTCTTACAAATACTTCCTAGAACGTCCCAGTGATCTTTTTTATGACTATAAAATCTGTTATTTGAAGTTATAAGATAAAAATCAAACATTAAAAATGAACCTGTTGGCAGGTGCCGTCGTCCTCACCTGTCTTAAAATAACGTATTTACAATATTATTTGGAGGCCTTTCGGGAGTTAACTTCCATCATAAGCAGAATGAATATGCGCTACTAGTATTTGTATTTAAGACGCTGTAGACGTTGATGGTTTTTATGCGTCGCCAGTAGAAAGTGTGACTACTTGACTACGCATACTCATCCTGCTGATGATTGGAGTTAACTTCCGAAAGGCCTCCAAATAATATTATTTTAAATACATTATTTTAGGACAGCTGAGGACGACGGCACCTACCAACAGGTACATTTTTAATTTTTATCTTATGACTATTCATCTCAACGGAATTTGATATGAATTGCATTAGTATTGAAGGTATGAAGCCAATTGGTTTGGTACTGATTAATATAATATAGAAGATGTATCATATGACTCTAAGACGGCAATTTTTTTTATTCATTCCACATAACCTGATGTGCGGGTATGATCTTCATATCACTGGTAGTAATGCCATAGTTGTCTCATATGTTTATTAGAAGATAGTGATAGACATGAGATTTTTCATCATCTGGCTCTCTAAAATGCCATAAACCAGAAGGGGGCTAGGCAAGGTTTTATAAATTTTCAAATGTATTCGTTTTTAACTAAGATAAAACGTGCGAAATATGGATAGTCAATTTGTTTGATAAGAGAAAATTTCGTTATGTTAAGGTAGTTTTAAGCAAGTAGGAATGAGGTGCAGAAAGAAATTTAACATAGACTCATAATCATCAACATCATCATCCTGACCGATCATAGTCCTCGAATGACTGTTACGATCTACTAAAGTTTTCCTTCCACCTCTTCATGGGTCGAACCAATGAGCTCTTCCCATGTGGGATATAGTTTAGGATTGCCTTAGGGATTCTTCGTCCGGGCATTCTATTAACATGTTGTTTCCAATTTTCTTGATAGTTATGGATATGATCAAGGACTGGGTTTATGTCAAGTTCCTGAAGGATGTGGGAATTCCATTTCATATCCCACTTAGTATAGTCTGCTGTTCATTTCACTGGTGATAATCACATAGGCTCAATTCTGTAAATGGATGCTATTTAGTATTACACAATTACAGGGACTCTTGTCATCCAAACTTCTCTTCAAAAATGTTAAAATAAAAATAAATAAAACTTCTTCTTCTTCTTCTTCTTCACTTCACGGGCTAGGCAAATTGCCTGTTCCGCCTCACAGTTGTTCTGTCCATCTTTTTCACTTTCCCTTGAACCTCTTGGCTTGTAGTTGAATGCTGCTCTTGGTAATCTTGATACATTCATTCTTTCCACGTGTGTAAACCATTTCTCTCTATATTCTCTGATCTTCTCTTCTTCTGTTCTTATATCTTCATTCCTTATCCGATCTAATCTTATGCAGCCTTTTGTTCTTCTAAGGAAGTTCATTTCTGCGCTTTGTATTCTACTTTGCAGTTTTTTGGTCATTACCCAAGTTTCGCTCCCATAAAGTAATGCAGGAACTGCCAATGTTTTATAAAACTTCAATCTAGTATCTCTTCTTGTTTTATTCTTTAATGTTTTATGTATAGTTCCGCATATCAATTGAAATTTCGACAGTTTCATATGTATGTCTCTTTCAGTTTTTGTGTTTACAGTAAAATTACAACCCAAATAATTAAAATTTGTTACTTGTTCCAGAGGTTTGTTGTCTATTACGATTTTTGATCTTATATGATCATTTCCCCAAAATGCCATTATTTTTGTTTTTTCTTTCGATATTTGAAATTATATTCTTGGCATAACTGATTTAATTGATGTAAAGAGTACTGCAAATTATTTTCATTTTGTTGAATAATAACCACATCGTCAGCATACATTAAAACGTTTAATAATAAATAAAACTAATTCTTTAATTTATATGCATATGAAAAATTGTCTCTTGTTTCAAGAGAGGAAAAAATATTAGGCCTGCTAGTATTTGAGAATAAAATGCTTAAGTAAATTTATTGACTGAAGAGAGACGAACAAACAACTAATGGACATAATTAAGATTTTTAAGATTTAAGATTTAAGATTTATTTAGCCTGGTGGAGTTAAGGCCATGTGGCCTTCTCTTCCACTCACCAGGACAAACATATATTACATAAGAATATAACAATCTTAATTAACTCTAATATTAAACACTAAGTAAAAATTTGAGAAAAAAGATAATATCTAATATACATATTACGATCTATAATACAACCAGTTAATATTAGTTAAAATTAAGACTAAAACTAATAATAAAATGTATACAAGCAAGACTATTAAATTGTCCCTGTCTAGTGTATATAAAAAACAGGAAAATAATGAGATATAGAAAACTAATTTTACGATTATACAATATTTAAAACAAACAAATACAAATATTTGTTATTCTTAATATTATTTACATAAATAATTAAATATATTAATATTGCTAAAAGAATACTATCAGTGAGGTGTATAAGTTAGTTTGTTATTAAATAATTCTTTAGTTTGTTTTTGAAGGATGTTATAGTTTGACAGTCTCTGACATAGGGTGGAAGGGAATTCCATGTTTTGGTAAGTGACACCGTAAAAGATAATGAATAATATACAGTGTGATGAGGCGGGATATAAAGGACAATGTGCTGATGGGATCGAGTGTCAAGATTATGTGTGTCGGATAGTCTGATGAAGCGGCGTGATAAATAATTAGGCGATGATGTGTGAAGTATTTTATAGAGAAGGGATAGGGAATGGACAGTTCTACGATCTCTTAGACGAAACCACGATAATTGTTCCAGGGACGGTGTAACATGGTCAAATTTGCGAATACCACAAATAAAACGTGCGCAAGAATTATGAACACGTTGAAGTCTTTGAGTGGAAATAATATTTAAGTCTGTAAAAAGAGTGTCACAATAATCAAAATGGGGCATTGCAAGTGTTTCTACTAACATTTTCCTAAGGGCGAATGGCAAACAATTTCGTACACGATTTAATGAATGTATTATTGAAAAGACTGTTTTGCATGTATGGTTTATTTGTGTATTCCAATTTAAGTTTTTGTCAATAAATACTCCTAGAATTTTTACTGTCTCACTATAAGGGATTTGAACTCCGTTTAGTGACACATGCGAAACTGTGTTTAGGTTAATTTGTAGATAATAGTCTCTGATGGCCCATAATGATTGATTGTGACTTTTTAGGATTTAATTGCAGTCCATATTTAACTGTCCAAGTCATTAGCGAGTCAAGATCCTTGTTAATTTTGGCAACAGCGTCATTTAGTGAATATTTGTCTGTGTGGATGTAGATTTGCATGTCGTCTGCAAATAAATTATGTTTGCAATGCTTTAGGGAGTTAGATATGTCATTTATGTAGATTGAAAAAAGCAAAGGTCCAAGTACCGAACCCTGTGGAACCCCAGCTTTACGGAGGACCAAGAAGAACATAATGTATGATTTCCTATAACAGATTGCTGGCGCTCATGAAGGTAGGAATTGAACCATTTCGTGGCACTATCAGAGAGTAAGAGGTTTTTAAGTTTATGCAACAATAAGTCCAAGTCTACCGTGTCGAATGCTTTACTAAAGTCCAGTAATGTAAGAATGGTAAGTTTTCGATTATCAGCAGCTTCGCGTATGTCTTCGCAAATATTTAGTAGAGCAGTATTTGTATTGTGTCCTGTCCTGAAGCCTGACTGAAATTGGTCTAGAAGGTTGTAATCATTTAGGTATTCAGTCAGTTGTTTATGGACTAATCGTTCCAGAGCTTTTGAAAGAGTAGGTAAAATGCTAATGGGTCGAAAGTCGTTCGGGTTGAGGGCGTTTTAACTTTAGGCAGTGGACGTACGAGGGCTTGTTTCCACAATGAGGGATATGTAGAAGTTTGTAGTGAGGAGTTAAAAATATGAGTTATAGTAGGTAGTATAGCTTCGATTATTTTATTCAGTAAAGTAATATTTATACGGTCAGTTCCTTCTGCTTTGGTTTTTTTCGCATTATGGCTTTCTTTACGTCGTAGTCTGTAACATATGAGAAGTGGAAATGTTCTCTGTCGGGTTGATTTGTCAGTGATAATTCATTTATTGTTTGTTCTTTATCCTTTGGAGTAGTAGTTATACCTGTGAAGTGATTATTGAGTGTGTCCAGGGAAACAGGTAATTTGTCTACCTGTGTGTCTTTTCTCCCAATTCCCATTCTATTCAAGTTTTTCCAGATTTCTGAAGTATTGGTATTTGTTAGGTTGTATAAATGTCTAAGTTTGGCGTTTCTTATAGCTTGATTTGTCTTGTTACGTAACTGTTTATATTGAGTGGAGACTTGTGTCTGTTTTGTTGAGTCTATATTTCTTATGTGCTGCGTCTCTATCAGTCATCAAGTTACGAATTGAAAGAGTCATCCAGGGTGCAGGGCGTCGTTTCACGAGTTTAGTTTTTAGTGGGGCATGTCTGTTGTATAATTGTAGTATAAAGTCATTTAGTGTCTCAACTTTTTCATCTACAGAATGCAGCGTCCATATTGAATGCCACGGCATCTGCATAGCTTCTTCAATTAGGTTGCATTGTCTATATGTTTTAAGTCTCTATACGTAATAGTCTTTCGAGTCGGTTTAGGGCACTGCAGTGAATATGCTAAGAATATAATATCATGTGCTGATATTCCCGGGGCTGGCAGTTGCCCGTGAGTAAGTACTCTGTCTGGATTATTAGTTGCAATTAAGTCAAGTAACGTCTCAGAGTGATGAGTGTGATGTGTAGGTCGTAGGGGTAGGAGTGTCATATCACAAGCCTGGAACGTAGCCATCAGTTGTTGTGTATGTCTGTTATCAGTGTCTAGTATATTTATATTAAAGTCGCCCATAACGATAACATGTTCATATTGTATTCGCGCGTTTTGTAAAGTGGACTCAATTTCAGCGATGGCTTTTATTTTAGGAGGTTGGTATACTACACAGAGAAGACATTTTTTGAAACTGACAAATATTTCTATGAACATAATTTCGGCAGATGGTTCGTTATTAGATAGATACACAATTTTAGGAGTAAGGTCTGTTCTAACGAAGGCTCCAATACCGCCCCCGCGACTGTAAACACGATCGTGTCTAAGAAAAGTATAACCATCCATGTTAATTAAGAAGAGGTAATGGTGGGATTTAGCCACGTTTCAGATATGAGAAGAGCATGAATATTAAAGAGAAGAAAATTGTTCTGACTTCATCTATATGAGCAGTAATACTTTGAGCATTGAAATGGGCTACCTGCAAGGAAGTAGGGTATGTGGACAAAGCTATTTCTAAAGCATTCCTTGAAGTAGTGGGGTCGAGAAGGGGAGTGGGAAGGTTATTGTCCTGTAGCCTGTCAAAGACTGTCAAAGGAAAATCATCATTTAAACGAAAAATGGTCGTAAAATATTTCAACAAACTTACAAACTAAACTTGGTATCACGTCACTAAGAATATCTTAATTTTATGTAGGTTATTATTAATAAAATGTTTAAGTGATAACTGTCGGTTATTCACTGGCCGTGTTTGCACTAATTATATTTCTGAGGCCCGGAGAATGATGCGTTTGTTATCTCCTTCTTTAACATGGATTGCTCCGTCAATTGTCCACACATTTGTTACACCATATTTGGTGATGCATTCTTTTAATAGCTTATACCTCATTTGAGTTAAGTCTTCCCTAATTGTAACACCACTCCCTTTCAGCTGTTTTTTGTTCTGGAAAACCTCTCTCCTTTTCCGATAGCTTACGAATTTGACGATAACCGGCCGTGGCCGGTCCGCCTTTCTCCCCACACGATGACTCCTATCTATATCGCAGTTTCCAATTTAATACCTATTTTAGACGCCACATCGATAGCTATTTTGTCTGTATCCTCAGCGTCCATCTCAGGGATGCCAAAGATACGTAAGCATTGGCGGCGTTGGTACTGTTCAAGGGAATCAGTTTTTTCGCACAACAGTTGTTCTAGTTTCATTATTTTAGTATCCCTTTCCTGTAACGACAGCTCCAACTGTTTAATGACCTCAGTGTTCCGATCTATGGTTGTTTTCAACTCACTCACTATAGCCTCACGCACCGAGTCCTTTAGCAGCTGCAACATGGCAGGGTCCCTCAAACATTCCTGCATCACACGCTTTGTCATTTCTTCTTTATTCTCGTCGGAATTCTTTGTTTTGCGTGGCGCCATTATTACAGAATAAATGTACACACAAATAATTTCAAAATATCCTATACTACCTGTAAAACACAAACAATCACCTGCTGAAAACTGTGCAAAAACACGAGCGACCAGTATATTCACTACTCACTGTCCGCCATGACACTATGACACAGCAATGAGAAAATATATGATATTTATTGGGAACCAGATATAAAAAGAACAGTTAAGTTTAATAGTCTGCGAAGTATATGGTAATTAGTAAAGCTAGGATTTGTATGTAATTACATATTCCTTTCTCTTTGCTCATACGCAGCTAAAAATTATAAATGTCCACGAATTAGGAACTTTCTTATCAAATATCAAAAGTTATCATTACATATTTTACATATTTCATCATAATTACATATTTTTACATATTTTAATATTTTTTTATGTAAAACTACATATTCTGTCCGTTAATTTAAAATAATGTTTTTTTTTCTCATAAGCGGAATAATATTTTAAACTATCTGTATGATAATATTTTATTCACACTAGAAACTCAGGTACATGTACACTGAAACGAATTTTGCAAGTTATCCAAAAGCTACAAAAAAGAGGTCAAGGAAGAATTCCATTCAATTATTGACACCATAAATGTAGCTATGCAAAGACACTGTGACTTGGGTAGGATACCACATTGAAGATATCTTTTAAATTACCACAGACCCATCGTTTTATGAATGAAATAGTAGAAACATAACAGTTTCTCACTCACCATGTGTTAACAATTGTGTATCCTTCCCTCATCTCTGCTCTTTTGGAACAGAATACAACCTGTTTTAAAAATGTTTGTTTCGTTGTAATATGAGTATAAAAAATTATAATTTTGTACTGTATTTATAAAATTGTTTGTTGATGGAATAGAGATTGAGTCCATGTAAAAAAAACTTAAAAAAATAGCACAGGAGTAATTGTCATTGTCTCTCACCCATCGGATCCAGGATCGATTCAAGTTAATTTCCTGGATAGAGTTTTATCTGCGTCCCTCCCAATTCTAATATAAATATCAGGTAATTTAGGCCACTTGCATATGCTATCCCACTCATCTAAACATTATTTTCGTTTACTGATATCCCCATAACAAATTATCATAAAATAAAAACAAGAGGTAATCAACATTTCTTAAAATTGAAATTATGCACTATAATTTGTTAAGATACAATGAGATATTCTAAATATTATCATATCATGCTTAACATATATTTTATTTATTCAATTAATTAGATTTTACACCATAGCAGTTTGATCTCTAACAAGTACTGAAAGTTGTGAAACTTCTTAAACTTCTTATACATCCATTCAAACATTTCCGTCCTTTTCTGTTCCTACCTCTTTTCCCCTCTCATAATAAAAAGTAACATTGCGATGCTTTCTATTTTTCTTCCACAATACTTTTAGTTTGTGTCTTAATCAGTATTATTTTGACTGTCACAGTGTTTCATTGAATTTCGTGTGATGGCTCCCGTAGCATCAAAATTATCATCTAAGTGGGTTAAAATAGATGATTCGTTCACTACTGATGGAGATGTGGTTCTGTGCCAGGCTTGTAATAACCAGATAGGTTGTTCAATGATATCTCAACTTAAACAACATGCTCGCAGTGCTCTGCATGCTAAAAGCAAAGGATTACAAACATCTAAACGCAAGTGCTTCTATCTCAAATGCAACAGTCTTCAAATGTAAGGAGTGAATTCTTCCATGACATGTATAATGCTATGGTTGCCGCAAATATTCCTTGGTACAAACTCCAGGTACCTAAATATCGTGCATTTTTAGAGAAGTAACGTGGGAGGCAGATTCCTAACGATTCTACGCTCCGAAAAAACTACAGGCATTTGTGTTACGATGAAGCAATAACATATGTGCGAAGTGATATAGGCAACAACTATATATGGATTGCTGTCGATGAAACAACCGATGGAAAAGGTCGCTATATTGCCAATCTTGTGATTGGTAAGCTGGATGGAAAAGAATCCCCCACACTTTTCCTGATTTCTTCGAAAACGTTGGAGCATGCAAATCACGCAACAGTGGCTCGTTTTGTGAACGATGGACTTAAAGTGTTCAAGAAGATAAAGTCTTTGTCCTTTATTGTGATGCTGCGGCGTACATGCTAAAGGGAGGAACTGCTCTACGTGTTTTTTTTACCAAAATATGATCCATTTCATCTGTCTCGCATATGGACTGCAACGTGTTGCCGAAGAAGTGCGAAGTAACTATCCACATATCTATACCATTATTTCAAACACTAAGAAGTGTTTGTTAAGGCCCCCAACGTGTGTTACACTATAGAGAACAATTACCAAATGTGAAATTGCCCCCTGAACCTGTCCTCACTAGATGGGGACGTGGATTGAGGCTGCCTGCTTTTATAGTGACTATTTTAAAGAAGTGAAGTCTTAATAGACACTTTCCAAGTAAATCAGCAGTTTCTATCAGAGAGGCTCAAAGTGCCTTCAGTGCCAATTGGCATATGTTAAAAGCAATTTTGGATTCATTTCTGACAGTTTTGTAAAATTAGAAACTGTGGCATAACTTTGAAGGAATTACTGGACACTGTCGAGGACGTTAAATCTAAGTTAAGGGTTGTTCAAGGAAATGTTGGAATAAACATAATGAAGAAATTTGAATCTGTTATGGAAAGAAACCCTGGCTTCTCGAAATTGACTACAGTGTGTAAGATCCTCAACGGGGAAGAGGAGAATCCTCCAGATGACATCTCTCCTGAAAAATTCAATCTGCTTAAATTTGCACCAGCAACTTCCTGTAATGTGGAAATAACATTTTCTGTTTATAAAAACAATCTCTCTGACCGTTGACCCTCCATGACAATGGAAAACTTGGATATGTGTCTCATAGTTCATTGCAAATTAAAGTGAAGTGAGTAGATAGTTTCTGTTTCGCTGTAGGGGCTGAAGATTGGTTAAAGAGTGACTACGATAACGTTGTATAATTATAATATAACTAAAAAATACATTTTTGTGAACGTGATTTTTTTTATTTAGCTATTTTACTAATTTGCATTTTCAAAAAATAAATTAAATTAATACTTCATTATTTTATTACATTAACATGCTTAAAATTAATAATTGTCCCAACACTTTATTTTTATTAATATAAAAAAATCAGGGATTCAAAGTAAAAATTATTATTTTGGTATAAAATTACATAAAACTTCAATTTTTACTGTATTTACAATTACATAATTTTAAGAATTTTTTAGTGTAAATATTACCATTATTTCAAACCAAAATATTATTTACTAAAAATATGTACATAATTTTGCATGTTAATAGTTACATAAAAAAAAAAAAATCCTAGCTCTAGTACTTAGCATAAATGGGAATGAAAAAGGGACATGGAAACTTATGCAGGAAAACCAAAGGGAAAGGTAGACAAAGAATTATATGGAACAATAATATTAACCATGATTTAAGGGAGGTGAATTATACAGAGAGTGATTGGAAAATGAATATTAGGATAGGGATGTATGGAGAGCTCTGAGATCGAAAATACCAGTGACTATTTAACTCATGCCCCAAATGGGAGTCAACGACCAATCACGTTTCAATGATTTCTGTTTTACAACCAATCAGAGTCGTGTTTCACCAAATATTTATCAGTGTTATAATTACCATATTAAAGAAAGCTCCTCCTTACAATATTGCGTTCCTTTGGCAATAAATAGTATGATCTGGTTGCAGTGATAAACAAATGAAGCAGTAGAAGTGTACCTATCGTTTCTCATTTGTTTTCAAACATCGCCGTTTACGTTAAATATATAAATATTTTAAAATAACTATAGTTAAATAATGATTTGTGAGTAAACAGCTTAATTTTATTCGTTAAATAGTCCTAACAAATGCCACTCTTGATTTCCAAATTCTCTAGATAAATTCACTCCTCACTTCGTGAGTCGTGAATTTATCGATAATTTGGAAATCACTCGTGGCATTACTTATGATAATCAGTTAAGCTAGTCCTAACGACGAACATTGTCCTTTCTCTCATAATAAATTTAACTTTTTTCGGCACAAATGCCGTTCCTAAATTCTGAGCAACTGGTCCGGTCGACATGCGCCTGCTGTGACCATTATGTGGGTTAATTTGTTCCTTTCTTCCGACCTCTCTTGTTTACTAAGCAACAATATGCATGTAACTTCCTTCTCTAAATTCAGTTCTATACATTTGCGTGATTTGTAGCTGAATGAGGTTGTATCGACTATTTGAATGGAAATAAAGACGTCTCTGTCAGAAGAAATAAATTGTGGGAAATGGGCACAGAAACAACTCGTTCTTCAGGACTACTAATTTATTGCTTCTTCATTCTGTGCCGCCTTGCAATCCTTATATCTGCACTGAGTATACAACACAGGGAAACCATTTATTTAGAGTGTGCCGTTATAGGCCTACAGCTGTGAGAGTTGGATAATGACAGAAATAAATTTAACACAGTGGAAATGTTGCTCTGGAGAAGAATGGCAAACATTATTTGGATAGATAACAAACAAATTCACATGCATTTATTTAAATAGAAAATACATAATTAATACTGATAATAAAACTGAAATATATATTTTTTTTCAAATAATACCTCTAAGTTGATTAATCCTTTATATATTTTTATTACTATACTTATGATTTTCTCATTTAAAAACTACTATACTACTACGATACTAGGGAAGTCAACTCTAGTGTCAGGCAAGGTATCCATTGTCACCAACACTTTTAATATATTGATGACATTGTAAATCAATGTAAGCATGTTTAAAAAACTCATTATATTTGATACTGTATTATTTTCAGATGACCAAGTGGAAATTACTGATAATGAAGATACATTACAATAGTTATGCACTAGTTATATGCTATCTCAAAATAATATGGTCTGGAAATATATATATATATATATATGTATTCATCTATCCATAGTAATTCTGCCTGAAGGCAGGTCTTTCACTGCAATCATAGCATTGCCATGCTATGCTTTGCAGCTTTACTAGGGAATTATAGGTGTGGTAGCTTCCCGTTGCTTTACACAGATGAAGGATGACGATGATAATGATGATGGTCGGATGATTTTCGGGGACCGTTGGGCCCTCAGATTCCTGACATTTGCCTTACAGGTGAACAAAAACCCCGAAAACAACCTCACCCAGGAGCCTGTCCCGACCGGGAATCGAACCCGGGCCCTGTACGTGACAAGGCAGCATGCTACCTCGAGACCACAGCGGTGGACACACACACACACACACACACACACACACACACACACACACACACACACACACACACACACACATATATATATATATATATATATTATCTTAGGAGATTTTAATGCAAAAGTGGGGCCGGAAGATATATATTCAAACCAACAATAGGCAAATTCAGTCTTCATGAAGATAGTAACGACAATGGCGTTAGATTAGTCACCTTTGCCACATCAAAGAATCTCATTGTTAAGAGCTCAACATTTCAGCACAAGGATATTCATAAATACACCTGGACGTCTCCAGATGGAGAAACTCGGAACCAGACAGATCATGTATTAGTGGACAAACGCTTGCACAGTAGCATCATAGATGTTAGATCAGTTAGAGGGACAGACTATAATTCGGATCATCATCTGGTCTGAGTGAAAATTAGACAAGGCTATCGTTTATGAGAGAAACAAACACTAAACATGATTCTGAAAAATTTGATTTAAAAAACTTGAAAAATGATGAAATGCGGCAAGAATACCAAATCAAAATTGCTAATAGATTTGAAGTACTGGAACCTTCAGATGACAATGTGGCAAACGAAGAAGAAACTGATATAAATAAAGAATGGGAGACTATAAGAGATACTATTAAATTGTCAGCATCAGAAAGCATTGGTTGGTTAAAAAATAGGTAAAACAAGAAATGTTTTGATAAGGAACGTACCAACATTGTAAAGAAAAGAAAGCTAGCAAAAATGAAATGGTTAAACAAGCCAAATTAGGTACATTTAAAGCAATTGAATAGTATAAGACGGGAAACCACCAGGTTACTAAAGAGTAAAAAGAGGGAATATTTGAGAGAGAAGAATAATGAACTTGAAATGAATGCAAAAAATAGGAACATTAGAGAATTATATCAGTGAATTAGGATAGAGAAAAATGAATTTCAGGCTAGAACAAACATAATTAGGAATGAAAATGGGGATATGATTGCAGATTCCAGGAGTATATTAAATAGATGTAAAAGTTACTTTAATCAGCTATTGAATGTACATACAGAATAGGACATTGAGGAGGATAATTTACAGACAGCAGAAATGCTAGCTGCAGAACCAAGTGAATTAGAGGTTGAAATGGCGATAGAAAATTGAAGATGTATAAAGCATCAGGTTCAGATGAGATCCCAGCAGAACTGATAAAATCAGGGGGAGAAAAATTAATGGATAAGATAGCCTATGCCGGTTGCTTAGTATGATTTGGGAATAAGAAGCTCTTCCAGATGAATGGAAAGAATCGATTATCGTACCAATTTATAAGAAAGGAGATAATACTGATTGCAACAACTACAGGAGCATCTCGTTACTCTCAACTTCGTAGAAAATTCTAACAAATATATTAGTAAGCAGACTTACTCCTTTATTGATGACATTCTAGGAGATCATCAATGTGGATTTAAAAGAAACAGGTCTACAACAGATCAAATTTTTAGTTTAAGACAGATTTTAGAAAAGAAATGGGAATATAATGGTACAGGTTACTAAAGAGTAAAAAGAGGGAATATTTGAGAGAGAAGAATAATGAACTTGAAATGAATGCAAAAAATAGGAACATTAGAGAATTATATCAGTGAATTAGGATAGAGAAAAATGAATTTCAGGCTAGAACAAACATAATTAGGAATGAAAATGGGGATATGATTGCAGATTCCAGGAGTATATTAAATAGATGTAAAAGTTACTTTAATCAGCTATTGAATGTACATACAGAATAGGACATTGAGGAGGATAATTTACAGACAGCAGAAATGCTAGCTGCAGAACCAAGTGAATTAGAGGTTGAAATGGCGATAGAAAAATTGAAGATGTATAAAGCATCAGGTTCAGATGAGATCCCAGCAGAACTGATAAAATCAGGGGGAGAAAAATTAATGGATAAGATAGCCTATGCCGGTTGCTTAGTATGATTTGGGAATAAGAAGCTCTTCCAGATGAATGGAAAGAATCGATTATCGTACCAATTTATAAGAAAGGAGATAATACTGATTGCAACAACTACAGGAGCATCTCGTTACTCTCAACTTCGTAGAAAATTCTAACAAATATATTAGTAAGCAGACTTACTCCTTCTATTGATGACATTCTAGGAGATCATCAATGTGGATTTAAAAGAAACAGGTCTACAACAGATCAAATTTTTAGTTTAAGACAGATTTTAGAAAAGAAATGGGAATATAATGGTACTGTACATCAATTATACATAGACTTCAAAAAATCATACGATTCAATTAAGAGGGAGAAGTTATATAGTATCCTGCTGGAGTTCGGAATTCCTAAAAAGTTAGTTAGACTTATACGACTGTGTCTAAATTGCACAAAGAGTAGGGTGCGTGTAGGCAAACATTTTTCGGACACTTTTGAAATCCGGAATGGATTGAAGCAAGGAGATGCACTATCTCCTCTACTATTTAATTTTGTACTAGAGCACGCCATCAAATCTCTAGAGGATGAAGAAGGCCTACAACTCAATGGTATTAATAAGCTGTTAGTTTATGCTGATGATGTAGTATTATTGGCCGATAGCGAGGAGGTACTAAAGGACAACACGCGCATACTATTGAGTAACACTAAGAAATTAGGATTGGAAGTAAATATCAATAAAACTAAATATATAGTCACACATAGAAATACATTATATAATGGAGATGGAAAGCTAATGACAAATGAGGGAAATTTTGAGGAAGTGGCTGAATTCAAATACCTAGGAACAATAATCACAAATAGGAATGAGATTAACAAAGAAATTAAACATAGGCTCAATTCTGGAAATGCGTGCTATTATGCATTACAGAGACTTTTGATGTCCCAATTCCTTTCAAAAAAGTTAAACTGAAAATATATATAACAATTATTCTACCTGTTATATTATATGGATGCGAAACATGGACTCTTACTTTAAGGGAGGAAATGAGATTACGAGTATTTGAGAATAAAGTTCTTAGGAAAATTTTTCGACCAAAGAGAGATGAACAGACAGGTGAATGGGGAAGACTACTTAACAATGAACTACATGGTATTTATAGGAAGCTAGATATAATAAGAACAGTAAAGTCTCGTAGACTGCGATGGCAGGACATGTGGCACGTATGGGGAATGAAAGAGGTGCATGGAAACTTCTTGTGGGAAAACCAGAGGAAAAACGCCCAATTGGGTGACCAAGAATGAGGTGGGAGAATAACATTAACTATGATTTGAGGGAAGTAGATTATACAGGGGATGATTGGAAAACATTGGCTCAGGATAGGGATATATGGAAAGCTTTATGTCCGCGCGGCCACGAACTTACGGGTTCGATAGTGCCAGTGAGTAAGTAAGTATATATATATTTTAATCAAGATTGTTTCTGTTATTTTAATTGAGAGCGACCTCGATGTTGAATTAAGATTATTATTAGGTATAGCGGCTTAAATAATAGGTCTGTTCGACCTTTAAAAGGTGTCCTCAACCAAAATATACAATATTTTTCTTCCACACTTCCCAATCATGTGTGTCTGCTTCTGTCATATTTCTCTTCTTTATGTTGTCTTGAATTTCCTTTATCCACGTTGACTTTGGTCTACCATGTTTCCCTTTTCCGGAGGTGTCCATTTCAATACTTCCTTGCTTGTTTCTGTGACCCTTCTTCTCATTATATGTCCATACCATCTTAGTTGGATTTCTTCAATCTCTTGTACAATATCCTATTCTACCATCTTAGTTGGATTTCTTCAATCTCTTGTACAATATCCTATTCTACATTCATTATTTCTGTTATTGTATTATTTTTATTTTGTCTAATTTTGATACTCTTGCCGATCTCCTTAAAAAATGCATTTCTGTGACTAATAATTTATTTTTGTGTTTTTGCTTCAACGTCCATGTTTCCGCACCATATAATAAAATACTCTTCACAATTGTGTTATATATTAATAATTTAGTCCTTTATGGGTACAGAAACAACTCGTTCTTCAGGACTACTAATATATATATATATATATATATATATATATATATATATTATATATGAGCCTTTTAAAGCCAAAATATTGTAACTACACTTTTTAAAATATCTGCGTTAATGCTAGAAATGAATTCTAGATATGTAAACTACCTGCATGAATAGTGGTGTAACTCGTAGATCCCCAAACTGCGCCATAAATGGCATCACAAGTTTATGCAGTCAGTAGTGCTATCTATCTGTTGATAGCCAAAGGGGTGTAATTCCAGTTAGTGTTTTTGTTCTAGTAACATGAAAGCGACCTTTTCCTAATTCCATATATATTCCACATACACACAAAATGTAGAGCACCAATAGCAAAACACATTGTATTATAAAGCGATACATGCACAGGACGAAGCCGGAACTGGAAATTGACACTAAATTTATTGAGGCTAGTTTTGAATGAAGACAATTTTGAAACCATTGATCAAAGGTTATGATTAGTGGTCATTCCAATCTTCCAAAAACTCAAAGTTTGGCTCAATTGAATTGTACAGTAAGACTCGATAGATTTTTTACCCTTTTGCTTGATTTCGAGTTATCACGATATCAAGAAAAATTAATCCTTTACATCTTACTGTGATGTTGGGAGAAGAGTTTTTGGCTACAGAAAATATATTAAAAAACATTAATAAGAGAAAGCTTGATGAAGAAAACCATCCAGTTTCATGGCTAAGGATGCAATGGATTAGGTATCGGAAATCCGATTCATTTACAATACTTTTACAAGGAGAACATATCTGACAATCTTCCATTTTTTCAAGCTGAACATCAAACCACCAGAAAAAGAAGAATGACCATTATCATCACTGACAAATGTATCTTTGTCTTAACTCTACAATAGACCATGGCTTGACAGGAAGAAAGAAAGGAAGAAAAAAAGGATATGCAGGACATTTTGGCCAACATTCCTCCTATTCATCATGCATACTATTTAAACCTTCGAAATTCTCTGTTGAAGGCAATGGACCACTGCTTGCTAATGATAACACCAGCCAACAAAATGTTACATTTTTTTCTGTAACTGGCATGGAAACAGATAATCATTATGTTTTCGGGTGTGCCGATAACGAAAATGTTAATGAAAATGCAAGATTAGCTCTCGTTTTGAAGAAATGCTAACTTTACGTCATTGCCTATATGAGCTTATGCATGTACGCTTATTTATCTTGTTGTTACCCTTGGAGGAAGGTCACTGAAAGCGCAACCGCTTTGCCTGGCATTTGTAATTTTCCGCTAGTGATTTCCTAATTAGTGTCCAGTAGTAATCGGCTAACCCTAATGCACTCCACTTTCCCTGTTATCTCATTCTCATGTTCGAAATTTGCTGGTGGAAGCGTTCCCCATGCTCGTTGCTTACAGCATCACAGTTGTCAGGAAAAGAAGTTCAAGTGGGAATCTTAGAAATGTAACTTTAAGGACATGTTACACTCCAGTCTATCGTAGCAGTGCAGACGATTTGCCACAAGCTCCTTATAGTTTTCTGCCTTATTTTCTAGAAAGTTTGTTGACACTTGAATAAAGGCATCCCAAGCTAACTTTTCATTACCTTTCAGCATGTTGTTGATATGCTCATCTTTGTACATTTTCCGTATCAGGGGACCCACGAAAATTGCCTTTTTTTTTTTTGTCTCGCTAAGCTGTGGAAATTTCTGGCGCAAATACGTAAATGCTACCCCAGATTTCTCCATGGTCTTAACGAAGTTTTTCATTAGGCCCAATTTTACATGAAGAGCAGGAAAATTACGTTCTTGGATTCGACAAGTGCTTCTTACATAACATTGTGAGGTCTGGTTCAAGTAATTAATACTTAGGCCAATCTTTCTTTTTATAATGAAGAGCTATGGCGCGGCTATCCCAGGGGAAATCTGCCATTTAAGCTTGTCATAGTTCAATCGCTATAACAATTGTTTCATGTTAAAATATGCTTCTTTCATGTAAGGTGCATATTCAATCGAAATCGATTATTAACACGTTGTCATTATGCAGTAGGACACACTTGAGACTTATTTTGGAGGAGTCGATGAACAACCTCCACTCAACATTTTATAGCTGCCATTAGTCCCAAAAGAGAGTAATGTAAGTATTGGCTTTAAATTTCCTAGTAAAGCTTTTTACTTTTTTTTTCAAGCTCTGATGCATTGTAAAACAAGTTACGTATAGTAATACGCTCTTCTGCGTCGAGACATAGGGGCAATGTCGTCATCACTTTGGCCTTACGTTTGCACATAGAAGACTAAAATTTTTTACACACATTGCGTACACCTCTTAGTATGTTTCAGTTGATTTCGAGATCTGTGCGTTAACAGAGGGGGGTGCAGGGGGCCCGGATTTAGAAACAAGGGGTTTTCAGAAAAAATCCAAATTTCCCTCAATTTTTACCACCTCGGGTACATGATAGGGGCATTTGAATGGTACCTTTTAAAGACTGTTCTTTTCTGAAGAGAATGAGGTTCGAAGCATGATCCTAGGATAAATAGTGATGTTGCTGTAGCTGCTTGGCTGAAATTAACCTAAACAAAATCATAATTTAAATGGGTTAAATGCACCCCCTTTAACTTGGAAATGAGAGCTAATTCGAGCTTTTCATTGTCTTTTTCGTTATCGGTGTGGTCGATATGCTTACGAATAATTTACTTCACTCCAGTTACATTCTCACTGTTGGCTAGTGTAATAGGGATGTTATCAGAAACTTTTGTGGCTGATATCAAACTAGATGACATTGATTTATATCATTTTCTGACGTAATATACTTCTTTTAAATATTTTTTGTTTAATGCCACCATATCGTCATTTTTGACATTCTGATATTCTCTACTGCCATTGCGTAATTGTAACTCAATTCTTAGGTTGAGACGCAATGAGGAGTTACGCTAGCCCGATGATATATGATAGTGATGATGATGATGATGATGGTAATGATGCGCCAGGAGAGGCCTTAATCTTAAACTTAATGAATATGTTAATGATGTTCGGGAACCGTTTGGGCCTTAAAGTTTCCTGACATTTTTCTTGCAGGTGAGGAAAAATCCCGAAAAAACATCACCCAGGAAACTTGTCCTGACCGGAGATTAAACCCGGGCCCGCTTCATGGCAAAACAGCACACTACCTCGAGACCACAACGGTGGACCTTTTAAATTAAATAAAAATATTATTTCTGTTGATTATACAAGTTCTTTCTTGAAATATACCCTCAATCTGCGTAAAGCCAAAGTCGCGTAAGTCACTTAAGTGCTTATAAATTACTTATAAAGTGGGGATAATGGCAAAAAATAACATACATGAACTAAAACAATCAATTTTGAACACATGGGGTGGGGAAATTTTTGTTTCGTAGTATTCAGGAATTTTTCAACTACTATTGTACTAAAAGTCTTTATATCTCAAAGCAATGTTTAATGGAGTTACACCACTTTGGCTTTAAAAGGCTCATATATATCCCATCCATAGTAATTCTGTCCGAAGGCAGGTCCTTCACTGCAATCATAGTATTTTCATGCTATGCTTGCAGCTTTATTAGGGAATTGTAGGTGTGGTAGCTTCCCGTTGCTTTCCACACCGGTGAAGGATGATGATGATGATGATAATGATAAGGATGATGATGGCCATATGATTTCGGGGACCGTTTGGGCCTTAACGTTTTCCTGACGTTTGTCTCACTGGTGAGGAAAAAACCCGATAAAAACCTCACCCAGAAAAACTGCCCCGACCGGGGATCGAACCCGGACCCGCTGCATGACAAGGCAGCATGCTACCTCGAGACCACAGCGGTGGACCATATATATATATAAACGTTATAGAATTCAATGGGTCTTCTCCGCTTCATGCAAAAATATGTAGACTATAGAAAACAGAATAATAATAGGCTATATTATATCAAACCATTTTTTGTGCGATAGTGCGTTTTGTCGTACTTACAGCAATGACGACCATGATTGAAAGTTCAACTTCCTACATTTCGGGATTTCCAACCTAAATAACTGTACTGTAATAATACATTTACTCCCATGTGCGGGAAATAAAACCACTGCCCTTTATGTATACTACGTACAATGTATATACAAAAAATATTCAAAAGGTAGAGTTTATATACATTATACGATATAAACCACTGCATTTTAAATGGTCTGAACTTTATTTGAAACAATATAAAACAATAAATACGGTATTTGAAGAGAAAAATTATACGCTCAGACCGGGACTTGAACCCGGGACCCTTGGTTCTCTAGACCAAGTGCTCTACCAACTGAGCTACCTGAGCAAGTACCGATCTAAACGCAAATCTTTCTCTATATACATTGTAATTCCCGTCCACCAAATGCTATGAAGCCATGCTTCTATCTTGCAAATGGGGGCTCCTTTATTAAGAAGACATATTTGGGATAAATCATATTTGAAGAGAAAAATTATACGCTCAGACCGGGACTTGAACCCGGGACCCTTGGTTCTCTAGACCAAGTGCTCTACCAACTGAGCTACTGAGCAAGTACCGATCTAAACGCAAATCTTTCTCTATATACATTGTAATTCCCGTCCACCAAATTTGGTGGACGGGAATTACAATGTATATAGAGAAAGATTTGCGTTTAGATCGGTACTTGCTCAGGTAGCTCAGTTGGTAGAGCACTTGGTCTAGAGAACCAAGGGTCCCGGGTTCAAGTCCCGGTCTGAGCGTATAATTTTTCTCTTCAAATATGATTTATCCATCATTGAGATGTAAGAAATCAATAATAATAAAATAAATACGGTACTTGCGGTCATTTTATCAATAACTGTCCTCAAGGCCTCCTGTTGTTTCAACTTATACACATTGTCCACACTGTTAACTTTAGTCAGTTGTTTATAATGAACGCAAATATTTCCAACAAATATATTATTTTACTATTAATTATTATTTTGAAAACACCATCACGCAAAAAGTAATGTACAACGCACGTTTGTGAAGTATTTTACAGAATCTCGGATTTTCCTCGATTCTGTAAAAACCATTTCCCAACCTCACATCGTAACATATGCTACTATTAATTACCTGGGATATAATGTAACATACGATAAACAAAGGAATGTCGAAAACAAATGTAATAAATTCAGATGCATGTGTGGAGCAATTATAAATTGAGATATATATATATATAACAATTACTCATAGCTCCATACCACACACACCACACACACACACAGATATATATATATATATATATATATATATATATTAGGAAAAAAACAAAATTAAAATTTTACAAAGTTATAACTGGTCCTATGACCTTATATGGCTCCGAAAACTGGACTTTGACTAAAAATCCTAAAATAATTGAATCCGCAAAGTTGAGTTTCCTGAGACATGTAGCTGCATAAATTTTACAAGATAAAAAGTATAGCAAATATGTTAGGAATGACCTAGACATTCAGCATAACAGACAGAATCAAAGAATATAAACAAAATTGGTTCGACCACATTCAAAGGATGGATCAAAAATGTATAACGAACACAGTTATTCACTCTACGCTAAGACCGCCCAGAGGACGACTACGGACGTGATCAGTTTCTTGCATGAGACTGGAACGAATATTTTGAAGTTCAATCCATGAAGAAGACGATGATTTTAAATTCTTGTTCCATATAGGAAACAAAAGCCTGTGCCAATGATCCACGTTACTTATGATCGGAAAATAATGTAATAATAGTTATACTGTTGTCTACGTAATAAGAGGAAACTGCAGGCCTATAGGATACACTGGACAAGAGCCAGAAAGTTACGAAATTAAAAGTGACCGCTTTATATTAAGATGAAATTCCTAATTACGAATATGGCAATTAAAATGATGACAGTGGTCTGGTTTTTAAATTATCAGCTTGCCTAGTATTACTACGTATGCTGTGAATATTGTAGTCAGTGTGAAGGTCAAGGAAACACCCTTAGAGGAGAGGAGACAGTGACAGCTGTATAATATAGATAAGATTTATCTTAAAGGGTCAGTGTTTATCCCAACGGGTTGAGAAATCAGTTGAAGTGGAATTTCGTGGGTGAACAATGGTTTGTGCCTTGGACTGTAAGTTATATAGATGTGCAGTTTTGTCGTGTAGAACACATGTGTCATATGTATATATTTTCTCAGATACATTTTTAAAAGCATGCGCAGAGACATGATTGCAGTGTGATAAAAGCTCAAATTCCATGAAATTTTGAGTGTAGTACACATAAATTTTGTTATATTTGAGGAAAAGTGACGTTCACATCGGAAAAGCGACATATTACTCCATAGAAAGCGTACCAATCTTTATTTCGGGTGCAAAATAGAGAATCTTGACAAACGTTTTGCTCCACATATTTGCTACAATGGCATGTTCTTCAAATCGTAGTGACTGGTTGATGGGAAAGAAGAAATCTCCATGATTTGGAGAGAAAAAACTAATCATGCAAGTGATTGTTATTTCTGCATGGTCCCACCAGTTATGTTTATTTCAAAGAAGAAGAGGTCAGCCGTGAATTATCCCAACATACCGTCAGCTATTCGTCCGGTGCAACACTCTAAAGAGCTTCCTATTCCAATACCACCAGACTCCTATAATATTGATTGATCCAGATGATGACACGATCCAGCACTTCGGAAGAAATACCCACACCATCCTCATCCCATGACCCTAACTTCAATCTTGAAATTCCAATTCAGTCACACAGAATGACTCGAGAGGAATTAAATGATCTTGTCCGAGACTCAGATCTCTCAAAGCCAACGCTGATCTCCTGGCTTCGCGACTTAGTGTAAGAAACTTGGCGAGAATGCAAAAGTCTCTGCATATAGAAGACGCCAAAAGCCACTTGAGCAATTAAAAAAATTGCATTGCATTCTGCAACAATATGCAATAAACATCCAATACAGACCAGAAGGGTGGCGATTATTTTTAAATTCATCAGAGTTCAGTCTTAAGGCAGTGTTACTGATGTGAGTGCATTTAGGTACTTGATGGGAGTGCATTTAGGAACTTACAACATTCTGAGACTAAGTACAATTAAAATTAAGGAAGGTATTTTTATTGGTTCCTTGGTCACAGAACTCTTCAAGGATAAACACTTTTCGGTACATTTTAAAAGAAAAGAAAAAATGCATGGGAATCATTCAGAATAGTTACCTTAAATTTCTTGGGGAACCACCGGTCCCCAAATTACAGACAATGTGTGGACAATATGTTACTAGCTTATCGTGAAATGGGGTGCAATATGTCATTAAAAATCCATTTTCTCCGCTCTCATTTGGACTTTTTCGTAGAAAACTGTGGTGCAGTTTCTGATGAACACGGAGAACATTTTCACCAGACGATCCCATCATTTGAAAGACGATACCAAGGCTAATAGAATACATCTATGCTAGCTGACTATTGTTGGTTAGTGGTGAGACATGTCCCCAAGTCCATTACAGCAGTCCAACTAAAAGGAAACGGTATTAACTGAGGTAAGCTAGTCTTAATATTTCCAGATTTAAAGGAGGGGTTTATTTTACTCAAATATATTTGTCAAAATTACGAAAAAACTGGACCACTGCTAACAATGCCATTGATATTTTCGTGTTCAGCATGACAATACATCGAAATCTGGTCATTTCAATTCCGTAACTAACAAAAAATTAAAATTTGTTGTCCAATGCAATCAGTAATATCCAAGGACGAAGTCTCAACAATGGCTAAGATGTTATATTTTTATAAAAACTGTGAATCCATGGCCGTCATTTACAAAAACAGTTCGAATCGTTCTACGTCTTTTATCGATTCCAGTTTATATACTCGTTATGGAAACCTTAAAAAAATATATAGTAAAATCATGATCGGTTGTGATTATGATTTTGTTCTTGCTATTGATAGAAGTTATTATTGAATCACGAACTTCAAAACTCTGGGACTAATTTTTTCCTTTCGTTTTTATTTGTAGACGTTTCAACGTACCGTATAAAGTCACACTGCGTCTAATCTTTGGACGTTTACTGTAGATTTACTGAGGTTATGGGGGCAAAAAAATATCTGAGATAGAAAAGTGCTGAGGAAGATATTTGGTCCTTAAAAAATGGAAAATTTGAAAAATGGAATAATAATTTTGCAAAAAGAGTCAGATTTGGAAGATTGAGATGGTTAGGACATATACAACAGATGGAGGAAGGAAGACTCCCGTACTTACTTACTCACTCACTGGCACTATCGAACCCGTAGGTTCATGGCCGCGCGGACATAAGCTCTCCATACATCCCTAACCTGAACTAATGCTTTCCAATCATTCCCTGTATAATTTACTTCCCTCAAATCATAGTTAATGTTATTCTACCACCTCATTCTTGGTCTACCAACTGGGCGTTTTCCCTCTGCCTTTCCTACAAGAAGCATCCATGCAAGCCTTTCATTCCCCATACGTGCAACATGTCCTGCCCATCGCAGTCTGCGAGACTTAACTGTTCTTATTATATCTGGCTTCGTATAAAGACCATGTAGTTCATTGTTATGTAGTCTTCTCCATTCACCTGTCTGTTCATCTCTCTTTGGTCGAAAAATTTTCCTAAGAACTTTATTCTCAAATACCCGCAATCTCCTCTCCTCCCTTAAAGTAAGAGTCCATGTTTCGCGCCCATATAATATAACTGGTAGAATAATTTTCAGTTTAACGTTTTTTGAAAGGAATTGGGACATCAAGAGTCAATGCAATGCATAATAGCACGCACTTCCAGAATTGAGTTTATGTTTAATTTCTTTGTGCATCTCATTCCCATTTGTGATTATTGTTCCAAGGTACTTCCTCAAAATTTCCGTCATTTGTCATTAGCCGTCCATTTCCATTACATAATGAATTTCTATGTGTGACCATATATTTAGTTTTGTTGATATTTACTTCCAGTCCTAATTTCTTAGTGTTACTCAATAGTGTGTGCGTCTTGTCCTTTAGTATATCCTCGCTATCGGCCAATAATACTACATCATCAGCATAAACTAACAGCTTACTAATACCATTGAGTTGCAAGCCTTCCTCATTCTCTAAAGATTTAATGGCATGCTCTAGTACAAAATTAAATAGTAGAGGAGATAGTGCATCTCCTTGCTTCAACCCATTCTGGATTTCAAAAGTGTCAGAAAACTGTTTGCCTGCACGCACCCTACTCTTTGTGCCATTTAGACACATTCGTATAAGCCTAACTAACTTTTTAGGAATTCCGAACTCCAGCAGGATACTATATAACTTCTCCCTCTTAATTGAAACATATGCTTTTTTGAAGCCTACATATAGTTGATGTACAGTACCATTATATTCCCATTTCTTTTCTAAAATCTGTCTTATACTAAAAATCTGATCTGTTGTAGACCTGTTTCTTCTAAATGCACATTGATGATCTCCTAGAATGTTATCAATATAGGGAGCAAGTCTGCTTACTAATATATTTGTAAGAATTTTGTACGAAGTTGAAAATAATGAGATGCCCCTGTAGTTGTTGCAACCAGTTTTATCTCCTTTCTTATAAATTGGTACGATAATTGATTCCTTCCATCTGGAAGAGCTTCTTTTTCCCAAATCACCATACTAATTTAGTTACACTTGTTTTCGTATATATGTCATTTTGAGTAGCGCGTGGTCAGCGTTCCGCCTCATACTGACATCTAGGAAACCAAGGTAGTACTAGGACGGGAAAATTCGGTAAATTTTGCTTAGAGGCCTTTTCATTCAGGCTTAAGGATTTTTTACGAACTTGAAAATCTTCAGACTCGGGACCCACGGCTTAAAGTCCCTCCCGGAGGGCTTGTTCCTTGGAGTTTTCCGTCCTAAAAATCCATCGATCCCGGCCGGGTTTGAACCCGCGACCCTCGGGACCAGAGGCAAGGAGCATAACCACTAGTCCACCGCGGCCGACCAATAATAATAATAATAATAATAATAATAATAATAATAATAATAATAATAATAATAATAATAATAATAATAATAATAATAAGCCATATTTACTTTATCATTATATTCCATACACGAAATAAGACCATTGTTGATTCGTTTCCGCTCAGCTAGACAGGAACCACGCCGTCGTCATCTCAGAGGGTGATAGTGGATTCTTTCTTGGGGCGACCTGAGTGCTGCCATTCGAGATACATATATCTCTGTATGCGGAGATTTTCTCCTCCACTGGTTTCATATTGAGTTCTTTCCCCTTTCTCTTATGATCGAGAAGTTTTTATAACTTGCAGATCGTCGCGGGCATTTCATTTCAACATTTTTTAATCTGCTCATATCGTTTTGCTTTAAAACTACATCCTCGCTTCCTTAGAGGAGAGTTGGTATTCCAAACGTTTTCTATAATATTTGTTGTAAGTTAATATCGTTTTCATCCTCAAGGTTTATTAAATAATGTATTTTTAACTTTTGTACCATATTTAAATGTTTGCTATTTCGTTAATATCTAATACATTGACCCTTATAAAAATACTCGTTAAAAAAAGAGTTAAATTAAGATACAGTAAATTATCTTAGGCAATATAATACATAGGCTTATAAAATCTAGGTTAATATTTTTATTTTATTTTCAAATGCATTTTGTACTTCCGTGATCAGCTAAATATTGTGATTTGTGTGTTTTATTAATTTTAGTTGAATCATAGAAATCAAAAACTATATAAATTCAAAGAACCAAATTTTAAAGAGAGAAGAATATATTTTCATCTCTCAGTGATCATAAATGTTATGCAATAAACACTTAGTATTGTAAACATTTATCCTGTTTTCACTAAAACACTTAAAAATTTAAATGTTATACTTCCATAGTCGTTAGAGATAAAATTAAACAGTGAGGAGATTGTGGTGTTTTTTTTTTATTTTCACAAACAAAATAAGGAAAATCCTAATATATTTGGGATGTATCAAGGAAAATGTAGGAGAAATCTTATGTGTAGTCAAATATCATTGCATAAATTGACCTCCACAACTTCATACCAGTTGGTGGGAGAGAACATCGAACTTCGAGACTAGCAATACCCTATAGAAAAGCTGTGATATGAAAATTGTAGCTAAAAGGGCCAAAAGTAGGCCTATATGAAATTAAGGTATAGAAAATCAGATTATTTACAGTGGATAAAAATAATAGTGTCCTTCATGTACCAACCCATTATTTTCTAACCTATTCAGTCCAGAAGAGGATAACAAAAATACAATTTTATTTTTGTATTTAGTGCATTTTTAAGAATAAAGTAATATTAATTTGAAAGCAAAAATTGGGCTCCAAATTTGCGGGTCTTACAGTATGTGAGTTCTGATTTGGAAGAGTTGTAATTTTGTTTTTGTTACATGAGTTACCATTTACCTCGGTAGCCTAGGAGTTATGATCCTTGCCTCTGCCCCGAGAGCCGTGGGTTCAAACCCAACTGAGATCAATGGATTTTGTTTTAGGATTTAAAGGTCCAAGTGCCAAGTCTTACGGGAGGGATTTTAAGCTTCGTGCTCCGAGTCTCAAGATTTTCGATCTTGTAAAAAACCCTCAAGCCTAAATTAGAGCCTCTGAGAAAAATTTAATCAGACTCTCCCATTCAAATAATACATTAGTTGACTATTAAATCCATATTTGAAGCGATGAGGTAACCAACTGTCGCTTGCTGACATATTTAGGGAAATAAGCGTAACCACGAGTAAATTAGACTTGTTAAGTAACTCCCACAAGGGAGCACCCTTCCTCCATGTGGTGACGTACGGGTATAGACAGACATGAGTTATCAAGAAACAAAATGACTCATTTTCTCACAAGAAGAAAAAGTGGTAAATTTAATGTGATACAGTGTTTAAAATTGATGAAACAATACGTAGGTTTCTATCAAGTTTTTATTATTTTTACAGTGTTATCACCTAATTTTAACAGCTGAAAATAAAGGGAAAATATGAGCAAGAAGCACAATTGGAGCCAACCACAGATTTATACCAATCGTTATTGAGAGAATTTCAACAAATAAATTTATCAACTAAATATGAAGGCCTCCATACTAAATTCGTTACAAAAGGGTTACGCTAAGGGATAATTCTATTTATTATTTCAGAAGTGTACGTAACATCGTTATAATACCGATCACAAACATTTTGAGTTGCTTACAAATTAAGAAAAAATTCAAACCCTCATATATCATATATGATACAAAGGGATTGAAGAGATTAAATAAATAGCGTTGGTAATACTAAAAATGATACTAAACTTATTCTTCTAACTTAATGGGCTAGGCAAATTGCCAGTTCCGCCTCACATTTGTTCTGTCCATCTTTTCACCAGCCTTCCTGCATTCCTTGACCCTCTTGACTTGTAGTTAAAAGCTGCTTTTGGTAATATTTTTACGTTCATTCATTCTACATGTGTAAATCATTTATATCTATATTCTTTGATATTTTCATTCAGTGGATATATATTTAACTCTGTTCTTATATCTTCATTCTTTATCCGATCTAATCCTGTGCAGCCTTTCATTGTTCTAAGGAAGTTCATTTCTACGCTTGGTATTCTACTTTGCAATTTTTTGGTCATTATCCAAGTTACGCTCCCATAAGTTATGCAGGAACTGCTGTTGTTTTATAAAACTTCAATCTAGTATCTCTTCTTGTTTTGTACTTTAATGTTTTATGTATAGTACCACATATCACTTGAAATTTTGACAGTTTCATATCAGTTTTTGTGTTTATTGTAAAATTACAACCCAAATAATTAAAATGTGTTACTTGTTCCAGAGAGTTGTCTATTATGATTTTTGATCGCATATGTTCACTTCCCAAAAATGACATTATTTGTTTTATATTTTAAATTTATATCCTTGGCACAAGTGATTTAATTGATGTAAAGAGTACTGTAAATTATTCTAATTTTCTTGAATAATCAACACATCAGCAGCATGTATAAAAACGTTTAATATTTTAAATCGGTTCATTCTTATACCTACATTAACATTTCTTTTCGAATTTTGGATGATACTAAAATGAACACAACAAATATATTTTAAATCCCCGGGAACTAATTAAATTGGAGTGAAAATGATACAGTTAAAATGTAAGTGACGTAAAATGGAGAACTCGCAACATAAACTTTGACAACACGTGACTTACAGCGTCATAAGTTCAGAAGAAGATCAAAGCACGTTTCGTCTCGCTTTACTAATTTCTTTTGTCTCAAATTCCATGTTGTACTCACTTTTTAAAATTAAATTTATTTGAACTTACACCTGTTCTGCACTTAGAAGAAAGAAGAGGGATTTCGTAGTGACTTCAACTTTGTTTTCAAGCAAAAACAAAGTACTTTCCAACTTCTATTCCCTTGCGGATAAACAAACGGTGAATGTACTATATTTAGTCCTATATATAAGTAATTTCATGTCGTGTGTTGTATATGTGAGGTTAAGTGGAGTCGGTTGAGGTGTGGGGAAAAATTAGCTCGTAGTCAAATATATTTCTGATTTTAATTAACTGACAATAGTTAAATGTATGTTTATGTATATATATATCCGTCCATCCATAGTAATTCTGCCCGAGGGCAGGTCCTTCACTGCAATCATAGCATTTTCATGCTATGCTTGCAGCTTTACTAGGGAATTGTAGGTGTGGTAGCTTCCCGTTGCTTTCCACACCGGTGAAGGAAGAGGATGATGATGATAATGATAAGGATGATGATGGCCATATGATTTCGGGGACCGTTTTGGCCTTAAAGTTTTCTTGACATTTATCTTACAGGTGACGAAAAACCCCTATAAAAACCTCATCAAGAAAAACTGCCCCGACCGGGATCGAACACGGGCCCGCTGCGTGACAAGGCAGCACGCTACCTCGAGACCACAGCGGTGGACTATATATACAGGGTGTATCAAAAAGGATGGCTTACATGGTTGAAAGTACACGATAATAGAAGCAAAAATGTCCCAGTAAACATGGGTCCGCAAACGAGCCGTTTGCGAGATAATTACAAATGTATGGTTACAATCCGCCACTGACGTCATTGTCTGTAACAGATACGGCCAAAGATGGATAGGTCGAGGCGGATCTGTACCTTGGCCTCCAAGATCACCTGATCTAAATCCTTTGGATTTTTGTGTCTGGGGTCACCTCAAAAGCGAAGTGTACAGCACACCCGTTAACACGGTTGAAGAACTGGAGCAGAGAGTTGTATATGCTTGTCAAGAATTGAGAAATGGTCCAGGGGTTTTCGAAAGAATTAGACATTCATTGCAGAGACGAGCACAGTATTGCATCCAGATGCAAGGGAGACATTTCGATCACCTCCTTTAACAGGTAACCCATAAGTGAAGTGAACTGTGAAATGTGAACTAAATGAGACGAAAAATTAATAGTAAAATCTAAATTCAAATTAATTTGTACTAACTAGGACGATGTTTATAATGAAGTCAGTGGCGGCTTGTATCCATACATTCCCAATTATCTCGCAAACGGCTCGTTTGCGGACTCATGTTTACTGGGACATTGTTGCTTCTATTATCGTGTACTTTCAACCATGTAAATTTGCGCCATCCTTTTTTATATACCCTGTATATATAATTACTCCAAAATGTTAATCAAATTATAAATTAATAAAAATGTAACATTTCTCCAGTATTTAACCCTAGAACCACAACGTGCACATCTTGGAGCGAAAACCACAACATGGGGTCACCCATGACCCTATATTAAATAATTATTTTAAGACACTGAATTATTTTATATAACTTAACATAATTAAACAACTTATATCTGCATACAGTAAGTTTAAAAAATATAAAAAAATAATTGCAATGTGAAACGATATGATTTATAGGGCACTGTAATTAAAAAAGTGTCTATTTCCTTTGTTTCGATATTAAACATTTTCTATTCAATTTTTTAGAGTTCGTTGCTTACTTTTTCACATTATTTATGTGGCAATGAATAAATAACACATGTATTAGCCCATTAAGTCATAGAACGAAAAATAAAAATGTTAATATCAAACATTATTTTCAACTCACTTCTGTTATTAAAAAAAATATGATTTTTCTCACTTTTGATATTACACATTTTTGTACTTCATGCAATTCATGTCTTACTGCTTGCAATCTTAACAAACACTATTTCTGTGTCTTGCTCACAGACTTCTTAAGTAGAAACTGCAACATGCTACAACTTTACGGTCCTTGGTTCGAGATTACAAAGCACATCGTCCAGCTGGTGCTGTGATTTGAGTTTCCTCCACTTCACATCCGAGTACTTAGCGAATGTTGCTCATTAGTTGCCTTGGAAGTCTCTGTTTACTATTCTGAGCATCATATGTTTTTCACATAGTTCTAGGGCAATATTTGTTAGGAAGTCTGAGCGCTTGATCAATTTTCTATGTTTAGAATTGCAAATATTACATTTCCATTTATTGTTACTGCATCCAACATCCCATAGAAAATTCGTAAGGGCCATCTTCTAGTTTTCCTAGCTGCAGTCATTGAATGAGAAAGCTAATCAAACTGATCAACTCCTCCATTCGTTCAATTATAGGAGGGAATTAACTAAATATAACAAATCCGTCTTCATCACCTCCTCTGCCTCAATATTATTCCCATCCTCACTCACTAATTTTTCAAGATCTGAAAATTCCCCGCTACTACACTATTTATCTGCATTCTACATACATGCAGCTTCTTTTTCAGTCAATCGACATTTATACTCCACAATAACTCTTCAATTTTCCCTGTAGATCACTCTCCTACAAAAAGCTAATATTATAAAATATTCTACACTAACCACAACGTGGGGTCATATGTGACCCAAAAGCCTATAAATCTGATTATACATAGGAGGGCAAAATAATACAACCGCTCCTTCTAAGAACTCATCAAGCACCGAAGGTAATAGAACCGACAGCTTTCTTTACCTTAGCATTTCATGTGTAGAATAAAATTAGTATTCGCCGGGTCACCCATGACCCCACGTTGTGGTTCTAGGGTTAATAAAATTCAAAATAAATAAATAATACAACAATAAGAATAATTCATGAAAAATTTTAATTAAATCAATAAATGTAAAACCAACTTGAGCACTGGAAAAAATACAACTCTGTCAACAATTTCTTCGGCACATGCTTAGGAGGGTGTGAGTTGGGTTTAGATAGGGGAAAGAGAACATGAAAAGAAAAAATAAATGCTTGAGCCGGGATTTGAACCCGAGATCTCTGACTATAAACGTCAGTGCTCTTACTTCTTGTTTAGCTGAAACCAACCGAACTCCCTTTGATTTAGGCTGGAGTTTTCTTCTTATATTAATGTTAATTTTTCTATAATTTTTTAGAGCAGCTTACACATTATATATATTTTCAATAATCAATTTAATTATTTCAAGGAGTAGTTTATTTTAAAATATAAGTTTTGGAGATTTATGAAAAGCTACTCAGAAATCCTAACACAAACATTTATTTTTCTTATAAATGTCAAATCCAACAAAAGGAATACTTAGCCTACCGGATACACTCAAAGTTTTAGGGGCGATATAACCTTATATGATAAAGCGTCTATAAATTTAAACAAATTAAAACATATATATATAACTAGAATGTATTCATTCAAATATAACACACGAGAAACAGAATAAATGCAAATCCCCAGCCTACCGAAATAAAATGTGTGTATATATATATATATATATATATATATATCCACCGCTGTGGTCTCGAGATAGCGTGCTGCCTTGTCATGCAGCGGGCCGGGGTTCGATCCCCGGTCGGGGCAGTTTTTCTGGGTGAGGTTTTTATCAGGGTTTTTCCTCACCTGTAAGACAAATGTCAACAAAACTTTAAGGCCCAAACGGTCCCCGAAATCATATGGCGATCATCATCCTTCACCATGAAAATGCTATGATTGCAGTGAAGGACCTGCCTTCGGGCAGAATTACTATGGATATATATATATATATATATATATATATATATATGGTGTGGCCTTGGGTATTAAACTGTGTATCATCAGCCAACTTGAAGTCCAAGGTCTTTTTAGGCCTATCGCACAATGGAGTTGGGAATTATAAATAAGAAGGGATTAACGAACTCAAAGAAATTATCTCATAATACATACATTATTAAATAATATAATAATTAAATTGTAATCATAAACAGAGTTAATATAAATGTATAGCTTACTTAATATTATAATTCAATACGACAGGAAATATTGGAAATATAACAAGAAGGATTTGAGCAAAATTTAAATTTCATATATGAAATTCCTACCCGAAATAATACATTAAAAATAAGTATATGAATTGATTATATTAGAGAGACACTACAGGTATAAAATTGTCAAAAGAATCGAGAAAAATACATTATAATGGTTTGGACACCTGAAAGGAATGGAAAATGAAAGGTTACCATAACAACATTTTAATTCCAAGATACATGGAAAATTACCACGAAAAAGGTGGATTAACGAAGTAAAATATAATTACACCAGAGGGGATAGAAATGGGAATAAATGCATGGGCAGATAGAGATGAATGGCATATTTTGATTTGACCTTCCGAAGGGAGACAGGACATAAGGATGATGATGATGAGACAGGTTCGCGCAGGTATGTTTGTAAAATTCAACTTGAATGTTAATTAAATTTATTTATGCATTATCTTTTACAGTCTCCCTTGCCAAAACATGGAATTCCTTTCCGCCCTATGTCAGAGACTGTCAGACTATAACATCCTTCAAAAACAAACTAAATAATTATTTAACAAGCAATCAATTGAATTGGCGTTTACTTGATGAAAATCCATAATTTATTTAATTAAATAAAAATAAAACTTGAAGTTTTATGTGATTTTCATATTTATTAAAATATAAATTAGTTACAGCTGTTTAGGTACTTTGTACCTTCTTCAGACATGATAACAAATGAATGAATTTTGTTATAGTATATAACAACTGTAACTTTGCAACACTTTTTTTTTTACTATCTCTGTTATAAATTTAAAAGAGGCGATTCATTCAAATCTAGTTGGGAATTTAACAGCTTATTACCACTTTTAAATTTATTTATCTCTACAACTTATAAAAGGTCCAACTTCTTTCCTTTGTCACAAACATGTACAATTTTAAAATTTGAATCAAAACAATGATCATACTGGAGTAGGTGGTTAGCATACTTTGAATTATCTAAATTTCTGTTATATGCTCTCATATGTTCCTTTATACGAGAAATAAAAGGTCTGGCAGATTTGAATGAATCGCCTCTTTTAAATTTATAATAGAGATTGTAAAAAAAAATTGTTGCATAGTTACAGTTGTTATGTACTATAATAACAAAATTCATTCATTTGTTATCATGTCTGAAGAAGGTACAAAGTACCGAAACAGCTGTAACTAATTTATATTTTAATAAATATGAAAATCACATAAAATTTTTATTTTTATTTAATTAAATAAATTAATTAATTAATAACTAACTTATACACCTCACTGATAGTAGTCTTTTAACAATTAGTAAATTATTCATTAAAATATTAAGATTAACGGATATTTTCATTTGTTTAAATATTGTATAACCGTAAAATTAGTTTTCTATACCTCGTTATTTCTCCCTATTATATATATATATATATATATATATTAGACAGGGGCAGTGTTTCACCAATTTAATTTATCTTGCTTGAATACATTTTATTATTAGTTTTAGTCTTAATCTTAACTATCATTAACTGGTTGTATTATAGATGGTAATATAATAGATATTATCTTATTTATAAAATCTTCATTTAGTATTTAATATTAGAGTTAATTATGAATGTTATGTTCTGATGTAATGTAATATGTTTGTCCTGGTGAGTGGAAGAGAAGACCACATGGCCTTAACTCCATCAGGCTAAATAAATAAATAATTAATAAATAACTTTTTTAATTAGAAACGATGTGACTTTAGATATCAAAGCATGTATAAAATAAGAAAATTGAAAATGAACTTAAAAATATTCATCTCATAATGCATAACTTACATTTTATTGGTTTTTGTGGATCTATATAATAATATTACATCAAAGTAAATCATTTTCTCTGTAAAAATAACTTTGAACGAGCTATGGTCATTTCCTATATCTTTTATCGGGAAGAGTATCTTATACATGAGACGGCAGAGAACAAAGATGAAAAATGGGATCGATAGATGAATGGACATTCTGAAGATGTCCTGAGTTTGTAAGCTGTACACGTGGCCGGTGATGATTTCCTGAGCGGTCCTCAAGTGGGAAGCTGGTAACCATGGAAACGCCAATACATTTTCTTCCATCAATCCCTGGAGATGCGCGTTTGTATGAAGGGCCACAATTTGCCGAAAATACATGGGTTGGGGTTTGCACCAAAGTGTTCCCTGAGGGAAGATAATCTGTATATGACGGCCTTGTCCAATAAACTGGAGGAACACTTTTCAATCGATAACCTGAGACCTGATGGCAACACGATGACATTACAGTTGACGTCACAAAATTTAAATTAATTTCACTTCAATCTTCTTGAAAGTATATTCCTTGGAGCAAATAATATTAGTTGCTTATTGCCTATGCCATCATTCGGTTTTATTATTCTTTCTTTCATCCTAGTTTCTATTAGTCTAGATATTTTCACAAAATAAAATATTGAAGTACCTGGTAGGTGCCGTCGTACATAACTATGTTAAAATATTTTAAAACATATTTTATTTAACGATGCTCTTTCACAACTATAAAACATCGTAGCGTAGTTGTTAAAGCAAAACGCTACAAGCCAGATGATCGCGGATACAATTGCCGATAGGCTCGGAATTTTTAAGCCCACTTAAAAAGGCCATGCTGTCTGCTCAGCCTCTAAAGGGAATGAGTATCAGACTAGGTTTCGGGAATAAATACTGACGTAATGCAGGGCAGAAACAACAGTTCAAAAATAATATACATACTGTGCACTTTATTAGACTATATTATATAATAAATATCTAAGGATATTTTGCACTTGTTTTATATTTACTTATATTATGAAGTCAATAATTTAATTAATTTCTGAGTTAATAATAATAATATTATTATTATTTATTGTTCCCAATTTCCATTTCCTTCTAAGTATTCCCTCTCTTCCAATCCCCTTTCTTTCATGGCTTCCTGGATGTCATTTATCCAACTGTGTTTAGGTTGTCCCAGAAAGTTACTTGGCTATCTTTTGTTGTCCATCTAATTCGTGCCTATACTACTTTAAGCGTTGCCTCTGTTTTTCATCATTGAAGTATCTTTATCTTCTCTCATAGCTCCTCTCATTTGTAAGTTTGATATTTACCTAATCTTGTTTCCCTATTTTTTTATCCTCGGCTGCTAGACATTTTTTCCTAAATCTTTATTTTATATTGCATTCTTCAGCTTCAAATAACACTTTACACAACAATTGTATGTTATTAAAATGGGTATCAGTATTATCATTATAATAATTATTATCGTTATCATTATTATAATTATTATTATTGCTATTGTTGTTGTTATTATTATTCTTGACTTCCTAACTCCTTTCAAAAAACGTTAAACTGAAAATATATAAAACTATTATTCTACCAGTTATATTATATGGATGCGAAACATGGATTCTTACTTTAAGGGAGGAGAGGAGATTACTAGTATTTGAGAATGAAGTTCTTAGGGACATTTTTGAACCGAAGAGAGATGAACTGACAGGTGAATGGAGAAGACTACATAACAGTGAACTACACGGTCTTTATAGGAAGCCAGATATAATAACAGTTAAGTCTCGTAGACTGCGATGGGCAGGACATCTGGCACGAATGGGGGAATGAAATACGTGCATGGAAACTTCTTGTAGGAAAACCAGAGGGAAAACGCCCAGTTGGTAAACCAAGAATGAGGTGGGAGAATAACATTAACTATGATTTGAGGGAATTAGATTATACTGGGGATGATTGGAAAACATTGGCTCAGGATAGGTATTTTGGAGAGCTTATGTCCGCGCGGCCATGAACCTACGGGTTCGATAGTGCCAGTGAGTTAGTTATTTAGTTTATTATTATTATTATTATTATTATTATTATTATTATTATTATTATTATGTGTCGATTAAGGATGGAGAAAATATTACGAGTAAAGTATATGAAAATTGTTGGAGCAAAGAGAATACGAACAGAAAGGTGAATGGAGAAAGCTTTTTAATAGTGAGCTAAATTAAAAGTTTATGGGAAAACAGGTGTAATACGAAAAGTTAACTAAGTCTCGTAGATTGCAAAGAGTAAGACATGTGGCACGACCGGAGAATGAAGGAGGGGTCAGAATGTAGAAAGCTCCTAGTACGTAGCTCAAGAATGAGGGAGGAGAATAACAATAATATGATTTGAGAGAGGTATATTATATAGCCAATGATTAAGAAATATAAGCTGAGGATAGGGATATATGGAGAGCTTATGTCCTCGTGGCCACGAATTTTCGGGTTCGATAGTGCAAGTGAGTTTCAGTTTCTGTGGTAGACCTCTGTTACCAGTCTACTGTATCTCCTTAGGGCTATGATTATTTTATTTGTTTTTCTTTATTTAATTACTTACTATGTTTTAGTGGCAGACTAAACCCAAGATTGGCGAGTTTAAAAACAATCAGAATCGATTGATTTATTATAAGAGTAAAAAAACCTGACAATGTCTTCCTTTCATTTAGTATTTTATCAGATTTAATAGTTTTAAATAAATGTATTACCAAATATAACTGTAAAGTTTGTTTACTTCAATTCCCGGTAATTATCGAAAGTAGTATAAATGAATAAAATAGTATTCAGTAGTTGGACTGAAAATGAACAATAAAAGAACATCATTTCCTGTTATGTTTTTGTATTTGTTGGTAAACTGCAGAGATTTGAAATGTAACGTAACTAGTTTAACTGCAATATGTTAATTACAAAGTTCATATCGTGCGTGGGGTAAATTCAGCTGTTTTAGTCCTATGTCTACTATTTACATTTCAACTTCTTTAAGCAACCAAAAATGAACCACTTTGAAGTTTTTTATACATTCATTATGCTTTAACAACTAAGGTTATATTGTGTCGGGAGTATTTGTTAGGCTTGATATAATCTCAAATCAAAGAACTCTCAAATAAACGAAAGAAAATGGCGTTGTATTGGACATACTCTGCGTAAACCTTAAACTACAATAGCAAGATGCGCACTGGACTGGAATCCTCAGGGTTCAAGGAGGAAAGGAAGACAAATATGAACTTGGAGAAGGACTATTGAAGGAGAAGTACGTGAAATGTGGTAATTGGTTAGAGGTGAAGAGGTGGAGATGTGCAGATGATAGAGCTAAATGGAGAAATTTCATTGCAGCCCTTTTCTCCAGGTAGGAGCGAAAGGAAATGATGATGTATCCAGTAAGCTCTTTAAGTCCGCTGATGTGTGTAGTTTTTTGCTTCAAATTTGTTTTAAACGCTTTGTCATTTTTGATGGAATAGCGTCTAGGACAGATTTTCTTAATTTATGAATCCCGATTATATTAGTAAGGGAAGAACATGTATTTTTATTTCGTTATTTTCAATCACTATATTCAACAATTTTCTAGGACAATTCCCATATGTCTTTACTAGTACCAGGCACGTAAAAATAACTCTATCATTAGCCTTACCTCTATGATTAATATTTATAGTATTCGGTTGAATCAACAATACCCAGCACATATTTTCCCAATTCATGATAGTTGTAGTAGGGAGGTTCGGTGGATCACAAATTTCCTAAAAGTGATAATGTTCCCCAAAAATGTTATGCCGCAAGATAAAATTGTAAAAGATTTATTTCTGTTTTGGTATAGCACTTTTTTTTTTCCAATCTTATTTTCGTACACTTAACTTTTGATAATTGAGGAGTTGAGTGGAATATGGGCATAACTCATATTTTCCCCTTTTTCCGTTCAATGCATTTTTGGACTCGCCATTTTGTAGTTGGTCAGCCTGAAAAGTTTCGTTTCGATATCTCGATTACAGCAGGTTCAGCAGCTGATTGTATTAATTAAAATAAACAACAATGTTAGGCATTTAGTTACACAGTAAAACTTGTTTAATCCGGAACGTGAATAATGCAGAAATCTGTCCAATGTGAACAAATTTATTGGTCCCGGCGAAATAATAGTAATTTCACGTGTATTTATTTTGCATAAAACGGAATCTGTCCAACGCGGAAACGGAAGGAGGATTTTCTGCACAATTCATGAAAAAAGCATATTTATAAAGCGGAACGACAGAGAGATAAATTAGTTTCCACTTTATTGAATTCCCGTTTTAGGCCAAGAAAACAATAAGGAATGATTCCTGCCGTCGGGTGAAGTAGAGATTCTACCTGTACCTGGAATTTTCTTCACTCACTGCACACCCGTTATGCGAAATACAGATACCTGTCTTACAAATAACAATTGCATTGTAAAATCTTAAATTAGTTTGAATTCTGAGACTGATCTTTCACAGGTAGTGTTCTGAATTTACGGAATAAAGATGGCTAAAACATATGTATCATTGTCATTAAACGAAAAAGTGAAAGTGATTGAAGATAAATCTCCTAATTTCCGGACCGATGCTCCAAAGTCAAGCTCTAGCTCGTTGCTAAATCCCTAGGGAATAACGATTTCAAGGCATCTTCAGGTTGGTTGTGGACAGTTTTAAAAGACGACACAATGTAGTGTGGAATGAAATTTGAGGGGAATCAAAGGATGTGGACGAAAGTGTAGTTAGTGAGCGGAAGCCGAAACTGCATACTTTAATTTCAGGATACGCGCATAAGAGACATTTTTAACGCTGACGAAACGGGACTGCCTTTTTCGCGCGTTACCGTCGAAGTCGCTAGTACATACTATACTTCACTTTTCAACGGCAGCGGAATTACAATTAATTCAAGGTACGTAAAAATACGTATACGCTACCATATAATCTAAGATAGTTAATAAATTTTAGTTTTTTAAAATGCGGAATTGTATCTAATGTGGAAAAACAATTTGGTCCCATGCGATTCCGCTTTGAGCAAGTTTTACTGTATATGAATTGCTAATATCTCAAAACATATTTTTTAATATTATGCCCATATTCCATTCAACTCCTCAATTGCCTTCATTGAATAATGAATACAGCACAGATTGTTGTTTCCTCCTCCAGTGAACTTTACTCGACTCACTTGAAATCATTATACAGCAGCTTATGCAGAAAAGGCAGGGCTAAATACCACATTAGTTCCGTGAATTTTCCTCAATTAGAGTCTATTAATAAGTAGGGTCTTCTTGGTGATAATAAAGCTTGTATTACACACTAGCTATTACCTGGCGTGCGCTGCTGCCGTAAATAAATGAACATTAATGTCCTTTTATGTTTAGTTGAATAAGTAAAGGAAAATATTTATATCTAATTATTTTTAGATACCCCGTGCTGTTTACCCGGCGCGCGGCGTTGTCCGGGAATCTACTTATCTCGATCTTCTTGGCATAAATGAGCTAAGAGACAAAATTCGTTATTGTGAGTTATCCGTAAAAGAATACCCGTCATGTGCTGCTATGCTTGCACAGGAATCTACGTATTTATCTCGATCTTCTTGGCATCAATGAAAGACAAAAATGGTTATTGTGAGTTACCCTAAGAGATAAACATATGCTGTCGCGGACTTTTTTTGTAGAGAGTTTTGAGATATTCAATTCTGTGTACATTAATTTTGTGTATTTGTTATGGTTTAGACAGCGTAAGCCATTTAAGCGTCCAAAGAGCTACTTTTTTTTCACTTTTTCCACTACAAAGGGCGATTTTTAAGGGGGTAGGAGTTGAGTATCACAACTCTCTTATAGCCTATGTTCATCCCGGGAATCTCCTGAACATTTTGCAAAAAGCCCCATCACAATCGGATGAACGGTATGGCCGCGTATAAAGTACGAACAAACATACAAACATTCATTCTTATGTATTAGATTATCAATACCTATAACCCAAATCATGAAACTAAAATATTAAAATTGTAGCGAGGCTATCTTTATCAAGACTAGTTATTGATTTGAATAAAAGGTGGGTAAAATGTATAAACACCATATCTGTTACAGTTCTGATTACGTCACATGACGTGACTGACAATTTTATATCACTTATTGACTTCATCAACATAATTCCAATTTATTTTAATTAAATTTTAATTAACTTCTATAAATGAAGTTAAATGCTATATTAATATTTTAGTTTTAGTGATTTTTGGTTTATTGATAATATGTAATTGAATTACAGTAATTTTGATTTTTAATAACATGCCATTACACATCCAGGGAGGCCCTGAATCTCATTGTGGGCAAAAATAGTAACTGTGTGATTATAAGAGTTTAAATTCATCTCCAGAAACAGGTTGTGTCCATGTAAGAACCGGATGGAGAGTGGAAAGTAAAAGTACCTACAAAGGAAGAGATTAAACTAAGGAGGGAAAAAAGCCATAAGATTTTTACATTTTCATCAGTGATTAGCAGACTGTGACGAAATAGTACGGAAATAGAATGTTTATATACTAACAAATACTGTGCAATTTAACTGTATAACTGAAACAGAGGGGATACCGCAATTACGTCAAGGCCATAGTATCTACAGTCAACATATGCAACGTAACTATTCATTTCAGTGCTGAAAAACGGATGAATTAATATAGTTGTGTCCACCGCTGTGGTCTCGAGGTAGAGCGACACCTTGTCACGCAGCGGCCAGGACAGTTTCCTGAGTGAAGTTTTTATCGGGGGTTTTCCTCACCTGTAAGACAAATGTCAGGAAACTTTAAGGCCCAAACGGTCATCGAACATCATAAGACCATCGCAATCATCATTATTCATATTCAATTTAGATTAAGCCTAGGATTAAGGACTCTTCTGGCGCACCACTATCATCATCATCACCCATCATATCATCGGGCAACGTAACCCTTCCTTCCCTAGGGCGCACCCACTCACCCCCTCAGACACGTGGCCGTTAAAAGTACGCCAATGCCCAGGAGCGGCAACACCAGAAATGTTCCAAAAGGACAACCTGGGTCATTATATATATAGCATGGGGTATCTGAAAAGAATTACGATATAAATATTATCCTTTACTTATTCAACTAAACATAAAAGCACATTGATTTTCATTTATTTACGGCAGCAGCGCACGCCAGGCAATAGCTAGTGTAATACATACATATATATATATATATATATATATATATGTGTATATATACAGTATATAGTTGTGAATATGTAAGTTGGTAGGATGTACCAGTTGTCAGAGTAAATAGATTATACCATGTACATAGAGCAATATGCATCACTAGCTTGTTGTCTGTATTGCCAATTGCCTGAGCTAGTCACTCGCACTTTATAAAGAAACTATGTTCATTGTTCAAACCTCAAATATCGGTACTATTTCTCCGCAATCTAGTGATTAGAATGTACTAATTATAGTATAGGTCGCATGAAATTAAATGTCCTTTAAGACGAGTTCCAGGCTTACAAAGACCAAAATTTCTAAAAATGCATTATAATTGCTTTTGAGGTTATGTATTGTAAGGCTATTAGTTTGAGATGCTGTAAGTGAAACTGCTTATTTATGTGTCTAGTCTGAGTGAGAGATGAAGGAAATTTAACAATTGAAAAATAACTTGTGCCGTTACTCTTCGAGATATGTCAATCCCATGATATGTGGTTTTGACCATAAGTAAGTATGGAAATTGAAAACACAGCGGCATATATGTTGAAATGTTGCGATTATGATGCAACAGAGTCGTCTGAAATAAATTCAACTGTTAGTGAACCGTTAGAAATAATTTATTGGTTACAGTTGAAAACCTGACAACATATAATGTCTGTTCTCAAGCGATTCTTGGGGGATATACATTATGGAAAAGTAAAATATTTTTACAGAGAGAGGAACTTCAAGTCAAGCGTTGTACTGGTGTCCAAAATTAATTCAACAAACATAAACCTGTTAGCTGTAGCATATTATTTAACAACTCTTTTAACAACTCAGGTCATTAACGTAGGAATTCAAATCTGGGCGTGAAAAGGTTAAAAACTCATCATTAGGGCTCGGAAGTTTAGGAAAAATCTTTTTTCCTCTGAAGACGATGCTCAACATAATGTATGTATATATATATATACATTTTGGGCCATTGTAGTTTTATTTTCGCTTTTTGGCTTATTGGTCCTTTTTACTCCTTTTTTTCTTCAGGGCTTTTTTGCAACTTTACCTTCTTTTGAGTATACTTATACAATTGTATAATTCAAGAATCCGCAGAGTCTAGTCTCAATTCCAACTTCTTTTAAAAACCTTTTCTAAAGTCCAGCCGCTGGATCTCCGGCTCTGACATTTAGGATGTACGAGGGGTAAAAAAGAGAAACTCGCCCTCTACTGCCAATAAGTGAATAGTTGAAATGAGAGTTGACGTCTGCCACAACCAATCAATGCTCTTGACGCCGCTATAGCGCACTAGTAAGGTTTGAAATTGCTGAGATGTTGTCAGGTGTATTTCTGCTAACCACATACATAAAGCGGACACTCCCACTGAATATCCATATCGGCAACACTGTCGTGAAAACGTCAGAGCCGGAGACTCAGTGGCTGGACTATAGTTTTACTTTCCAGAGACTTTTCATATTCCACACCCTTTTGTGAAATTACTGAACCATCTCAGAATATCCCGTTATTTTAACACCAGCTTACTGACTGCCTGAACTATTGTATTCCAACTTCAAATTTTCTAAGAAGTTGCCACATTCTGAAAATTACCTCGAACAGAGGGAGAAGGCAAGGAGATTGTCTTTATCCACATGTTCAACTACAATACTTTTTACGTCCTTTTTTTTCAGTTTTAGGCCTTTTTTTAGGATATCTTTAGATATTTTAAAGGGTATTTTATAGGTCCTGAACTTCCGAGCCCTACTCATCATTAACGACACAATTCAAATATGAGTTAACCGAAAACTTTTGCTCAGAGGTCTCTTATTTTAGATTTAATTATTTTACGCCCTTATAAATCCATCGACACCGACTGGGTTAAAAACTCACTACGCAATCTGATATGAGCATGGTAAACACTTGTCTACCAGGAGCTCGCCTGTTGCCGTAAAATGCGTGATAGTCGAGAAATTACGTTATGAAAGGTCATAACAATAAAATAAGTACTGAATAAGCAGTCGCCCTCAAGTAAGTAAAATTTCGGTTATAACATTTTGGAGGCTTTTCAGAACATGTTCCAAAGTGTTTAGATCGAAATTTTTCTTACAAGGAAATTAATTGTCAACCATTGCATGTCGAAACCTACCTGCTACCGGTGATGCCTGTAGCCAACTGAAGTTATGTGTCTTCTGGTTACAAATTAATTGAATTTCATGCAAGAAATACTGAAGGAATTCGTGGAATGTGTCCCAGTGAACGTTCCTTAGAAAATATAAGGTCCTGCACCAGCACACTATGTTTTCTGTCAGAATATTCGATTAAAGGTTCGAGATGCACCAATTGCTTGGTTTACTGAGCCAGATGAAGCAGAAGTTTCAATTCGATTTTACCATCACAAAACATGTGCTTGTATGATGTACATATAATATATGAAAAACCAGTGAATGGACAGTCTGAAAGGTCAACAAGACTGCGATTCTCTTGTCCTGAGCCCATATAAGTAGTTAAACTCGTCTATCAGTCATTTTCTTTTCAGTGACAAGTTCAACATCATTAACAAGTGCATTGCTCCTGTGTATTGCAAACCCTGCGCTGCGTTTTAAACAGTAAAGAGAAAAATTAATGCCATCTAATCCGAGTACGAAAATCTTGATGAATATGTGTTAAGGGCTAAAATAGCTAAATATTCCATAAAACATGTTGATATAATTGGAGATTTTAACAAAGTAATATATTTTAGGTGGATTATTTTAGTGCATAGATGTTGAATTGTGTGTGAAGCCTTGTTGAAATCTTTATTGCTAACATTACAGTTAATAACAGTGATTGATTTTTTTTCTGTTTTAACTAAGCATATTATATGAGTATAAACAAAATTATGTCATTAAAAACATTAAAGTATGAAAATATGATTAATTTATGACGATGGCTAACGTATGCAATTATATGCCACTTAAAAACATGTTTAACACAATTATAAGTTTATAATTATTATAGATAATAATAAACATATAGATAATAATAATAATAATAATAATAATAATAATAATAATAATAATAATAATAATAATAATAATAATACATTTAAATTGGCAGAGTTAATACCAAAGACTTTATTTTCATCTCAACCAGCAAAAAAAAAAATTAATGATCCAGGTTGTCCTTTTGGACATTTCTGGTGTTCTCTCCTGGCATTGGCGTAATTGTAACCCACTTCTGAGGTTGGGGCGCCTGGAAGGCGGGATTATGTTGCCCCGATGATATGATGGGTGATGATAAATGATAGTGGTGCGCCAGGAAAATCCTTAATCCTAAGCTTAATCTAAGATGAATATGAATGATGATTGCGATGGCCATATGATGTTCGGGGACCGTTTGGGCCTTAAAGTTTCCTGACATTTGTCTTACAGGTGAGGAAAAACCCCGATAAAAACCTCATCCAGTAAATTGTCCCGACCGGGAATCGAACCCGGGCCCGCTGCGTGACAAGGCAGCACACTACCTCTAGACCACAGCGGTGGACCCAGCGGAAAAATATTAGATGCAGAAAACATAATATAACATAATATATGAAAAAATAAGTAAATATAAATAGATTTGTAGAATAAAGCTAAAGTTAAAATGGATTTAATATTATAAGAGGACGAAAATATTAGAAACTACCCGAGAGACCGATATCGAAAGAAAAAAAACTTATCAAATGAAGCTAATGTCCGGGAGTTCCTAATGACTTGAGGTACGGAGTCTAGCAGTGGATACAAAGTAGGAAGTAGGAAAGATGTTGGGTATCGAATAACAGAAAGTATTGCGATCGTATAGTAAGATTTAGATTTGGGATGAATGTATATTATGATACATGAAATATTGACTAGAACTGTGAGTACAAAGAAAATAAAATAGCCACCTTTACTATGCAAATACAAGAACTTCCGATCCGTACTGATCAATATCAGTAAAGTAAAGTAAAGTAAAGTAAAGTGATCCCACAACAGGCCCGGAGGCCCTTGGGGTAGTAGGAGGTTAAGGCTCCCACATTTTCTAGACAATCGGCACTTTATGTCAGCCGGGTTGTCAGCCCTGCGTGACGGCCGCCTTTACCCCCAGAACAAGCGTCTGGTACTCATTTCAGTTAGAGGCTGAGTCGACCCCAGGGCCATAGTGCCGCCAGAGGGTTTGGGCCAGTTTAAAAATCCTGACCCCAACGGGACTTGAACCCTCGACCCTCCGGCTTGTAGCTCAGTGCCTTAACCACTACGCTACGGCGTGCCCCCGATCAATATCAGTATGAGATTCTAATGTCAGCTGTATCTACAGATGTCTATATTATCAGAGTATTTCTTAATTTTTTTCGAATTTCATAACTAAAAATTATATTACAAGTGCATGGAAATATTTTAAGTTACAACAGAGAAAAAACAAATATTGTGGATCCATTGCCGCGTCATGGGATTAAGCGATCCAACATGCGTTCTATGAGACAGTGACTCAGAATCGGTATCTCGCGAACTATTTCATATTTCACAATATAGACCTAGTATGTTTCTGATGCGTTTCCCACAGTCAACTCGCACGATAATTCAATAAGATGATGGGCAAACATTATATTAGTTCCGTTAGTGTGTGAACTTTTTATACTTACTAGTTGTTGCTCAGCGGTCGAAATTCGACCGCAATTCATTACATTTTTGAGTATGTCACAAATACGTCATTATGCATTAATTTTCGATTTATTTTAAAAATACGAACAATATGAAATATGTGGTATAGCTTGGCTAAGCCATATTTGATAAACAATAACCCGTGTGTTTTGACATTTGTATACTATTTATACTATTTAAATTTGCATTTTGGCCTATTATTACATGTGTACGGGAATATAACAGGGTGTCTACAGTGAGATTCCCTCATTTCAAACAAACATAACGAAAATAAATGTTGTGTACTATAATTACTATACACGAAAGTGATAATGTAACTCATAAAGTTTTTATTTTGTGATTGTGACAAACTCTAGTTCAGTGCACTTGGACATGTGCGCCTCGGGTGCGCCAAGAATATCCAATCTATAGTAAATTTCACGCCATGTGTTGAACAGCATGTCTTCTGTCACAGAGTTTATAACATCTCTAATGCGTTGTTTTAAGTCCAGTACATCGTTCATTTTTGTGGGGTACACTCTATCTTTAACGTACCCCACCAGAAAAAATCTAGTGGGGTAATGTCGGGGGGAACGCGGAGGCCAAGGAATAGGACCACTACGGCCTATCCAACGACCTGGGAATGTCTTTTAAGAACTGTCGGACATTAAGGTTCCAATGTGGTGGGGCACCATCCTGTTGAAAGATTATTCTTGGCTGCATGGGTGCTATCTGTGGCACGGCAAAGTTCTCAACATAGGCTATCCAAATAAATGTTACCAGTGATCGTATTCTCTGTAAATAAAAACGGCCCAACAATTTGATTTTGCAGAAGACCGCACCAAACATTTACCTTTGGGTGTGTTCAATGAATGTATGGGGATTTTCTGAACCCCATATACGCACATTGTGGCGATTCACTTTCCCAAAAACGTGAAAGGTGGCCTCATCTCTAAACATCACGCGCGATAAAAAGGTTTCGTCCTCGGCAATGCAATCCAGCATAGTAATTGCAAATGCTTCTCGCTTTGGTGAATCATCAGACTTGACTTCCTGCACAATTTGAACCTTGTATGCATACAATCGCAGTCGACGGTGAAGAACTTCGTGAACTGTCGACTGTTTAATACCAAGTTCTCTCGCTGCTTGTCTTATCGACTTCCGTGACTCCTTTCGAATGACCTCCGCACATTTTCTACTGTCTCTTCCTGGATTCTGGGTTTACCACCACCGTGTCCTTTCGAAACATTGCCGGTCGCCAAAAACTGTTTACACCAACTCCTTATATTCTTGGGTGACGGAGGATCTTTATTCTAAACACGACGAATGTTTCGTTGCACTTGAATAATGGATTTCGTTTCAGCATACCACCAGACAACCTGGGCACGCTGGTTTGGAATCTCCATTTTAGAAACAATCGTTTGTTGCAGCGCCAATACGGATATTGTGCGTACTACAACATTAATATATAAACTTTTTTGAGTTGCTGTCTCTGCTCTTTCAAGATTTACAGTTTTACAACCTATAATAAGAAAACTGCAGACTTTTAAAATGAGGGAATCTCACTGTGGACTCACTGCATTGTATCCCTTCTTCTTTGTCTCTCACTCCAACCCGTCAATGTTCTATGTCGGCATAATGGAAGTAGGTGCGAATATCTAAATATAAAAAAATGTAATTACATTACTAAAACAAAGATTAGACAGGGTTTAATTTAAATAATAAAATGTACTCACTTTTTTTTAAATCACTAATAATAAACCACTAATAATACATACGCAAGAGTAAGTCAATTCACATTGCTGCTGAGCAATTTTCTTCTTTACAACAATGCACTTTCAGTATGAATGTAAACAAATGAATGAGTACACAAATAAACAATGAATGAGTAGACGAATGAGTAATACATATAAATTCCTTAGAGACAATTAATTTTATTTTGTTGAATTTAATTTATTTGTAACACATATATACATTTTATTTTTCTGCACTCCTTCTCTATATGAGCTTTAATTATGCCAAATATCACACTCCTCCGTGCGTGCAATATGCTTAAAGAGGGGTGCAAGATTTTACCTTCACGTATTAATATATAGATTATTGTGTGATAGCATACTACGTATAGTCCTATTATAGAGGTATAGAGGTATAATACAAAATATTCAATAAAATGTCAGTATATAGCTTAAATTATTGTAATTTAGTTAATGTATTCTTTCATTATTTGTTGGGTTTGATTTCCATACAAAATTCCGAATCAAAAACTCAGAATGGGCAATTTCCCGAATAAATAATCATAAGTAATGCCATGAGTGATTTTGAAATGAGTGAATTTATCTAGAGGATTTGGAAATCAAGAGTGGCATTTGTTAGGTCGATTTAATGAATAAAATTAAGCTGTTTACTCACAAATCATTATTTACACATAGTTATTTTAAAAATATTTATATATTTAATGTAAACGGTGGTGTTTGAGAACAAATGAGAAATGTTTGGTTATGTTTAATTTGTTCATCACTGCAACTGGACGGGATTTTTTTTATCATACCATATTAAGCTTGCATTGCTCAATGTTAAATATTTAATTATAACATCGATAAAGCGTCACTGCTATAAAGTAAAAAAGTTTCTCTTTAATTTGCTTACTTGTTATAGTCAGCTACTAGATGGCAGTGAAGACTGAGTTCTCGCGACATCTAGTAATAATGGAGAATATAATACATATATAAGAAAAATGAATGCTTGAATTGGATTCGCCTGGTGGTGTAATGGATATCACACTGAGGTACAGACTCAGAGATCCGGGTTCGAATCCCGTCCAGGCATTTATTTTTCTTATCATACCATATATATATATATACACAGTAAAACTTATTCAAAGCGGAATCGCATGGGACCAATTTTTTTCCACATTATACAACATTCCGCGTTATAAAAAAGAAAAAAACAACAAAAAATATTAACCAATCTTAGATTATAGAGTACCGTATATGTCTCTTTACGTACCTTGGATTAATTGTAGTTCCGCTGCCGTTGGAAAGTGAAGTATAGTATGTATGAGCGACTTCGACGGTAACGCGCGGAGAGAAAAAAAAAATGAAAGTATGCAGTTTCGGTTTCCACTCACTGACTATATTTTCGTCCACATCATTTGATTCCCCGCAAATTTTATTCCACACTATTTTGTGTCGTCTTTTAAAACTGTCCAGCCAACCTGAATATGCCTTAAATTCGTTATTCCCTAGAGATATGGCAACAGCTAGAGCTTGACTTTGGAGCATCGCACAGGGGGCCAGATACTAAATCTAAGTGGAAAAAAGTATTTTACTCACTCTCACCAATTCATCTTTCTTCACTTTAATATGATTGCCAGATAACTGTTCTTCGTTTATCTGCAAAGGAGAGTAGAATTCTAAAATTAATAAAGACAACATAAACATCGGAAGTTACCGATAGTTAGAACTCATCTCGTCCGCATCCCAGTTGTGTTCCGAGTTGTGGTAATAGATATGTTTTGTATTAAAGTTCAGTGAGTTATTCTTCTTATTCTATATGAATACTTTACTTCAAAGTTTGTACTATTCATTGATATATTTAACATGTTTCTATACAATCAGCTATTCTGTTAAATACACGTGGAATCATACCTTCGAAACACTAAAAAAATTACACAATTATCTTACTTTAAATTGAGCTACGAAAAAAAAAACAGTTCTGAACAGTAGTACAAATTTTAGTTAGAATATAGAGTGATGTATGGACTTTAATTCCCACACAATAACACGTGTGCAAATTATTGATTTTTTTTTTGTAATTAGCTTTCTTATTACATGAGGCGGCCGGCAGCTGAGGCATTCGGTCGCGCGCAGATAATTGTTTGGTTTAATATATGAAGAAAAGTGTTCGATAGAGGCAATAAGCGATCATTTCTTAATAAATTAGAGTTAGGGGATGTTCTGAGAATATTTCAAAATATACATAAAAACAATTTTGAAAGCGATTTTCTAAAACATAGGAAGTTATGCGCGAGAAAAAAAGACAGATTTCTACTGAAATATTCTGATTGACTAGAAGTGAATGTTAACTTTCCCGTTATTAAGAATTTAGAACAATGTCGTTGGAAAATCCTTTTCCATCGCTTATGGAATTGCAAGAACCAAAATATCTTTCGAAGAGGCTGGATTAAAAACTTTAAAAAAATCTTCACTAATATGGTCTGGGGAAGGGTAGCCTAACAAATTTGCCTCCCTAGTAGCATTATAGGATGGGTAAATATCACAACCTCTCTTTTTGGCTCATAGTCTCATGGTAATGTATGTCGTTTTGATATTTTATTATCAAATAAGACAATGCTTTGTCCGACATGTAGGATAGGGGAGTTGAGCAGGGTTATTTGTAACGTTTCTTTTTATTTTGAAGCTGTTTTTGGGTTGTATGTGTAATTTCTTTAAAACTATCAGCAGTAATGTTTACCATATGACCGAGGTGACAAGTTCATCGCGAGAGAATTCCTGCTTAAGTAAGAGTTTTCTTCTTCTTTTTTTATTCCAGCCTCTTCGAAATATATTTTGGGTCTTGCAATTCCATAAGAAGATGGAACAGGATTTTCCAACGACTGTCATTGTTCTAAATTAATTCTTATTAACAGAAAAGTTAACATCCGCTTCTAGCCAATCAGAATATTTCAGTAGGTATCTATTTTTTTCTCGCGCACAACTATATTGTTTTTAATATAATTTAAAACACTATCCTAACATCCCCCTAACCCTACTTGATTTACTAAATTATCACTTATTGCCTCTATCGAACACTTTTGTTCCATATTAAATCAAACAATTCTCTGCGCGTGACAGTAGGCCTTAGTTGCTGGCCGCCTCCTGTAATGAGATAGCTAATTAAAAAATAAACGCAATAATTTGCACACATGTTATTGTGCGGAAACTAAAGTCCATAAACCACTCTATATAAAACTAAAATTTGTACTACTGTTCAGAACATTTTCTTTGTACCTCAATTTAAATAAGATGATTGTGTAATTTTTTTTAGTGTTGCAAGGGTATATCCACGTGTATTTAACATAATATCTGGTTATATAGAAAAACGTTAAATATATCAATAAAAAATTACAAACCTTGAGATGAAGTCTCCATATAGAATAAGAAGAAAAGCTCACTGAACTTGAACACACAACGCAAACAACACAACTGGGATGTAGACCAGAAGAATTCTTAACTATCGGCAACTTCCGATGTTTATATTGTCTTCATAAACATTAGAATTGTACCCTCCCTTGCAGATAAGTTAAGAACAGCCATATAACAATTATATTAGAGTAAAAAAGAAAAGATAAATTGATGAGAGTGAGTGAAAATAGTTTTTTCCAGCTAGATTTCGTTTCTGGCCCACTGTGCATCGGTCCAGAAATTTGGAGATTTTTTTATCGTGATCTTGTAAAACACTCCCACACTACTTGTATCCATTCATTGATTATTTTTTCTTTGTGTTTTAAAATCTCATAAACTTGGGTTTTTCCACATTTAATTTTAGTCATTAATTCACGTACTGAGAGTTTGTTTTTCTTTATCTTCAATATCTTTCACTTTTTCGTTTATTGATAATGATACGTATACCATTTAGCCATATTTATTCCGTAAATTCAGAACGCTACCTGTGAAAGATGCGTACACAATCGGTCTAAGATCTTAAACTAATTTAAGATTTTACAGTGCCCTGATTATTTGTAAAACAGATATCACACGTCAAATATTTGTTAACGAACCTGCATTTCGCAAACTGGTGTACAGTGAGGCCGAAAGAAAATTTCAGATACAGGTAGAAAATCTACTTCACCCGGCGGCAGAAATCATCACTCATTGTTATTTCGCCTAATAGGAATTCAATGAAGTGAAAACTAATCTCTCTTTCCGCCTTATAAACATTTTCTTCTTAAATTGTGTAGAAATATCCTTCCGTTTCCGTGTTGGACATATTCCGTTTTATACAAAATAAATACAGGTAAAATTACTATTATTTTTCCGGGACCAATAAATCTGTTCACATTGGACAGATTTACGCATTATTCACGTTCCGGATAAACAAGTCTTACTGTATATAAATAACCAAAAAAAAGTAACAATATTTAGCCGGCCACCCAGGTAGTGTTTTAACAGTTACAGCGAAAATCGTGGACTGGTCTCTCCCTCCTAGAAATATAATCTTTAAAGATCTAATTAATTTTTTAGTGAATTAATTATATAGTAAAGTGAAAAAATGTAGTTGACAGATATGTACACCTGTCATTTTCTTCTTGATATTGCTGAACGATTCACCTGATTCTAGTTGCTAGAAAGACCCTTTTTTACTTCTTAGGTTGCGCTCGAACTCCCCCCCCCCTTAACGTAGCTCTTCCATATTAACCTCAGTATTTGTTGGCTCTCTTCTGTGTAGACCATCCAAGTTCTGCTTCCGTATTGCTAGCTGCAGGGATCATTTGCTCTACATGTATTTTTAAAGTAGTATCACGCTGGTTCCATATGATGGAATGGGTCGGTTTCGCGTGCCTTCAATATGCTTATTCTTATGAAATGTATACCAAAATAATCCAGAAGACGTAACATTACATCATCTGTTAGTTCTTTGAATTTGTCATCCCGTAACTCAATCTGGCATCATATGAGCAAAAAATTGAACTTATCTTTCATCTGGGTCATTGTAAGATCGTTGAAGTCCTTCTGCCAGGATTCGTCTGTATACTATTTGGTAAAACAATGTATATAGTCTAGTACATTTGTAGGAAGGGCCACAGAAGCACTGTCCACTGGCTACTTCAAAATTCATATTAGGTACTCACCGAGAATAAGTGATCTCCATTCTCATTCTACGAGCTGCATTTAATATCCCATTAGGAATAGAGGCATATAGTGCTTCATGTTAGCTTGCTAGAAAAGAAAATATTCGTGGAACAAAAATAGAAATACCTTTTAAATTACCTAAGGTTTTTATTTTCATACAAGATCGATTAACGTAAAGATTTTTGCAAGAAACAATACTTGGACTCGCTTTAAATCTTCCTCCTAGAAATCCCGTGAGAATTTTTACAAGTAACTCCACATTTTGCCTTATAGGCACCGTTTTCACTATACGATAGTTGTATACTATAAATAAGAAATAGTTGCAGTATAACTTTGAAATTATTGTTAATCTCTCAATAAGAAACTGAATTATTTAATGTGAAACTCAAGTATTCTAGCAATGTACATTTCATTCCTTACAATGTCAACAAAAATCAGATTACTTGGCAATCGGAGAACTGAATTCAGAAAAAATAGTAATCCGGTTATTGATTTTGGGAAAGTGACTTCGGGAGAATAGATTCGGAAAAAGATTGTTCGGGGAAACGAATAGGAATTGTTTTATATTTCAGATATAGGCCTATATGTTATATGAACTTCAAGAATCCTTAAAAGAAACCAAAAACAGAAAAGCAGCTGATCCTGATCAGATAAATATGGAGCTTCTACATTTCTACATTGGAGAATATTGCATTTGTTTAATGAATGTTGGAGAAACTGCAGAATACCAGAAAGTTGGAATATAGCTGAAGTCATATCGTTATTTAAGAAAGGAGATAGAAGAGAATGTAAGAACTATAGATGAATTAGCCTACTTAATTCAATTTATAAAATCTATGCAAGGGTTATAAATAAAAGACTTAAAATAATCGCAGAAGCAATACTTGAAGAAGAACAAAATGGCTTTAGAACGGGGCGATCAACAACAGATAATTTATTCATATTACAGCAAATATTTTAAAAAAGAAGAGAACATAACCTACAGACGCATGTTGCTTTTATTGATTTTGAGAAGGCATTTGATCGTGTTGATAGAGATAAGTTACGGAAAATAATGGAAATGCATGGCTACCCCGCAAAATTAATTTATGTGATAAAAAGTTTGTAGGTTTATATAACGTCTCAAATTATAATAAATATAGGCACATCAAAGACCGGAGCTATTTTAATAAATAGAGATGTAAGACAAGGGTGTTGTTTATCACCTACCCTTTTTAATCTAATTATTAATGACGTCATCCAAAATTGGAAAAGTATTGTTAATATAGGTATAAGAATGGACCGTTTAAAAATATTAAACGTTTTAATGTATGCTGACAATGTTGTTAACTTATTATTCAAGAAAATGAAAATAATTTGCAGTACTCTTTACATCAATTAAATAAGTTATGCCAAGAATATGATTTCAAAATATCAAAAGAAAAAACAAAAATAATGGCATTTTGGGGAAACGATCATATAAGATCAAAAATCGTAATGGACAACAAATCTCTGGAACAAGTATCAAATTTTAATTATTTGGGTTGTAATTTTACTATAAACACAAAAACTGAAAGAGACATACATATGAAACTGTCGAAATTTCAAATGATATGCGGAACTATACATAAAACATTAAAGAATAAAACAAGAAGAGATACTAGATTGAAGTTTTATAAAACATTGGCAGTTCCTGCATTACTTTATGGGAGCGAAACTTGGGTAATGACCAAAAAAATTGCAAAGTAGAATACAAAGCGCAGAAATTAACTTCCTTAGAAGAACAAAAGGCTGCACAAGATTGGATCGGATAAGGAATGAAGATATAAGAACAGAGATAAATATATATCCATTGGATGAGAAAATCAGATAATATAGAGAGAAATGGTTTACACATGTGGAAAGAATGAATGTATCAAGATTACCAAGAATAACATTCAACTACAAGCCAAGAGGTTCAAGAATGTAGGAAGGCCACAGAAAAGATGGACAGAACAACAGTGAGGCGGAACAGGCAATTTGCCTAGAACGTGAGGTGAAGAAGAAGAAAAAGAAGATGTTATAAAGGAGTGCAATAAAATCTTTCCACAAATTTGGAAAACATCCCCTCAAATCTAAGAACAAAATATTTTAAAAGAGTTGTAATAAACCTTTCGTATCAGGGGTGGTAGCAAAATTATTCTTTTTCCCATTAACATTGGGCTTGAACTTAATAATAGTAACGTAATTGCTGTTTCCTCTGTAGGCCTATATATTTACCCAAACATAACTGAATTATTAAAAACATATATTTAATATTTTACATTGCATATTTTACTGAAATTTCTTTGTCTTTTTAATCATCACTGTTAACAGGTTTACAATGTATATTACAATGTATTATCATACCTATGACCAATGTTCACTATTCTTCTTTTCCAATAAATCTCTCTGTCTTCCCAGTCCCGTTCTTGTAATACTTTTCCATCCAACACAGCCAGTTTCTTTCTGTCTACCTATACCTCTTTTTCCCGCTGGAATCCAATCCAAATCTCTTCATGGTAACATTTCCTCTCTTAATATTTATATTAATACAGTAGCTATTAGGAATGAAAATGGGGATATGATTGCAGATTCCAAGAGTATATTAAATAGATGGAAAAGTTATTTTAATCAGCTATTAAATGTACATACAGAACAGGACATTGATGAGAATAACTTACAGACAGCAGAAATGCTAGTCGCAGAGCCAAGTGCATTAGAGGTTGAAATGGCAATTGAAAAAATTGAAGATGTATAAAGCATCAGGATCAGATGAGATCCCAGCAGAACTGATAAAATCAGGGGGAGAAAAATTGATGGACAAGATACGCTGGTTGCTTAGTATGAATTTGGGAAAAAGAAGCTCTTCCAGATGAATGGAAGGAATCAATTATCGTACCAATTTATAAGAAAGGAGATAAAACTGATTGCAACAACTATAGGGGCATCTCATTACTTTCAACTTCGTACAAAATTCTAACAAATGTATTAGTAAGCAGACTTACTCCCTATATTGATGACATTCTAGGAGATCATCAATGTGCATTTAGAAGAAACAGGTCTACAACAGATCAGATTTTTAGTATAAGACAGATTTTAGAAAAGAAATGGGAATATAATGGTACTGTACATCAACTATATGTAGACTTCAAAAAAGCATATGATTCAATTAAGAGGGAGAAGTTATAAAGTATCCTGCTGGAGTTTGGAATTCCTAAAAAGTTAGTTAGACTTATACGAATGTGTCTAAATGGCTCAACGAGTAGGGTGCGTGTAGGCAAACAGTTTTCAGACCCTTTTGAAATCCAGAATGGGTTAAAGCAAGGAGATGCACTATCTCCTCTACTATTTAATTTTGTACTAGAGCATGCCATTAAATCTTTGGAGAATGAGGAAGGCTTACAACTCAATGGTATTAATAAGCTGTTTGTTTATGCTGATGATGTAGTACTACTGGCCGATAGCGAGGAGATACTAAAGGCCAACACGCACACACCATTGAGTAACACTAAGAAATTAGGACTGGAAGTAAATATCAGTAAAACTAAATATATGGTCACACGTAGAAATACATTATATAATGGAAATGGACAGCTAATGACAAATGAGGGAAATTTTGAGGAATTGGCTGAATTCAAATACCTAGGAACAATAATCACAAATAGGAATGAGATGCACAAAGAAATTAAACATAGGCTCAATTCTGGAAATGCATGCTATTATGCATTGCAGAGACTTTTGATGTCCCAACTCCTTTCAAAAAACGTTAAGCTGAAAATATATAAAACTATTGTTCTACCAGTTATACTATATGGGTGCGAAACATGGACTCTTACTTTAAGGGAGGAAAGGAGATTACGAGTATTTGAGAATAAAGTTCTTAGGAAAATTTTTGGACCAAAGAGAGATGAACAGACAGGTGAATGGAGAAGACTACATAACAATGAACTACATGGTCTTTATAGGAAGCCAGATATAATAAGAACAGTTAAGTCCCGTAGACTGCGATGGGCAGGACATGTTGCACGTATGGGGAATGAAAGACGTGCATGGAAACTTCTTGTAGGAAAGCCAGAAGGAAAACGCCCAGTTGGTAGACCAAAAATGAGGTGGGAGAACAAGATTAACTATGATTTGAGGGAAGTAGATTATACAGGGAATGATTGGAAAGCATTAGCTCAGGATAGGGATGTATGGAGAGTTTATGTCCGTGCGGCCATGAACCTACGGGTTCGATAGTGCCAGTGAGTAAGTAAGTAAGTAAGCTATTAGTAAATAAATAATAATAACTAAAAGAATATTAATGGGAGAAACTGTAGTTATATGACAATCATTTAAATAATAAAAAGTACATTATTGCTAATATTGCGACAATATTATAAATAAATAATGTTAATAAAAAAATTAATAACGAAAAATACAATTATATATTTAGGCCTAATTGCATTTGGTACAATCTTTACGTATGAAGGCCACTATTTGGATTTCTTGGATTCAGAGGACCCATATCTAAGCCCATGTTTTGAAGTTTGGTTATTTTCAAGGTAGGTTATGTATTTCCAAATACTGAGAACCGCTGTTTTAATGTTTCATTGTCCAGATATGTGTAATGTTTCCGAAAACAAATTTGATAAAGATTTTATCTTACTTTGTATAAAGGGATCTCTCCATAGGATCGAATCGAAAGCAAACATTTCAACGCTCTATCAACCAAACAAAGTAGCTCCTCATTACTTTTTTTATTGAAGAAAATTCAATTATGTATCATTTTCGAGCTGTAAAATATCTCTGTTAGCCATAATCGCATTAAAGGTAAGATTATAAGCGACATGCAAAGAACAACATTCGATAATAGTTTTAGGGAAGATTATCCGAGAATTACCACGGTTTCAGCTATGAGAGGGTGTGAACATTTATTGTTTCAAAGAGTGGATTCTGCGGGTAGCTTTCACAATTTATCATCCTACAGGTCGGGGAAGAGAACATTGGCTATAAGAAGCTTAGAAACGAAGTCAGGCGAAATTCTGACACATTCATTGCACCGACATTATAACTGACACATCAGTTAAATATGGCATTCTCCCAGGTTCTTGTACTACACTATATATAGGGAAATTCGGGTAATGTGACCCTTCTGTTTGAGTGGACCTTGTTAATATTTTTCGTTAATTGATGCTGCCCTCGAACAGAAACTATTTTAACTTCTTCCTCTCATCAACTTTGACGAGTTCAAGGCCAGTTTCTGTTATTCTTTGTGCGAAGAAGGGTTTATTTGTGATATTTAGGAAAATGACCACTTAAAAAGTTTTTCAAGCTATGAATCAATTCTTAATTTCTGCAATTAAATATTACAAATGTTGAAAAAACTCCTAAATATATTATATTATGTATATGCTGTTTTAATATACTGACGGGTTTGGTTTGATATTATGTGACATGGTGGCTATATCAAATAATTAAACATAACAAATGAATTCCGTTAATGTGGACCCTCCACGAAGACCTGGGTCCACTTTACACGAATACATATATTTTATCAATGAGGATGCTATCTATAAAAAACATTCACTTGATTAATTTTATTTACTATCCTTGTAATTTTATTAAACCCAAAGACCGTCGCTTTCTGCAGTTGAATAACATGGGAATATTACAATCAACATTAAATTTTTCAAAACATTAAATAGATATCAACGCTTTTTAATTATGATCAGTCATAAATATTTTCAGATTAATCTGTGACTGTCTGTATAAATTAATAGAGTAAATAAACTTAAAAAGCTAAGGTGGACTTTGGGGTCCACTTTATCCGAATATGAAAGTTAAAGTGGACCTTTCTTGTAATGTAAAAAAGTTTATAAATTATGAAGATGTTTCCATATTTGAATAAAATAACAATGCTGTTTCATAGTTACAACACTAATGATAATCACTGTAATTAAACAAAATTCAAATCCCTTAATTAAAAGAATATAACAAATTCAAAACATGGGTCCAAATTACCTGAAGTTCCACTATTAGTTATTTTACACAATCATAACTGGAATGTGAGTATAAAAAGATTAATTATACACATGAAGCAAAGAAGAATTACCTATAGATCTATATAAACAATAAACAAATATGTATATTATCCTCATAAATTTCCTAAGACCGTCCCAACGTATTTACAATTTGGTTGGCAGGCCTACTTTAAAATCGCCTTAGAAACCTGGATCTGGACATACAGGGATAGATAGGCCTACAATAGTGGAAAAAACCTTCCAAATATTCATTAATAGTATAGGACCATCATTAGTCTTTAAAACAGCTAGAATTAAGCTATTCTTAAAATTGATTCATACAACTTATAAATGGATTCTATGGATATCTTGTAACATTATTTATGGATAATATCTTCTAGCTCTTTAACAGCCATACTCTATTAGACACAATGGATTGTGGTGAATAAGAAAAAACATTAACGCGTTCGGAACCCTAACTGATGAAACCACGATAACGATAACGATAATAATAATAATAATAATAATAATAATAATAATAATAATAATAATAATAATAATAATTTATTCATTCTGGCAGAATTAAGGCCATAAGGCCTTCTCTTCCACTCAACCAGCACAAATTACGAGTACATATTTGACAATATAGATTATTTTATACACTGTACTAATTATAAAGAATTAAAAATATATTAGATGTTGCAATGTAAATTTCATGTAGAAACAACATTTTATACGATGATAATAATATCAATGTTAACACTTATGATAATAATAATAATAATAATAATAATAATAATAATAATAATAATAATAATAATAATAAAAATAATAAGTAAAGTAATCCCACTACAGGCCTCAGGAGGCCCTTGGGGTAGTCGGAAGTTAAGGCTCCCACTTTTTCTGGACAATCGGCACTTGATGTCAGCCGGTTTGTCAGCCCTGCCTGACGGCCGCATTTACCCCCAGAACAAGCGTCTGGTACTCATTTCCGTTACAGGATGAGTCGTCTCCAGGGCCATAGTGCCGCCAGAAGATTTGGGTCAGTTTTTAAAAATCCTGACCCCAACGGGACTTGAACCCTCGAACTTCCGGCTTGTAGCGCAGTGCCTTAACCATTACGCTACGGCGTGCAATAAAAATAATAATGATAATAATTATAGTATAAATGTCAGAAATTATACGAGAAACACCAATTAATATATGTACATTACACTGCGTAATAGAGTAGTTTGGAATATGGGTCCTAATCTCGAACTTCTTATTTAATTAAAAAAAAATTATTCCGAACAAAACCAGACTTGCAGTTATCCTATTATCCTAGAAAATTTTATTTCACATTTTTAAATATTCCAAAGATGTAAATATTTATAGCAAAAATATTTTTTTCTTATAAGAAATTAGCTTAAATTATCATAAAATATGTCCATTTTGCTAGCCATGATTATCCGTATAATAGAACTACAAGGATCAACCGTGTTATGTACTTTTGGTGTTATGTTTTTTTAATAGAATTTGGGATGAAAAAAGTATCTGCAAAGCAAAATTACATGTGTTGAGACTAATGTAGAACTTTTTACTGCATCTGATTGCAGTTTTTTTTATTATCGTCCTATATATACAGTAAAACTTGCTCAAAGCGGAATCGCATGAGACCATTTCTTCCACATTAGACAAAATTCCGCATTAAAAAAAGAACAAAACTTATTAATAATCTTAAATTATAGAGCACCGTATATGACTTTTTACGTACCTTGGATGAATTGTAGTTCCGCTTCCATTGAAAAGTGAAGTATAGTATGTATGAACGATTTCAACGATAACGAGCGAAAAAAAAAATCCGTTTCGTCAGCGTTAAAAAATGTTACTTAGGTGCGTATCCTGAAATTAAGTATGCAGTTTCGGTGTTTCCGCTCACTAACTACACTTTCGTCAACATCCTTTGATTCCCCGCAAATTTCATTCCACACTACATTGTGTTGTCTTTTAAAACTGTCCTGCCAACCTGAAGATTCCTTTTTCCTAGGGATTTAGCAACAGCTAGAGCTTAACATTGGAGCATCGGCCCGGAAATTAGGAGATTTATCTTCATTCACTTTCACTTTTTCGCTTAATGAGAATGATACATACGTTTTAGCCATCTATATTCCGTAAATTCCGAACGCTACCTGTGAAAGATCGGTCTAAGAACTTAAAAAAATAATTTAAGATTTTACAGTGCAATGGTTATTTGTAAGACAGGTATCTGTATTTCGCATAACAGGTGTGCAGTGAGGCCGATATAAAATTTGAGGTACAGGTAGAATCTCTACATCCCCCGGTACCAGGAATCATTCATTACTGTTTTTTTTTTGCCTAACGGGAATTCAATGAAGTGAAAACAAATTTATTTCTCTCTTTTCCGCTTTATAAAATATGTGTTCCATGAATTGTGTAGAAATGTCCTTCCGTTTCCGTATTGGGCAGATTCCGTTTTATGCAAAATAAAGACATGTAAAATTACTGTTATTTCACCGGGACCAATCAATTTGTTCACATTGGACAGATTTCCGCATTATTCACATTCCGGATTAAACAATATTTACTATATTTGAATTCCGTCGATTCTTTACAATTTCCCTCACGTTTGAGCCAAAGTGTATACGTTATAAAACTAATCAAAATAATTATTTACATATCTCTCTGTTTATTACACTGAAGGTGGAAGGTTAATACATTATAATTCGCTTAAATATACAACAGCAATAGTAAATAACAGAAAAAACAAGAAATAAGATACAGGCTTCAAAAATCAAATTCTTGAGAGGGGTTGAAGGATGTACAAAACTAGATCACATAAAAAAGAGAGGAATTTAATTTGAATCATAGATTAAAATATTATAAACGACAATGGGGCCCGCAACTGCTGGCACATATTTTATCAATATTCAGGAAAATAACTAATTCTAAATTGCATTATACACATATAAAAACTTACAAACAAATATGGATTAGCGATTAATAAATATGGATTAGCGAGGAATAAATTTATTAAAATGTATATAAATACGTGAATATTAATATTAATTAATTATTCTATAACATTATTTAAGTTTTGTAGGGGGTACTTTAGTCAGATTGATTTGTATACGTCAAACAGATTTGAAGTTTTTAATTGTTTATTCTGGGCAATTAATTGAAGTTGCATGGACAATTGACCCCGCTATCATTTTAATTTTTATTGCAATTTCCTCTTTACGACTTCTTTACCTAATGGACGAAATTTAAGAACATCTAAACAGAATGCCAACTACAGTACAAGGCTAACTAAACAGTCCACCGCTGTGGTCTCGAGGTAGCGTTCTGCCTTGTCATGCAGCGGGCCCGGATTCGATCCCGCTCGGGACAAGTTTCCTGGGTAAGGTTTTTCGGGATTTTTCCCTACTTGTAAGGCAAATGTCAGGATATTTTAAAGCCCAAACGGTCCCCGAACATCATCTGGTCATCATAATCATCAAATCATATTCACCTCATTAGATTAAGTTTAGGTTTAAGGCCTCTCCTGGCGCATCATTACCCATCGTCATCACCCATCGTATCATTGAGGCAGCGTTACCCCGCCTTCCAGGCGCCCCAACCTCAGAAGTGGGTTACAATACACCAACGCCAGGAGAGAATACCTGAAATATCGAATGACAAACAGGTGGCACTGAACAACAAAAAAATACTAACTAAACAAATATTGAGTTATATAAAGTTGTGGAAACAGATCAGAGGGTAGGCCTAGAAGAAGATGGCGGGAATGTATTTGAAGACGGAATATGCAATTCAATGCCTATACCTTGAAGTGAAGATGATGATAATGATGAAGTAGTTAATTCTAGGAGTAGTAGGGTTTTGAAACAATTCATAGAGTTTCTAGATTCTATAGGCAATATCTATCGGTTGGTAATTGTTATTTTACATTAATTAAACATAATATTATTTAATACATCTTGTACACGCTAAATTAATTTAAAATAGTGAAGATTCACATACTCATCTATTGTCCATATAGGAATACTGCAATAAGTAGATTAAGAAGGACATGTCATAAACCCAGAGAATACGTAAGAGCATTGAAGAAATTTAACTGCATATCCTGATGATAAAATCGTTTACCGCAAAATGCGTGAGGCTGTGGAGCCCGCCTGTCCGGTACCGGAGCCACAAAACCACGCACATCTCAATTTAATTGCATGAACAACTCGGTTACAAATTCGTGAGTTAATCACTGCTTCCACCGCCCTGTGATTCACGTCACCAATACTTGTTTCAAGGGGCGAAGCTAGAAGGTCGTCCGACGGCATATCGAGGTCGGAGAAGTATCATTCCGACGACCTGGATTCGATTCTTGGTGGGGTTGACAATTTTAAATTCCCACCATGGATCTGAATATGCATCCCTTGACTTGTATTATCCTGTAATATATTCGGAGATAACCTGCCATAAGCCTACTGAAAAACGCTGTTAACTATGCTACGGAGGCGCCACTGTGTATGTTGCCTAATTAACATGTATTGCTGAGAGTTCCTGGCTTCCATGCAGGAAAATTGGTTTGTAGTCGCATAGCTCGTTAAATCCTTCGAAGTGAAAAAGAATAAAAATAACGAATAAAAATAAACCATGGACTTTTCCTTAAAGGGAGAAAAGGAGATTACGAGTATTTGAGAATAAAGTTCTAAGAAAAATTTTTGGACCAAAGAGAGATGAACAGACGGGTGAATGGAGAATACTAACGAACACTGAACTACATGATCTATATAAGAAGACACATATAATAAGGACAGTTAAATCTCGTACACTGCGGTGGGCAGGACACGTGGCACGAATGGAAAATGAAAGACGTGCATGGAAGCATCTTGTAGGAAAACCAAAGGGAAAATGGTTAGTTGGTAGACTAAAAATGAGGCGGGAGAATAACACTATGATTAGAGGGAAGTAGATTATGCAGGGAATGATTGGAAAATATTAGCTCAGGATAGGGGTGTATGAAGAGCTTATTTCACGCGGCTATTAACCTACGGGTTCGATGGAGTCACTGAGTAACTTAGTTTTAATAATAATAATAATAATAATAATAATAATTTTATTAGAAACATTCCATAATACAGTATTTCTCCTTCAACCCAAAGTGATTTGTCGCCAGAGGTTCCTGTCTAAAACATCTTCTTCCCTCAAATCTCTAGCTTCCATACTTCTCTTCACTCCATCTGTCCAACGTTCTCTAGGTCTGCCTCTTCCACTTCTCCCATATTTTTATTATTATTATTATTACTACTATTATTATTATTAGTAGTAGTAGTAGTAGTAGTATTAGCCTATAGATTAGATAGTGCTAGTGAGTTAGTTATTTTAAATAATAATAATAATAATAATAATAATCATAATTAACTAACTAACTCACTGGTGTTAACGAGCCCATAGGTTCATGGCTGCGCCGACATAAGCTCTCCATACATTCTTATCCTCAGCTAATGTTTTCCAATCATTCCCCGCATAATCTACTTCCCTCAAATCATAGTTAATGTTATTCTCCCACCTCATTCTTGTTCTACCAAGTGGGCGTTTTCCCTCTGGTTTTCCTACAAGAAGCTTCCATGCACGTCTTTCATTCCCCATTCGTGCCAAATGTCCTGCCCATCGTAGTCTATGAGACTTAACTGTTCTTATTATATCTGGCTTCCTATAAAGACCATGTAGTTCACTGTTCTGTAAGTCTTCTCCATTCACCTGTCTGTTCATCTCTCTTTGGTCCAAAAAAATGCTAAGAACTTCAATAATAATAATAATAATAAATAATAATAATATAATAATAATAATAATAATAATATAATATAATAATAATAATAACAATGCAGAGAAGCCCCACTTAGCTGAAATCGATGTTAACAGGAACCCCAGTAAAAAGTTAAATTTTAATTTTTGTTTCTTATGTTAAACGTACAGATGACGGAATTATGTTTTGTTTTGAGTTGTCAGCAAGATACGAATACGAGTATTATGTGCTCCTTCTCCACACAAATGTGAAGGTTCTTCTAAGAACACATTAAATCTGCTTTCCACGTAACTGGTCAGGAGCGGATTTTGATGCAATAAAAGTCATGCAGTATCATTTCAAATTCCACTTCAAATTTCACATCCAATTGCAAACTCATATTAAAATTATAATTAATATAATGGTAGGAAGTGGTTTTTATAGAAGAGAGTACATCGCTCGGTTTTTAATTTCCGATATTCTATAAAACACTTCACAAACATGCGTTGTATATTATTTTTTTTTTTGCATGATGGTGTCTTCAAAATAATGAATAATAGTAAAATTATAACATTGTTGTTGGAAATATTTGCGTTCATTATAAACAACTGACTAACGTTAATAGTGTGGCCAATACTTATACGGTAAATGCCGAAAATAATTTAGTTGACACTACGGCAGGCCGTGACACCAGTCATAAAATGGCGGCAAGTACGAATTTAATGTTTTGTATTGTTTCAAATAAAGTTCAGTTCATTTAAAAATGCAGTGATTTGTTTCGTATAAAGTATATCGACACTGTATTCTGGATATATTTTTTGTATATACAGTGTACGAAGTATACATAAAGGGCAGTGATTTTATTTCCCGCACAATATAAGTAATATGTAATATTACAGTACAGTTATTTAGTTATTTGGGGCACGCGTAGCGTAGTGGTTATGGCACTGAGCTACAAGCCGGAGGGTCGAGGGTTCAAGTCCCGTTGGGGTCAGGATTTTTAAACTGACCCAAACCCTCTGGCGGCACTATGACCCTGGGGTCGACTCAGCCTCTAACGGAAATGAGTACCAGATGCTTGTTCTGGGGGTAAAGGCGGCCGTCACGCAGGGCTGACAACCCGGCTGACATAAAGTGCCGATTGTCTAGAAAAAGTGGGAGCCTTAACCTCCTACTACCCCAAGGGCCTCCTGAGGCCTGTTGTGGGATCACTTTACTTTTTATTTAGTTATTTATAGGTTGTCAACCTAGAAATTTAGAAAATTGAACTTTTAATCATGGTCGGTCATTGCTGGAAGTACGACATAAACACACTATCGCGCAAAAAGTAATTTAAACAAGAGCCCGTCTCACAGAACTGTGTAAAGTAAGCGAATTCATCAGCAAGTAGAATTTATGGACCGATTTTTGCTGTCTTACGGAATTTAATTTTCATTTTTTAATTAAATCGTATGTATTCACTTTACGTTGATACAAAACAAACATGGCGGCCGCTAGAGCGAATTTAAAATGACGGCTCTCAAATAAAACCCTATATATATACATATATATATATATATATATATATATAATACCGCTGTAGTCTCGAGGCAGCGTGCTGCCTTGTCATGCAGCGGGCCCGGGTTCGATTCCCGACAGGCTCTTGGTTAAGGTTTTTTCGGGGTTTTTCCTCACCTATAAGACAAATGTCAGGAAGCTTAGGGCCCAACGGTCTCCGAAAATCATCCGGCCCTCATCATCACCCTTATCATTATCATCATCATCATCCTTCTCCGGTGTAAAAAGCAACGAGAAGCTACCACACCATAATTCCCTAGTAAAGCTGCAAAGCATAGCATGAAAATGCTATGATTGCAGTGAAAGACCTGCCTTCGGGCAGAATTGCTATATATATATATATATATAATATATATATATATATATATAGATGTTATAACTATATTTTTGACATTTGGCAATGAAGGCAAATATGATATGAAATGAAAAATGACTGTTTGAGTCGAGACTTGAACCCGAGTCTCTAAACTCTGTACATTTTGCGCTCTAACAACCTGAGCTACGGAAGTATTCCTATTCAAACATACATATTTCTTATATATGTAGTATTCTCAATTCACACAAGAGGTAGCAGAAATTTGTTCCGACTGACATCTAGTGGCTAACATAACAGTTAAGCACATTTTTAAAGAGAATATTTACTTTATAGCAGGAACGCTTGTGTATAGGCTATATATATATATATATATATATATATATATATATATATATTATAGTCCACCAAGTAGGATCAATGAAGAAATTTCAAAATTTTAATTTGTCCAGAATTTATTCGAATACATGAAAGCAAAGAAAGTAAAGTAACACAAAGAAAATGAAAAAAAAAGACTGTATTGAAATAAAATGTTCATATAGTTTGATCTCGGCATTGAACTAATCACTAATCCAGGGAGGCTCACCATATTCTTGTGTGTAGACCTATACGATCCAGAGTTAAATAAACTTCCGAGATGTCTAGTCCCGGGAAATGTGGGACACTTAAACATTACCTGCAAAGGAAGTAGTTAAACTATATAGAGGAGAAAAAGTTGAATTCATCCGAATTAAAAATGTTATGAAATGAATGAAATACCTGGATTCTTCGTTCCTTCCCGCAGTAGTAATCTGACATACATACTTAAGATTCCCACTCTAATGAATGTGCTATGGATGTAGCCTTACACTGAGTGAAGAATTACAGTACATGTTCTCTGAACTGTATCCAATGTTAACCATTCAAAACCAAACAGTGAATTACATTCTTGGAATCGCAGAAATGTTAAGTTTATACCAGTTTCGTTTACCATGACATACTAAAATAACTTTTTTTTTTCTCTCTCTCTCTGAAATCTTTTTAACGATCTTTCAAATAACTAAAATGTTTGCCATAAAAGGATTGCTGATGCTAGGAGCAAAACTTGATATGAATGTAAAAAAGTAAATCGAGGGGTCAGAAGGGGAAGGTTTTAATAGTGAAAGTTTCATTTTATTACAATAATAAAACCGGTCATTGTGTTGTGGAGAGATTAATGCACAAACTTGTTTCATGTTTTGCATAAGTTAGAGTTAACAATTATTATCTGCTCATAGTGATCGTGCAACATTGATTTTAACTACTATTATAACAATCAGTGACGCTTTAGTACGTAGTTACTAGGCAACAAAACACGCTATAAAAATATAAAATACAGGTTCAACAAAACGTAAAATACGCTTCAATGATAATTTCGTGTAACTATATTACTTGACTTTTCTAGAAGTATATTAATAGTTGCATCTTGGATTGCTTTTAAAATTCTTTCCTGATGAACCGTGGAAATCACCTTCTCCCTTCATTTTTACTTTAAATTTGCATATGAAACTACCATCCAAAATTGCATAATATAACAATGTTTGTTCATTGATCGTGTTTTTTTCCCCCTCGAAAGCCTACAATTCTCTTTCTCTAAACATATCGTTTCCACAATAAATACATTTCATTAAATGTACTAAATCTACATCATATACTAAAATACTCTGAACGTAGATAAAATATTATAGACAACACGTTATAAAATTATGTTTAGTAACTCGCTGTTCTTAGATTGAGCATCTCGTTACTAAACCTCTGCTTTTGTAACTAGTCTTCTAAATAACTTTTAATTACTATAATTTGTTCTTCAAAAATATACAGTCAGTGAAATTTAAACTAGACTTATTTCATAACATCTACACAAAATATTATAATTCGTCATATTTTGTCAGGCTGGCGGTGTTAATAAACATACTACTACAGTCATCAAGTTCTGAGACTTTACGGCTGGAGGGTAGGCACCAACAATAATCTGAATGTCTCACAAGATGGCGATAACTTGGCGTACACTTAAACAGAACCACATCCTCCCTCAAAATAGTCGCCTTTGGCCGTTATGCACGTTTGCCAACGGTGGTATAGCTGCTGGAAACACCGCTGAAAGATGTTGGCAGGAAGGTCCCGTATGGCTTCTCTTGTGGCAGTCATGACCTCTTCGGAAGAATGAAATCTACGCCCACGTAGGATTGCTTTCATGCGAGGAAAGAGAAAAAAAATGCATGGCGCGAGATCAGGTGAGTACGAAGGGTCTGGCAAAACTGTCACCTGTTGCCTTGCAAGTTCTTCTTGGACAAGGACAGAACTATGTGCGAGGGTACTGTCGTGTAGCAACAGCCAATTCTTTGTACGCCAAATCTCAGGTCGCTTACGGCGAATTGAATAGCGTAAACGGCCAAGGATCTCTTTGTAGCGGGTTTTGTTTACAGTTGCATCTTCTGGAATGAATTCCATGTGAACAATTCCATTTCATTAAAAAAAAACAGTTTAGCATCACCTTGCCTTTTGACCTGTCTTGTCGCGATTTTTTCTGTCATGGTTTTACAGACGGCGGATTTCATTTCAGTTACGGATCGTAAAGGAAACACCATGTTTCATCTCCAGTTTTTATCAGGTTTAGAAACGTCGGATCATCGTCATCACTACTGATGAGGTCACCACACATCGTCAAATGATCATCACGTTGGTCTTGTGACAGGATTCCTGGCACACTGTGCTGGGTAACACGAGACATGTTTAGGTAATCAGACAGAGTTTTGTAGGAAGTACCACGGCTGACCCTTACCACTGTTACCAGATCGTCTACTAATTGGGAGCGGTTAGCACGCACCAACGTTACAACTTCTTCGATCTTGGGTTTAGTTCGAATTGTTTGTGCCCGACCAGTACGAACATTATCTTCCAAACTGCCTCTTCCTTGCAAAAAAACGTCGGTGCCACCTAAACACAACACTGCGACTCAATGCGTACTCACCGTAAACTTGCTGCATCATTTGAAACGTTTCGGCAGCGGTCTTGCCAATTTCTGGCAGAACTTGATGTTTGTCCATTGCTCAAACTGTGACATTTTGATTTTCGACGTGCGCATTCAAATCACCGTCACAACAAAGACCGTAGTTCTGCTTGCAGTGCATGCACTCAACTGTCTCTTGTTGGGACGACAGACTAACTGACAAGGTACCATAATACGGCGCCACCTATGCGCTATAGTGCAATATAGCGCCACTATGCGCTCAGTCTTAAAACTTAATGACTGTACCACGTAGTTGTTCCCATTAACACTAAGTTTGACCTTACCAGGCCTTTACTTTTAAAATTCATTACGAAAAACCGTTGAGGTCACTATCTAAAAGTTAAAAAATATGAAATTGTTACCGGAGATCTCAATCGTCCTCAACTATATACGCTGTGAAATATTAAGAAGATTTTTCGGTTGTCCCGAGGATCGCTGGTTCAAACTCGGCTGGGTTCGATGAGTCTTTGTAGTATGGAAAAATCCAAGGAACAAGTCTTACCGGAGGGACTTTAAGCCGTGGTTTCCGAGTTTGAAGATCTTCAAGTTGATAAAAGAACCTCAAGAAGCATCTGAGCAAAATTACCGATCTCCCTACAACTAAGAAATATGTTATTTGCCTACTAGTTGTTTCATTGGGTCAGTATGCTGATCACACGTCACTCATGGCATATGTAGGGAAATAAGCGTAATTATAAATTAACTCCTAACAAAGGAGCAGCTAAGGCTAACTCAAAAGGCCAATGAGATCAAAGGGTAAGTATTTTGATAGAAGTATAAGAATATGTTCATAAATAAAACTTAAAGTTTTTTTCGAAAAGGAAAAATCTAAGAAATATATGAATAGAAAACTTCTATTTTCCCTCGATTTAAGTGACCACATCGCCATAACTAACAGGAATTACTCATACAGGTGAGATTATCATCTTATAAATCTTTAGATTCTTAGACGCCATGAAAACAGGAAAAACGATTTCAATTATAACTTAAAATTATATTAACCCTTAAATTGGCAAAGCACAAGAGATTTCTTGCGCCAATTATTTGAATGTGGCGGACCGCAGTGAAAACGGAATGTTGTATAATTGTTATTATGATGTATATTGTATAATTAGACACGCATTTAAGTGGTTTCTTTTTTGTTCGTTATTTTTTCTGATTTACTTAAGATATTAAATTAGTTAAACAAACCGGTGTACCCTATAGGATACATTACGAATTTAAGGGTTAAAAAAACAATTCACATTTATGGTCAGTCCACCACTGTTTTCTAGGGTTAGTATCATTGCCTCGGATGCAACAGACTGGGATTCGATATCCGGTCAGAAGGAGTTTTTTGGAGACACTTTTTTTTTGTCACCTATAAGACAAACTTTAAGGCACAAATAGTATCTCGAATATCATAATCACCCATATTATATCTGCATTGTTTAGAATGAATCTGAATAGTATGTCTTACTGTAAATGTTCCTGTTGTCTCTGAAGTCGCCTAGGATTGCATGGATTACTTAGGCTGGGAGGCTCTCCATGTCATAGGGTGGTAAAAAAGTATATATTCCTATGTAATATACTCCCGACAGATCATATCCCTGTAAGGCCCTGGAAGCTACATACAGGACGTAAAGTCGTTATTTGAACTGATCATTCAGGTCATAGAGAATAAAAAAGGTCTCTCATTTATTTTTCTAATTTCAACATTTAACTAATTATTAAAGTTTACAATTTTGGACATTTGGCAACGTTGCTGGATGGAGAGGAGGCTGTTTACTCTGTACAGCTGGTTCGGGACAGGGAATTTAAACTCAGTTAACTTGTACGTACCATGGCTTGTATTCAGCTGTTTAAATCCTCCTGAACATGTTGCCACATCTCTCATCCCAAATTATATTAGCAAATGTAAGAATGTATTATTATTATTATTATTATTATTATTATTATTTTATTTAACGAAAATGGCATAAATAACACAAATATTTTTAAAGAATATTAATTTATTGGCATGTAGGTACACCTAAGTAACTAACTAACTCACTGGCACTATAGAATCCGTAGGTTCATAAGCTCTCCATACACCCCTATCCTGAGCTAATGTTTTCAAATCAACCCCTGTATAATCCACTTCCTTCAAATAATGGTTAATGTAATCCTCCCACCTCATTCTCGGTCTACCAACTGGGCCACTTTCCTCTGGTTATCCTACAGGAAGCTTCTATGCACCTCTTTCATTCCCCATCCGTGCAACATGTCCCATCCATCGCAGTCAACGTGACTTAACTGGTTTTAATATATCTGGTTTCCTGTAAAGACCATGTAGTTCAATGCTATGTAATCTTCTCCATTCACCTGTCTATTCATCTCTCTTTGGTCCAAAAATTTTCCTCCGATCCGATTGAGGGTCTTTCCACTTTTCAGCGGTTGCCTTTTACCAGCCGGCTGCTGGCCCTTCACATCCACATGTGTCAATCACAGAGGTAGATGATCAACAGCCAGTGTAGCGGTGACATGTGGTTAGCATGTCGAGTCCCCCAGCATTTATAGCTGGTTCCTCAACCTGCAGCCGCTACTTATTGTAGCTACCCAATTGCCTCACGATGCTGGGTGGGCACCGGTCCCATACTGGCCGAAATACCATGAGAAAATTTTTCTTCCCCCATGGAGACTCGAACCAGCGCAAGTCCCGTAGCTCTGCGCCAAGGCTTCCTACATTAACCGCTCGGCTCCTCTCTTCCCTTAAAGTAAGAGTCCATGTTTCGCATCCATATAACTGGGAGAATGCATAATAGCATGTATTTCCAGAATTGAGTCTATGATAAATTTCTTTGTGTATCTTATTCCTATTTGTAATTATTGTTCCTGGGCAATTGAATTCAGCCACTTCTTCACAAATTCCCTCATTTGCCATTAACTGTCCATTTCCATTACATGTATTTCTATGTGTGAACATAGATTTAGTTTTATTGATGCTTACTTCCAGTCCAAATTGCTTAGTGTTACTCAATAGAGTTGTGCGTGTTGACCTTTAGTGCTCGTATTTCCTCGCTATCACCTAATAATACTTCATCCTACCGATGTATTTGTTTTCGAGGCAAACTCGTCTAATTTTGGACACGGATAATTTCCTTATATCCTTTCTTTCGTTTGTAACGAAATTGTACTGGCAAGAAAAACAAAGTCTCATAGATGGCAGAAAGTCTACTTCCTTGCTGTGTTTTCATATTTGTGACTATTTAACTCATGCCCCAAATTGGAATCAATGACCAATCACGTTACAATGATTTTTGATTTACAACCAATCACAGTCGTGTTTCACCCCGCTCTTTATCGATTTCTCTTTATCAGCTCCTGCTTTTGTGATAAAGAAAGCTCCTCCTTTTTAATGTTCTGAACAGGTCAAAGCATTATTTTTCTCCAACAAATACATTGAATATAGCAAATAATAAAAAGATTCCTTGATTTTACTGAGTTGTTTACTAAAAAAATAAATGAATAACCCGTAATGTTGATTATGATGTATACTTTGATGTGTTTCATTATTTCTCCACTTGGGTGCACTCTTACAATTTGCGATCTTATTTGGCAATAAATAATATGATCAAGCAGCAGTGAATGGACATAACTTCACATTTCTGATTTGTTTTCAAGGATCGCCGTTTACATTAAATATGAACCGAAAGTGCGATTTTCGGTTCGCAACTGCAGTGCCGTTATCCTCCTTGAACAGAAAGATTCGTGAACTATGTCCATATCCCTTCTCTATGCATCTACCCCCACTCTCCTTGTTACCTCTCCTGTTGCGCTGTTTGTGCTGCGCATCTCCCCTTCTACCTCGGAACGCTCAAATACGCTACGCACATTCAGAACATTATCATTCGATCGGAACTTTTTGTTTAGACTACGTCGTCTGGAGCACGCGAGTGGCGTGGTTTGAGTTTTGGTCCGGAGGACCAGGGAAAGCCACCCTGGCTTGGACTGTTTGTATGAATGAAGTTGTTTGAGTGAGGTATGATATATTTTTTGATGTTAAGGATTATTTTTGTTTAAATTCAAGAATGATCAATATTTATATTTGTTATATTTTTCCTATACTTCAGACGTCTTGTTTATATTAAACATCATTTTTTATATACATCGTGTTTAATGTTCAAATTATTTATGTGCATGCTGCTGTTTGGTATATTCCCATACATAAACTTACTGATTTAGGAGATCATATAAGCTTCCCTTTTTTCCGTCTATCTTTCATGGTTAATAATAATAACCATAGATTACTCGAGTGTTTTAAGATCTATTGTTGATTGATATTTAAGTGTTTGGAAAAGAAAGATGAATCAATCTTTGCTTCTTATGGGCCCGGGCAAAGGCTTTTGATTAACAACCTTGATTGTTATGAACTCTACGCTAATATATACAACGGAAACAAAAGACGACCGTGGATTTATTATTCAAACCCGCGGCACAAATATATAAATATTTTAAAATAACTACAGTTAAACAATGATTTGTGAGTAAACAACTAAATTTTATTCGTTAAATAGTCCTAACAAATGCTACTCTTGATTTCCAAATTCTCTAGATAAATTCATTCCTCACTTCGTGAGTCGTGATTTTATCGATAATTTGGAAATCACTCGTGGCATTACTTATGATAATAGTGTTCCTTGAGCTTATTTTATGTTAACTTGTAGAAGAGGTGCTTTTATTCGTGGTAGCAGTTGTTAGATTTAATACTTGTCTCTGAAGAATATATTTGAGTCGATATTCGTCGACACTAGAGGTGAACGGATACGATGTCGAAAATGTGATCTGTAGTGACATGAAAAGTGTAGAGGGTTGACTGTTCATAAATGGGATTACAAATGCAGATGTAACACGGAGAGTGATTAAAAAGATTGTCACAAATTTACTCTAATACTATCACAAAATTACCCAGTCCTTCAAACCTCCAGAAAAATGGATAGGCCTATATAAGTTATGTAATATTGGTAATAAAATAATATATACATATTCGAAAACTCAGCATATATATTTTATTCATACAGCCTTAACTTTAATATTCCTAAGACTCTAACCAGATGTTTTATAATACAGTAAAACTTGCTCAACGCGGAATCACATGGGACCAATTGTTTTCCACATTAGACAAAATTCCGCATTATAAAAAACAAAAAACAATCCCTTTTCGTCAGCTTTAAAAATGTCTCTTAGACGCGTATCCTGAAATCAAAGTATGCAGTTTCGGTTTCCGCTCACTAGCTACATTTTTGTCCATATCCTTTGATTCCCCGCAAATTTCATTCCACACTACACTACATTGTTTAAAACTGTCCAGCCAACCTGAAATTGCCTTGAAATCATTATTACCTAGGGATTTAACAACAGCTAGAGCTTGGCTTTGGAGCATCGGTCCGGAAATTTGGAGATTTATCTTCAATCACTTTCACTTTTTCGTTTGATGAGAATGATACATACGCTTCAGTCATCTTTATTCCGTAAATTCCTGTGAAAGATCTGTCTCAGAAATTAAACTAATTTAAGATTTTACAGTGCAATGGTTATTTGTAAGACAGGTATCTGTATTTCGCATAACAGGTGTGCAGTGAGGACGAAATAAAATTTCAGGTACAGGTAGAATCTCGACTTCACCCGGTGGCAGGAATTATTCTTTATTGTTTTTTGGTCTAACGGGAATTCAATGAACTGGAAACTAATTTATTTCTCTATCTTTCCGCTTTATAAAACATGTTCATGAATTGTGTAGAAATATACTTCTGTTTCCGCGTTGGACAGATTCCATTTTATGCTAAATAAATACACGTAAAAATACTATTATTTCGCCGGGACCAATAAATTTGTTCACATTGAACATATTTCCGCATTATTCACGTTCCGGATTAAACAAGTTTTGCTGTATGAAGGTATAATAGTCTAAAAGCTTGGTATTACGAAACTAGACAAGTTTGCTATATATCTCAAATAAAATAAAACTTTTTTTCTGATAAAACTATCAAGTTTTGGCCCTATGTTGTATGAAGAGTTTTTGATTCTGTAGACCGTCCGCGATGACTGTGAAAAGGACGGCACTTATAAACCTTACACTATTAGAAAAAGAAACAGAGAAATTACGTGGGTTGTAAACTTGTAATGTCGGATTCCGTGAGTAAGATCGGGTTGTGAGTCATCTCAGTGTAAAAGCCTTTAAACTCTTTTATTCTTGAATCAACTACAAGCCAGACTACGTCACTGGCCCGTTCGATACGCATGACGTCACAAGCCATTGTTATGTTTTGCACGAGATGAGTAAGACATTCAGTTTTATTGCAATTAATCGCCAAACAGTGTGTCACAACTACTTCTAACAGCTTCCCGGAAACTCCAAATCTCTACGGAAATGACGTATTACATTTATAAATTACGTGGTATCCACTCAAACTTTGGGGAACATCCTCTCGTGTTAAAGGTAAAGGTCTTGGTCACGCAGGTAAAACTATAGGCTTGGAGCAGCATTTGGTCCAATATACAATATTTTTCGTTCTGCATTATTAGATATAAATTAAGTCGGTTTACCTAGCATTGATTACCAGAAAGTAGCAATCTCATTGATACAAATGTACCACCGTTATAATTGAAATAATACCAGGTAAATAAAAATATTGGTATAAAATTTGATTGATAATAAATATGCATATAATTTTCGAAGAAGATAATGATGATTGTTACACTGGTTAACGTCATATTTATCTTTAACTAAATATAATGTTGTACAGAGATTTCTCAACCTACGGCCGAGCTAGCGGGAAAAGCGCATGCGGTCGCTGAGTCCTCACTCCGCGTCACGCGACAGGGCAACTGCACGACTCTTCATATTTCTTTCACTTATTTCGTGCATGACCATGAAAATAGCGAAAATAAGTTACGTATATTATGACAGGAGATGTTCAAAAATGTTCTCCTCCTACTTCCACACATTTTCGGCACCTTGCTAGGAAACCCTCATTCACACACATTAGTTGCTGTTCCGTTGAGTTTATTTCTATCCTGATATAATCTTTCAGATTATCTAATGAGTGAGGGTTTCTTGTATACAGTTTATTTTTTAAGTACCCCCACAAATGAAAATCGCAAACAGTTAAATATGGCCACAAGCCCGCACAAATAACTAGGGCTGAAAAAAAGTATGGGTTACAGGCTAGACTGCATCGTACTTACACCTCTATGTTTACAAACTACACGTTGACACGCGCTACTCGGGACAGACTTCTAGTACAGTCCGCTTTGTGTAGGAATGGACTCATCTTTGCACAATTGTTGTTTCGGCATTCTGATACAACCACACGTCACGTAAACAAGTCTATTACTGAGGAGAGTCGAACATACACACTCTTCCCTCCGAGCAGACAGTGGAGACGCTCGACCAAGACACGCAATTTTGTAAACAATGTGTATAGAAATTAGTTACCACCTTGATACCGATATATTTTTTTCAGCCCTACTAATAACCTGATCTTCAAAATTTCACTAATTCATTTTAACGAGCTGTATGTGCAATTGCAATGTCCCGCGCCGTAGCCGAGTGGTTAAGGCAGGAAGCCTTGGTGCAGAGCTACGGGACTTGCGCTGGTTCGAGTCTCCATGGGGGAAGACATTTTCTCATGGTATTTCGGCCAGTATGGGACCGGTGCCAACCCAGCATCGTGAGGCATTTGGGTAGCTACAATTAGTAGCGGCTCCAGGTTGAGAAAATCAGCTATAACGGCTGGGGGACTCGACATGCTGACCACATGTCACCCCATCACTGGCTGATGATCATCTACCTCTGTGATTGATACATGTGGATGTGAGGCCAGCAGCTGGCTGGTAGGCTAAGGGCCTTGTAGGCCTGTAGCGCCAGGAGTAATGTGCAGTTGCAGAGTCTTGCTGGAAATATCAAATTCGACGTCAATTTTTCAAATTTCAGGTTAATCCACATTTCTAATGGGCAAATTACAATGATTTTTGGCCAATACCTACCTTGGTTTATTTTAATATTATATACTGAGTTTGTAGTTAAAAATCGAAAAAAAAAACGACTGCTAGAGCGATTTTTTAGTTTTTGTTTCAGGTGAATTCATACACCTAATGGTTTTACCGAATGCAATTGTGAATCGAAACCATGCAGGGACCCACACACACAAAATTTAATCACAATCGGTCCAGTCGTTTAGGAGTTCAGTGACAAACGCACATACAGAAAAAAAAATATATATATACACTAGCTAATACCCGGCATGAGTTGCTACATCTAAATAAATGAAATATTAAATGAAATAGTGCAATTAAATTGTATGGTATGCGCTATAACAAAGCAAACAGCGGTTGCTAGTCAGTTTTAAATTTCGGATTTCAGGTAAACCTCCACTGCTAATTGTCGGATTTCGCTCATTGTTGGACATAATACCTTAAACAATCTCGTTTATTATATTTTAAAATAGGAGATACGGGTTTCATTGTGAGACATCGAAAAATTGTGAACTGCTAGAGCGAATTTTAAAATTTTCACTTCAGGTGAACTCCTACAAACCTAATGGTTTTTTTAAGGGTCCAATTGTGAATCTAAACCTCTAGGGACCAACTCAAATAAACACAAAACATTTTCATCAAAATCGGTCCAGTCCGTCTATGACGAGTCCAGTGCACAAACACACGTACAGAACAATTTTTTATATAAAGATATGTAATCCAGTATTAAAAATTCTTTCCCAAAGGGTCATATCCCCTCCCCGTAAGACCCATGAGACATGGAACATGTAGAAATACCTAGAAATGGATAGATTATAATAATGAAAAGAAAGTAGGCAAAATGGAACGGAGTTATTAAGATAAGGAAAAGAGACAACAAAAATGCACTTAGCTAATTGAGAGTAAAAGCCATTAAAAGAATGAAATGTGTTGCAACCCGCAGACATTATGTAATAGAAGTGATTCACAAACAACACTAAGCAACTGGAGTTATGACCTTGGGAGTAGACAGGTACATAATATACATCTTTAGTAACTTATTTTGCAAAATGACTCACACTTAACCAAGGTTAAACATAAGAAATAACGAAGTATAGGGATAACTTCATAAATTATAAAATTCCCACTCTCTTTCATCATTTATCCTACATTTTTTTTAAGTCAGTGCCCCGGGCCGGTTTTATACACAGGGAGCAGTGAATATGAACCACACACTAGAGAGGTACACAGTATTCACTATCCTTTTTTTAACACACGTATCAAACGAAAACATTGTAATTATTGTGAATATTTCAACTATAAAGATGAACTTTATTAACGCAAGTTATTATCCTCGTAATTGAAAACCAGGAGTCAAAGAGCAGCAAAGAGTTTGCTCAGATATATCTTATTTCAGGTTTGAGATTCTTTAAAGTGTCATAAATATCCCACACAGTACATGTAGCTTTATTTCTCTACTGAAGGAAGTCTCATGATGTCGACTTTTACGCCCTGAAAAAAAAATCCATGACGAGTCGTGTTTGAACTAGGAAGGTACTGTATGGAACCAGAGAAGCTGCGCGGTTACCCAATCCTCAAAATATTTTCAAATTATCACCAACTAGACTAAAATTACTGCTTAATTTATTTTGACTATTTAACTCATGCCCCAAATGGGAGTCAATGACCAATCACGTTTCAATGAATTTTGTTTTACAACCAATCACAGTCGTGTTTCACATCGATATTTATCTACTTCTGTTTATCATATTAAAGAAAACTCCTCCTTTTTAATATTCTGAACAGGCCAGAGCATTACTTTGCAGTGACTGACTTTCGAACAAATACGTTGAATATAGCAAGTAATGAACAGATTCCTTCGAACTACACATTTGATAATTGTGTGTTCAATAATTATGTTTTTAAATAATGATTTTACGGAGTTGTTTCCTAAAAAAATAATTAATAACCTATAATGTTGGTTATAAAATAATGCATAGTTTGATGAGTTTAATTTTTTCTCCTCTAGGGTGCATTCTTACAATATTGCGATCCTATTTGGCAATAAATAATATGATATAGTTGCAGTGATGAACAAATGAAACATAACAAACGTTTCTCATTTGTTTTCAAACATCGCCGTTTACATTAAATATATAAATATTTTAGAATGTCAATATTTAAATAATGATTTGTGAGTAAACAGCTTAATTTTATTCGTTTTAAGTAGAATTAATATTGCAAATGACTAAGTATGGTTGCTTTCTTAATACCGTGAATTGATGCAATTAATATGTTAGTGCATTTTTGGAACTCCTTGTGTGGTTCGTGGATTACTCATTTATTTTTAATTTTTCATAATTACTTAGCAAGGTTTTGAAAAAAAAAACATATAGATCGGTGAAAGGTGGCTCTTGTCAACCAAATTTCTTTTCAAAAAGTTGAACTAAAACATAGCCTATATAAAATGCGAATCTTCTACTCACTTTACATGGATGCGAAACATTATCTTAATATAAGAAAAAAATATATAGACCTACCTACTTGATGATAAAGTGCGAAGGAAAAAAATTGGACCAAAGAGAGACGAACAGACGAGTAAAAAAACTGCATAATAGTGAGCCACATGATCTCTAAGGGCAACTTATATAATTGAAACAATTATTAACTCTCTTGGACTGCGATGGGCAGGACATGTGGCACGAATTGGGAATGAAATAGGTGCAATAGAAATTTCTTGTAGGAAAACCGAAAGGAAAGCTTCCAGTTGGTAGTCCAAGAATTATAAACTTTAATCATAATTTGAGGATGGTGAATTAGTCTATAAAGTATAAGGAAAGATTGGAAAATATCAGCACAGAATATAAATAAATGGAGAGTTTAGGTCCGCGCGGCCACGAACCTCTTGTTTTAGAGTGCCAGTAAGTGTGTCAGTATACACACACACACACACACACACACACACACACACACACACACACACAGAGTCCACCGCTTTGGTTTTGAGGTAGCGTGCTGCCTTGTCACGCAGCGGGCCCGGGTTGGATTCCCGGTCGGGCGGAGGTTTTTTCGGGGTTTTTCCTCACCTGTAAGAAAAATTTCAGGAAGCTTAGGGCCCAACGGTCCCCGAAAATCATACGGCCATCATCATCAACTCTATCATCATCATCATCCATTCACCGCACCGGTGTGGATAGCAACGTAAAGCTACCACACCCGTAATTCCCTAGTAAAGCTGCAATGCATAGCATGAAAATGCTATGATTGCAGTGAAAGACCTGCCCTGGGGCAGAATTATTCTGGATGGATATATATATATATATATATATATATATATAATTTTAGTGTTACAAAAAATATAAGTGTTTTGAAATTCATCCCAACTTATCCTTGAAACCTAAATTTCAGTTCTTGTAAATAAATAACTATTACGCAATTAAATAAATTTAATCCACATAAAAATCTACATTGGTCTTTAAAAAATGATCTCTAACAAAGAATGTCGAAATCAATGAATAAGCCTATCATGGTTTACAGCGTTGGTGAATTGGAGATACTCTTGTTTATTCATGCCTCGTTAGTGAGGACAGGTTTTGAGAGTGCAAACTCGAGTGTAATCGAAAGTGGTTTTGTCTGTTACGTCATTAGTAAACATACTTATGACCTATTGGGATTGTTTAATTGCTATTAGCAGAGGACTTAAGCCGAGAGAAATTCCCAGCACAACCTCCCATTCTCGAGTACATGCCAAACTTATCGCGTCTACTTCAATTCGTTTAAACGCATGGCTCAAAGTGGGCGCTGAAGAATGCATTCCACAAATACTGCTACAGTCAGAAATAAATTTGGTTGATCGGGATACTGTACTTTTTCCAAGAAACGCCATTTTCTCATTTTACAAATAATAATAATAAAAATTTTGTGAATAAAATAAATAAAATTTTAAGGGGCAGAAAGAAGGATATATCAATAAAGGTGAAAATGTAATTTTATAAATCTGTCTTTAAACCGTCTATGCTTCATGGATCAGGAAACGGGTTTTATTGGAGAAACACGAAAGTAGCGATTTATGTTCCTTGGCTCTAATCCCAAGGGTCGGGGGTTAAAACCCGGCCGGGGTCGATGGATTTTTAGGATGGAAAAATCCAAAGGACAATCTTCCGGGAGGGACTTAGTCTGAAGATTTTCGGTCTCATAAAAGAACCTCAAGTCTGAACAAAAATACCTCTGAGCAAAATTTAACCGACCTTCGTCCATCCGAGTAATATCTTAGTTTTCAACTCGATGTCTCCTCGAGGCGATGTACTAACCACGTGTCTCTCTCTGACATCTGTAGGGAAATAATCGTATCTAAATTCTTCCCGCTAGGGAAGCACTCATTTTCCGCAGTGGGACGAACTAGGATCATTCACCATCATCAATTAATGGCAATATCTTCTATCTCTGCCGGGGTCGATGAATTTTTTAGGATGGAAAATCCTAGGAGGAAGTCCTCCGAGAGGGATTTTAAGCCGTGGATCCCGAGTCTGAAGATTTTCTGGTTCGTAAAATATCCTTAAGCCTGAATAGAAAGACATATATGCAAAATTTACTGAATTTTCCCATCCTAGTACTACCTTGGTTTCCTAGATGTCACTATGAGAAGGAACGGAGATTGGGCCACTGAATGACATCTATCCGAAAACAAGTGTACCTAAATTAGTATGGTTGAATTTCTCCCCTGTAGGGAGCAAGTCTGGGCTTATAAGAGAAAGAAGAAGAATGTTTCTATAACATTGTTAAGAAATATGTATTTAATCTAGCTCTTTTGAATAAATATGTGCTAAAACTAACCCTGGAATCAAGAAGTACCCAAGAAAAGAGTAAGTTGTTCTATTTAAGAGGATCTGTGAAGGTCTAGGCCTACTATATAATAAAACTCAAAACTCTTCATACTTCTAAATGAATAAACAAGTAAATCTCTGTACAATTTTTTTTTTCTCTCGGGAAATCCATACTTTTGTGGCACAATAGTCTATAACTATGTTGATTCCATTTATGTAAATAATATGTATTTAAAAAGTACGAGTTTTTATCGTTTCCTTCCAGCTTTAGCAAGTGATAGTCTACAGCAAACTGCGTTCTCCTAGAAAAAATGTAATTCTTATAATATCACTAGCAGGCCTACAATACAGACTAAAAGCAATTTTAATAAAATATATAATTTCACTAATATATAGTTTTCCACCCAAGAAGGACAGATCTTTCGCTGTAAAGGCAGCATTATTTATGTCATTTTAAAGTTTTTCTAGGGATAATTATGTAAAACAAACAAACAATTAAAATGGCATGGTCATGTAAAAGAATGACAGACGACAGATTCCCAATAAGAATACTAGAATGGGTGCCACTTGGTAGAAGAAGAAGAGGACGGCCAAAATTAACGTGAATTGATGGTGTTTTGAACAGCATGAGAGAAAAAAAGGATTGGACGATGGAGTTTGGAATGACATGTGGAATAGAATGACAATAGATTAATTGGGCACAGGAAGATGTGAAACCTTGAGAAATTTGCTAATTAAATAAATATCGGTATCGTCCAAATTCTCTCCTCATCTTAATGACCCCAGAGGACTCTATAGCAGATAGGGACATTGGGTTTGGCTGGATAGAAGCTTTCAGAATTCATTAATACAAGGAATAATAATCAGTTGTATCAGGGTTTTTAACTCTGTCAGAGATTAAAAAATACGACCAGCCTCATATGCTAATGGTCAGCGTTTCTGAGTACAGTTCATGAGGTCTCGAGTTCGATTCCAGATCAGACCATAGGTTTTTTTCCATAAAGGGAATTATTCCTGTGGTTGCCCATGATCTGGATTTACGTTAAGTTTAGTTTAAGTACTCTCCTGGTGCTTCATTATCATTTATCACCCATCTTATCATCGGGGTTAATGTAACTCCACCTCCCAGGTGTCCCAACCTAAGAAAAGGAATACAATTCCACTAGTGCCAGGGGAGAAAGCCAGAAATATCACAAAAGACAATTGGTGGCATTGGACAAAAGAGAGAGAGAGAGAGAGAGAGAGAGAGAGAGGAGAGAGAGAGAGAGAGAGAGAGAGAGAGAGAGAGAGCGAGAGGAGAGAGAGAAAGAGAGAAAGAAAGAAAGAAAGAAAGAAAGAAAGAAAGAAAGAAAGAGGGAGAGATATTGAGAAATCACCTTAAACTTTGCCATTTAAAAATACAATATTTGGAGTTAAAGGAAGCGATATGTTTTGCATATTTCTCCTGGCAAACTGCCAAGAATGACATAAGAACTGAAGAGGTCAGGAGATGATGACGTCACCCACACATGACCTTAATATACGTAGAATGACAAAATGAACAGATAATAACCTGATTAATGTACGCTGCCCACTGAGTGATGGCATTACTGGCAGTACGTACATAGCCCACATTGTAGTTCATATCCACCCTTCATCATACACCATTCATGAATATAGGCCAATGTTGACCTGTTTCGTCTCAACAAGACAGGGTCTAAAAGTTATTTTTGTGGACGTCCAGATCGTCGTCATCCTCATGTGCATAAAGAACTGCATTGGGGATCCTAGTCGGTGACATTCGGGATATATGTTGTAGCCATCTGTCTCTGTAGGTGGATATATTTTCTTCTAAAGATTACATGTGGAGTTCCTTTAAAATATATTCATTCCTCTGATGGTCGAATAGAGTATAGCCAGCAGTTCGGTGCATGAATCTCATTTCTGCACTCTTAATCTGGTGATGTCTTTCTTTTTTAGAACCCAGATTACACTTCCATACATAAAAGTCGGGATGGCGAGAGTTTTATATAACTTGAATCTTGAATGTTTTTGTACAATATGTGGTTTTAAAATATTATTTATTAAGCCTAATATTTGTAAAAAATTTGCGAGTTTTATATTAAGATCGATCTCGCCTTGATAGATGTTACATCCTATTAACTTGCTTTAAAATTGTATTCTCAATCATTATTTTGTTAAGTATTGGATCGGTGCCTCGGAATGCCATTACTTTTGTTCCATCGGTTGAAATTTTCATACCATAGTCTTTTAAGATGTTATGTAAGTAAATAAATATTTTTGTAACATATCTTCTGATTCAGCAATTAGGTCTACTATCTGTTCGTCAGCAAATAGCATCATATTAAGTTTTATGTTATATGTAACCTGGATTACGAATTTTTCAAGCCATTAACATAGTATGTCCAACTACCTATATATATATAGTGTTCTGCGCGAGGGCAGATCTTTCACTGCAATCTTAGCATTTTCATGCCATGTTTTACAACTTTATTAGGGAATTATAGGTATGGTAGCTTCCCCGTGAATGATGATGATGATGATGATGATAATGATGGTCGGATGATTTTCGGGGACCGTTGGGCCCTACACTTCCTGACATTTATCTTACAGGTGAAGAAAAACCCCGAAAAAGCCTCACACCGGAGCCTATCCCGACCGGGAATCGAACACGGGCCCGCTGCGTGACGAGGCAGCACGGTACCTCGAAACAACAGAGGTTTATATATATATATATATATATATATATATATATATATATATATATTGTTCACCGCTGTGGTTTCGAGGTAACGTGCTGCCTTGTCACGCAGCGGGCCCGGGTTTGATTCCCGGGACAAGCTCCTGGGTGAGGTTTTTCGGGTTTTTTCCTCACCTGTAAAATAAATGTCAGGAAGCGTAGGGCCCAATGGTCCCCGAAAATCCATCCGGACATCATCACCCTTCACCGGTGTGGAAAGTAACTGGAAGCTACCACACCTATAATTCCCTAGTTAAGCTGCAAAGCATTGCATGAAAATGCTATGATTGCAGTGAAAGACCTGCCCTCAGGCATAATTACTATGGATGGATGGGTATATATATATATACATATATATATATCCATCCATAGTAATTCTGCCCGAAGGCAGGTCCTTCACTGCAATCATAGCATTTTCATGCTATGCTTGCAGCTTTACTAGGGAATTGTGTAGGTGTGGTAGCTTCCCGTTGCTTTCCATACCGGTGAAGGTGATAATGATAAGGATGATAATGATAAGGATGATGGCCATATGATTTCGGGGACCGTTTGGGCCTTAAAGTTTTCCTGACATTTGTCTTAAAGGTGAGGAAAAACCCCGATAAAAACCTCACCCAGAAAAACTGCCCCGACCGGGGATCGAACCCGGGCCCGCTGCGTGACAAGGCAGCACGCTACCTCGAGACCACAGCGGTGGACATATATATATAAATTACGTGTCACGTTGTTTGTCCGCGATGGAATCCTAAACTACTGAACCGATTTTAATAAAATTTTGCACACTGTGTGCAGTTTCATCCAACTTGAGACTTAGGGAAGTTTATAACTAAATTTATAGTCGCATTATTTTTTATTGCAAATGATTTGTTTATTATTTAACAAAGAGTTATAATTATCTGTGAGTTCCATACGATTCTAACAGATGACGGTGTAAGGTAATTGGTTTATTATTTAACCAGGTGGCTGTGCTTTTTGTTGCAACCGCGAATTTCAATTGAATTACAAATATTGATTATTTCATAATTTAAGTGTGTTCAGTGTTTATTTTATTTTCAATATATTGATAATAATATTAATTTCGTGTGTAAGTATTAGTTTTAAGTAATCTGGCTGAAAGACAGCAACTTAATTTAAATTTAACTGGACCGAGAAGGGACATTGAACAATATGGCGAATCAGTTCTAGAGACCATGAATGATAAGATATCAAGTGAATTTCCGCAAATTGGTATAGGCCTATGTGACATAAATCTTACATTTAAGAAGAATGTCAATTTAAAAACATATGAAGGTCCTAAAGAACGGAATAACAGAATTGTAAGTAAGTCTGTTAGTTATAATAATATGCCTAATATTACAGAAACTATCTCCATGCCTGCATTAAATGAAAAACAAGATGACTATAATATATCACAAGATGATATTACTATACAGAGACTTCTTGATGATGATGAGAATCCAAACTGCCAACAAGTTCGTAGAAAAAAAAAACGAAAGTATAATGAAATCAGCAAGCCTCCTCAAAATATTCCATCAATAAATGTATATAATCCTTATGATACACTTATGGATGATACTGAGAATGCAGACAACATAAATTCATCTCAATCAACAAAACCACTTCCACATAAACCACCACCCATATTTATACCGGGTGTAGTTAACGTACCAGAACTAAAAAATTGTGTAAAACAAAAACTTTCTGATTTAGATTTCTCACTTAGTATACTACAACATAATTTAACGTATACCTTAGCCACAGCAACGCGTGGCCCTGATATATATATAAAACAAAGTCGGATTAGTTACACTATTTATAACTCAAGAACGGCTGGACCGATTTTTATGATCTTTGATTTGTTGGATTTGTTTCCGCCCCGAATAGCAGATAACTATTAAAACATCGGAAAAATTAACATAAAAATATTTAAAGGCGATACGACGTTCGCCGGGCCAGCTAGTACATATATGTATGTATATATATATATATAATATATATATATATAGTTAGATCATCGGTTGATTAATGTCTTTGACATTGCCCGATTCCTAGTAGCCAATTATGTCGGTCCATCCAATCTCCTGATTGTAGATGTTTCTCCTTTATGTATAAATATATTCCCTGATTCCAGGATGTTTTAGGTCTTCCTCTGTCTCGTCTTCTCTCATGTTTCCATTCCAAAACACATTTTGGTAGCCGATCCTCTTCTTTTTGCTGGACATGTCCGTATCATCTTAATTGCTGAGTTTTAATATAATCTAAAATAGTGTCTTCAATCTTCATATTCTCCGTTATAACTGAGTTTCTATTTTTTCTCTTCTTGTATATATGTGTGTGTGTGTGTGTGTTGAAAAGTATCCACCCGTCAAAAGAAGAAATTCAGAATTAAACCCCTTTCTCTATGAATACGAAGCACATCATCATTATATAAATAAAGTTTGATGTTTGATCTACGGTTAAAATCCTCTCTTCAAAGGATGTTCATTGTCAAGCCCGGAGGCTGGGGGCACGAAAATTGTTCTACAAAGGAAGAGGTTAAACTAAGGTATATAGAGAGATATCAAAATCTGAACCATAATGAATATAATAGCAGATTCAAGATAGAGGTTTAAGTGAAGTAGGAGTACAATAAGTAAATGTATTACTCACCAAGTCACCAGTAATCCACCGCATATTTAATGTGTCCAACTTACCTGAAAATACAAAGAAAACTCCAATTGATATACCTACTATAAAAAACTGTAAAGTGCAATAATAGGTAACATACAGGTATAGAAGGCTCCTGGACTACCACACGGCTGCTGCGATCATATCCATATATGTCATTTACAGAGATGGACGCTCATTGAGCCAGTATAAGTATGGGTGACATGTGGTCAGCATGTCCAGTCCCCAGTTCCTCAGGATGATGGGTGAGCACCCAATCGATACTCCGATACAGGATGAAATTCCTTGAAAAAATTCTTCCCATATAGAGATTCGAACGAGGCCATGCCTAATAGTCCCATATAGCTGTGCGCCAAGGCATTGTGCTTCAGACCGCTCGGAAAAAGCAATATATAGGCTACACACACACACACACACACACACACACACACACACACACACACACACACACACACATATAGTAGAACATAACTCTGCTGTTAAATTACACAGCTTTTTCAGGGATGTTGGCTGAGGTATACTGTATGATACACACGGCCTACGAAGTCTTATTAATTACAGAGTAATGTAATGTTGTCGCTCGCGGTTGTTTGTAGTTATGTTCCTTGCCTCTAGTCTCAACGGTCGCGGGTTCAAACCCGGCCGGAGTCGATTAATTTTTACGGTGGAAAAATCCAAGGGACAAGTCGTGGGCCCCGAGTATGAAGGTTTTCAGGCTCGTAAAAGAACAGCGATGATGATGATAATGATGATAATGATAATGATGATGATAATGATAATGATAATCATAATGATAATGATAATCGTAATGATAATCATAATGATAATGATAACCATAATGATAATGATAATCATAATGATAATCATAATGATAATCATAATGATAATGATAATGATAATCATAATAATAATAATCATATTAATAATAATAATCATAATGATAATCATAGTCATAATGATAATCATAATGATAATGATAATCATAATGATAATGATAATCATAATGATAATCATCATGATAATGATAATGATAATCATAATAATGATAATCATAATAATGATAATCATAATGATAATGATAATAATAACCATAATGATAATGATAATCATAATGATAATGATAATGATAATAATAATAATAATAATAATAATAATCATAATAATAATCATAATCATAATAATAAAAAAAGGGAAACGCCTCTACGCACTTTGCGTAGCCCGACATGGGCTCATCCGCAATCAAAAAAAAAATAATAGAGATCGGATGTTAGGGAAAATACCTAGAGTGATTTATTATAGATATTGTGAAAGTGTCTTCATGTAAGTTCATAGCGACGACCCTAGAGTTGTTTTCCATGAAGTTAATTTTGCCTCTAAATGCCTATTTCAGCTTACAATGCCAATAAATGCCTATTTGTCATTTTTTCTCGAAATTAACTTAGTATTTCAACGAAATTAATTGAAATATACAAACTTCACGACAAATATCATTGCATAAAACCATCGCTGTGGTCTCGAGGTAGAATGCTGCCTTGTCACGCAGCGGGCCCGGGTTTGATCTCCGGTCGGGAGTTTTTCTGGGTGAGGTTTTTATCGGGGTTTTTCCTCACCTATAAGACAAAGTCAGGAAAACTTTATGGCCCAAACGGTCCCCGAAATCATATGGCCATTGCAATCATCATCATTCATATCTTAGATTAAGCTTAGGATTAGGATTAGGGACTCTCATGGCGCACCACCATCATCATCATTACCGGTCATACCATCGGGGCAACGTAACCCCGCCTTCCAGGCGCCCCAACCTCAGAAGTGGGTTACAAGTACGCCAGGAGAGAAAACCAGGAATGTCGAAAGACAATCTGGGGCATTTGCAAAAAAAAAATAATTGCATAAAAATCCAAATGTTTTTTTATAAATTCTGTTACAATATTTTAGGATAAGGGTGGCAATAACCAATAACCTGGTAGGTAGATGGTCCCTCCCCCCAAATGCACTTCCGTTAGGCGAAATAACAAGTACCGGTTATTGTATTTTCCCACCTCATGCACTCCCATAAAGCGAAATAGCCCTAACCTATGTCCCATTGTATTATGCTCCGGCTCTAAGGCTTGAAGAAAGTTCTATAGTACAGCTTTGCTGCTTTTCAATACAAACATTGCTGAGTGACATAGAAGGTAGATGGTTCAAGCTTTCTTTCTCTGTCTCACACCAGGTGCTGAAACCTTTAAATGACTGGCTATATTATTTTTGATGTTGGTATCATTGAATAACTTACAGTCTGCAGTCCTCATTCACAGACAGGTGCTTCAAAGACAAAGTGGTGCGACAAGTCTATGTGGCTTATTGTTTTACCTTTAGAACAGTTGTTTTAGGATGCCTAAAGAACGGACAACAGTAAAAGAAAAACTGACCAATTTCGTGAAAGAATTTGGTGCGAGTGTTCTCAAGTGACGGTTCAATATTGTTTTGCAAAGTGTGTAAAATTCCAATTAATTGCGCGAAGATGAGCCATGTTTCGTAAGACGTACACACTGTAAAACATAAGTTATGCTCTTTGTAAAAAGGCAAAACAAGTTCCAAAATTATCTTTGATATCTTCGTATGCTATTGATAGCATGTATTTATATTTGTTTATATTCTTTAAGTAAGGCTGTAAAAATTTATGTTCTAGTCCATTTTTTGTATAAGCCTATTTTGAATATTTAGTGCCTATATTAATGATTTTTAGTGCCTTTTTGCCTGCCGATTTTGAATTTTTAAAGTGCCTAACATCCGGACTCTAGTAATAATAATAATAATAATAATAATAATAATAATAATAATAATAATAATAATAATAATACTAGCTCTTTATTTTACCTGGCAGAGTTACGACCTTAAGGCCTTGTCTACCACTCAACCAGGTTAAAAAGATACAAAAAGATTCTTACATTTAATTACAATAAAAATAAATATTACATAGTATGTCTACAATATAATTATTATTTACAAAATCTTCTGATTTAATCTAGATTTAACAAATCATTTTTTTTTGTTCAATACCACCAGTTTGTCATTTCGACATTTAGGTATTCTCTCCTGGCATTGGCGTATTGTAACCCACTTCTGAGGTTGGGGCGCCTGGAAGGCGGGGTTACGATGCTCCAATGATATGATGGGTGATGACGATGGGTAATGATGCGCCAGGAGAGACCTTAATCCTAAACTTAATATAATGAGGTGAATATGATATTGATGATAATGATGGCCAGATGATGTTCGGGGACCGTTTGGGCTTTAAAGTATCCTGACATTTGTCTTATAGGTGAAGAGAACCCCGAAAAAAAACCTCACCCAGGAAACTTGTCCCGACCGGGGATCGAATCTGGGCCCGCTGCCTAACAAGGCAGCTCGCTACCTCGAGACCACAACGGTGGACCACAAATGAAATATAAAACGTAGAAGATAGAAAAATGAAAAAACTATTAATCACATAGAATAAATTTAACCCTCAAAATATCTCGACGAGGATGAGGATAAGGCATCTGTGCAAAAAATTAACCGACCATTATCCCTCAAGGTAATATCTTAGTTGCTTACTAGATGTCTCATTGAGGCAATGTGCTAACCACATGTCACTCATTGACATGTATAGGTAAATAAGCATAACTATAGTCAGATTCGACCCAGGAAGTTACTATGTGTTTGGAATAGGGAACCGGGTTGCTATTTTAACAGTATTTTCTTGAGAGAAATCCTTATATAAAACTGAATATTGCAACACAGTAGGTACATAGTTGTAAGTTGTAGCCGTCCAAGCCATCCCCTCTTAAAGAAAAAGCAGTTACCACTTGTCAACTGAGCTCGTACGGACTATACTATCCTGTGTGAAAGTGTCATCATCATCATCATCATCAACAATCACGGATTAAGCCCATGTGGCTTGTTCCGGTCTCATAGATTCTCATTCAAAAGTTGCATCCATCTCTTCTTCGGTCTACCAACATTCCTGCGTCCTTTTGGTTTGTATTTAAGTATAATTTTCGGAATGCGATCATCTTCCATTCTGTGGAGACCCATTCCCGGGGTAACAAGCAGGCCCGTGAATCATTATAGGGAGATTTGGACGCAATATTTTTTTTACTTTTTTTCCACGTAGTACCGTGGTCATCTTAAGACCGCGCCACCGTCGCTATTTTATCGATTGTTGACGTATGACGTACAAATATATCGAGTTGTAAAATGTAAAATCGAATTATATTTAAATAAATCAACGGTGGAATTGTTATGTACTGTACGAAGAGAAGTTTTGAGGTTGAATATAATATAATATTATTGATGCATCGAAGTTAATTGTCAAATTAATTAATTATCTACAATCCGAAGGATAAAGTGAAGCTGGAAAATACAGCTAATGGAAAGTAGGTGAATGATTACATATGGTATAATTTTTCTCAAAAATTTTTACTTCAGAAAATAGTGTTTTTAAATAATAGGCCTAACTGTGAATTATGTAAATTGGCATCATGACATTATAATGCTTACGTTCTCTATGGTAACAAGGGAGAAGTCCTCAACGGTCCTTAGGAACGGAAGAAGCAGCCCTCCATTTGGGGTTCATACAACTGGGGGCTATGATGTCTAGCCTTAAGATGGCAATCCCATCGTACATCTCACTCTGCGGAACGCCAGTAACGTACCCACAGGAAATACTTTATTACTAAAAGTCTCATAGTTGGTGAAAGTGTCGACTCTCATATTTACTACAAAACTATTTTTTTAAATGTATAGTACCTGTACATATATTTGGAAAAAGTATGCTGACCTTGCCTCTCAACTCTTCCTAAACAAACAAATACCGTCATTATGAGTTTGGCAACATCTACCCTCTGTACGTAGGGGGGCACTAGTGTAGCCCATAAGGTCTGTAGTAATTTCCTGGGTTAAATTAGAGTGTAAATTATGCTTGGTTAAGAAACTCCTGCTAGGGATCACCCACGTGAGACGTATGGGGTATATAGGCTACAACAGCGGTTCCCAACCTTTTTCGACTAGCGAACCCTTTTCAAAACGATCTGAGTTGGATGAACCACTGACTTTTAAATATACATAAAAGTAGACATGCATAAAATGTAATTTCAAGAAAAAAATTAATAACTTTAAATTAACTTAACACTTGACGGTTAAAATCTAAAGTTACTCTAGTTATTGCTTAAAAGTTACACAACGTGTAGGCCTAGTTGTAATGGTAATTACTAGTTTACGTTGTAATTAGTCCCTCTTTCTTGGAATCAAGTGAGAAAGTTGCGCCTGCTTTCCATGTCACAGAGTTTTGAAGTCAAGAACCACAGAAGATAAATAAAGTCTCAAACCACTTTCAGCACAAAGTCTGTTTCTGTATTTATTTTTCAAATAGGCATATGAAGAAAACGACTTTTCGCACAGATAGGGGTATACATATGTAACAAGGGGCATTATATGGTTAATTTAATTTTAAAATAATAATAATAATAATAATAATAATAATAATAATTACTATTATTATTATTATTATTATTATTACAATTTCCACCGCTATGGTCTCGAGGTAACGTGCTGCCTTGTCACGCAGTGGGCCCGGGTTCGATTCCCGGTCGGGACAGGCTCCTGGGTGAGATTTTTTCCGGGGTTTTTCCTCACCTGTAAGACAAATGTCAGGAAGCTTAGGGCCCAATGGTCCCCGAAAATCATCCGGCCATCATCACCATCCTTATCATGATCAGCATCATCATCCTTTACCGGTGTGGAAAGCAACGGGAAGCTACCACACATGTAATTCCCTAGCAAACCTGCAAAGCATGGCATGAAAATGATATGATTGCAGTGAAAGACCTGCCCTCGGGCAGAATTGCTGGGGATGGATTATGACAATGTCGCAGAAATGAAGGAAACAATAATAGGCCCAACCTCGAAATACGTTATTACGGAAAAGTTGGCAAACCCGTTGAAATATTTTGCGAACCTCCTGGGAGTTCGCGAACCACAGATTGGGAAACGATGGGCTACACAATTCATAATGTGATATTAATGTGTTAAACATGTAGCATATATTTTGATCTGTAATGAAGTGTGTTGTGATAGATTTAGAGAAAATTTTCATTTTTAAATAAATACAAACACTGCGATAGTCATTTTTGTCTGGTTCTTCAAATATAATGGCGGACAGTGAGTAGTGAATATACTGGTCGCTCGTGTTTTTGCACAGTTTTCAGCAGGTGATTGTTTGTGTTTTACAGGTAGCATCGGATATTTTGAATTTATTTGTGTGTACATTTATTCTGTATATAATGGCGCCATACAAAACAAAAAATTCCGACGAGAATAAAGAAGAAGTGACAAAGCGTGTGATGCAGGAATGTTTGAGGGACCCTGCCATGTTGCAGCAACTAAAGGACTCGGTGCATGAGGCGATAGTAAGCGAGTTGAAAACAACCATAGATCGGAACACTGAGGTCATTAGACAGTTGGAGTTGTCGTTACAGGAAAGAGATGCAAAAATAATAAAACTAGAACAACTGTTGTGCGAAAAAACTGATTCCCTTGAACAGTACTAATGCTGCCAATGTTTATGTATCTTTGGCATCCCTGAAAAGGACGCTGAGGACACGGACAAAATAGCTATTGATGTGGCGTCTAAAATAGGTATTAAATTAGAAACTTGTGATATTGACAGGAGCCATCACGTGGGGAGAAAGGCGGACCGGCCTCGGCCGGTTATCACCAAATTTGTAAGCTATAGGAAAAGGAGAGAGGTTTTCCAGAACAAAAAACAACTGAAAGGCAGTGGTGTTACAATAAGGGAAGACTTAACTCAAATGAGGTATAAACTATTAAAAGAATGCATCTCCAAATATGGTGTAACGAATGTGTGGACAATTGACGGTGCAATCCATGTTAAAGAAGGAGACAACAAACGTATTATTTCCCGGGCGTCAGATATATAATATGTGCGAACACGGCCAGTGAATAACCGAAAGTTATCACTTTTAACATTTTATTAATAGTATATAAAATTAAGATATTTTTAGTGACGTGATACCAAGTATAGTTTGTAATTTTGTTGAAATATTTTACGACCATTTTTCGTTTAAATAATGATTTTCGTTTGACAGCCTCTGACAGGCTACAGGACAATAACCTTCCCACACCCCTTCTCGCCCCCACTACTTAAAGGGATGTTTTAGAAACAGCTTTATCCCCATACCCTACTTCCTTGCAGGTAGTCCATTTCAATGCTCAAAGTATTACTGCACATATAGATGAAATCAGAACAATTTTCTTCTCTTTGAATATCCATGCTCTTCTCATATCTGAAACGTGGCTAAATCCCAACATTACCTCTTCTTTAATTGACATGGATGGTTATAATTTTCTTAGACATGATCGTGTTTACAGTCGCGGGGGCGGTATTGGAGCCTTCGTTAGAACGGACCTTACTCCTAAAATTGTGTATTTATCTAATAACGAACCATCTGCTGAAATTATGTTCATAGAAATATTTGTGAGTTTCAAAAAATGTCTTCTCTGTGTAGTATACCAACCTCCTAAAATAAAAGCTATCGCTGAAATAGAGTCCACTTTACAAAACGCGCGAATACAATATGAACACGTTATCGTTATGGGCGACTTTAATATAAATATACTAGACACTGATAACAGACATACACAACAACTGATGGCTACGTTCCAGGCTTGTGATATGACTCTCCTACCCCTACGGCCTACACATCACACTCATCACTCTGAGACGTTACTTGACTTAATTGCAACTAATAATCCAGACAGAGTACTTACTCATGGGCAACTGCCAGCCCCGGGAATATCAGCACATGATATTATATTCTTAGCATATTCGCTGCACTGCCCTAAACCGACTCGAAAGACTGTTACGTATAGAGACTTAAAACATATAGACAATGCAGCCCTAATTGAAGAAGCTATGCAGATGCCGTGGCATTCAATATGGACGCTGCATTCTGTAGATGAAAAAGTTGAAGCACTAAATGACTTTATACTACAATTATACAACAGACACGCCCCACTAAAAACTAAACTCGTGAAACGACGCCCTGCACCCTGGATGACTCTTTCAATTCGTAACTTGATGGCTGATAGAGACGCAGCACATAAGAAATATAGACTCGACAAAACAGACACAAATCTCAATCAATATAAACAGTTACGTAACAAGACAAATCAAGCTATAAGAAACGCCAAACTTAGACATTTATACAGCCTAACAGATACCAATACTTCAGAAATCTGGAAAAACTTGAATAGAATGGGAATTGGGAGAAAAGACACGCAGGTAGACAAATTACCTGTTTCCCTGGACACACTCAATAATCACTTCACAGGTATAACTACTACTCCAAAGGATAAAGAACAAACAATAAATGAATTATCACTGACAAATCAACCCGACAGAGAACATTTCCACTTCTCATATGTTACAGATTACGACGTAAAGAAAGCCATCATGCGAATAAAAACCAAAGCAGAAGGAACTGACCGTATAAATATTACTTTACTGAATAAAATAATCGACGCTATACTACCTACTATAACTCATATTTTTAACTCCTCACTACAAACTTCTACATATCCCTCATTGTGGAAACAAGCCCTCGTACGCCCACTGCCTAAAGTTAAAATGCCCTCAACTCCGAACGACTTTCGACCCATTAGCATTTTACCTACCCTTTCAAAAGCTCTGGAACGATTAGTCCATAAACAACTGACTGACTACCTAAATGAACACAACCTTCTAGATCAATTTCAGTCAGGCTTCAGGACAGGACACAATACAAATACTGCTCTACTAAATATTTGCGAAGACATACGCGAAGCTGCTGATAATCGAAAACTTACCATTCTTACATTACTGGACTTTAGTAAAGCATTCGACACGGTAGACTTGGACTTATTGTTGCATAAACTTAAAAACCTCTTACTCTCTGATAGTGCCACGCAATGGTTCAATTCCTACCTTCATGAGCGCCAGCAATCTGTTGTAGGAAATCATGCATTATGTTCTTCTTGGTCCTTCTGTAAAGCTGGGGTTCCACAGGGTTCGGTGCTTGGACCTTTACTTTTTTCAATCTACATAAATGACATATCTAACTCCCTAAAGCATTGCAAACATAATTTATTTGCAGACGACATGCAAATCTACATCCACACAGACAAATATTCTCTAAATGACGCTGTTGCCAAAATTAACGAGGATCTTGACTCACTAATGACTTGGACAGTTAAATATGGACTGCAATTAAATCCTAGAAAGTCACAATCAATCATTATGGGTCACCAGAGACTATTATCTACAATTAACCTAAACACAGTCTCGCATGTGTCACTAAATGGAGTTCAAATCCCTTATAGTGAGACAGTAAAAATTCTAGGAGTATTTATTGACAACAACTTAAATTGGAATACACAAATAAACCATACATGCAAAACAGTCTTCTCAATAATACATTCATTAAATCGCGTAAGAAATTGTCTGCCATTCGCTCTAAGGAAAATGTTAGTAGAAACACTTGCAATGCCCCATTTTGATTATTGTGACACTCTTTTTACAGACTTAAATATTATTTACACTCAAAGACTTCAACGTGTTCATAATTCTTGCGCACGTTTTATTTGTGGTATTCGCAAATTTGACCATGTTACACCGTCCCTGGAACAATTATCGTGGCTTCGTCTAAGAGATCGTAGAACTGTCCATTCACTATCCCTTCTCTATAAAATCCTTCACACATCATCGCCTAATTATTTATCACGCCGCTTCATCAGACTATCCGACACACATAATCTTGACACTCGATCCCATCAGCACATTGTCCTTTATATCCCTCCTCATCACACTGTATATTATTCATTATCTTTTACGGTCTCACTTACCAAAACATGGAATTCCCTTCCGCCCTATGTCAGAGACTGTCAAACTATAACATCCTTCAAAAACAAATTAAAGAATTATTTAATAACAAACTAACTTATACACCTCACTGATAGTATTCTTTTAACAATTAATAAATTTAATTATCTATGAAAATAATATTAAGATTAACAAATTTTCTTTTGTTTTGTTTTAAATATTGTACAAACGTAAAATTAGTTTTCTATATCTCATTATTTTTCTTTGTTTTATATATACATTAGACAGGGACAATTTAATATGTCTTGATTGTATACATTTTATTATTAGTTTTAGTCTTAATTTTAACTAACATTAACTAGTTGCATTATAGATCGTAATATAATAGATATTATCTTTTTGATCAAATTTTTTATTTAGTATTTAATATTAGAGTTCATTGTGATTGTTATATTCTGATGTAATATATGTTTGCCCTGGTGAGCGGAAGAGAAGGTCACATGGCCTTAACTCCACCAGGCTAAATAAATAAATCTAAATCTAAAATCTAATCTAAATCTAAATTGTGTTCTATTTAATGTTGTAACAGTAAGATGTTGCTCCCTTTGTCGGTATACTCAACTGTCACATAGATTCCACCTCAAAAATGTTTTAAGTTCGTGCTGCCAAACGATAAATTGATTATTTTTAATGCATAAGTTGTAATACAGTATATCAGAACTCACCATATTGCAATCCAAACACCATGACGCAACATTATTCTGTAATAACTAGTCTCATAAGTTAGTAAATAACCGGGTTCCTAAGGTGCCTATATCAAAACACTTATTCATCACACCTGAAGAACCAGTTAGTCAGCAGAGTTCTGTCTGTCTCTCTCTCTCTCTCTCTCTCTGTTTTCTCTCTCTCTCTCTCTCTCTCTCTCTCTCTCTCTCTCTCTCTCTCTCTCTCTCTCTCTCTAAATATATATGGGCTTTTCCATCGTCATATTTGGGATATTGATTCTTGCTATCAATAAATTATTTTTATGCAATCTAAATAATAAATAAACTTCCATCTCCGAAAATTCAATATATAACAAAAAACGGTGGATTTCGGGCATGCGTTTTTGAATAAAACTTAAAAAAGACTCGTCTACAACCTTCTAAAGTGCGTAATAAGAATTCTGAAACAGCCTATAGAAAACAATGAAAGTAAATTATTTACAATGAATCATTTACAAACACCCAGTGGGGTTCTTAGCAAACTATTTAACCTCATTTCGCTAGCTCTGCTGTGTGTTATTTATTACTGACAGGAAACTATAATAGGTGATTATGTGAAATTTATTTACTCCGAAATTTCTCATTTGTGCACCATGCTGCGTATTAAGTACCAACTTTGAATATCAACATTACCAACTTCTCACAACGTAACCTATAAGCCTAGATACTGATTATGTAATAATAATAATAATAATAATAATAATAATAATAATAATAATGACATTTGATTAGATAATAGTAATATAAGATAAAGTGTTGGGACAGGTTTCATACTTCCAGTATTTGGACTGCGATATAACTTATGAAGAAGAACAAGATATAAATAAGAAAATGCAAAAATGTCAACATATTTGTGGAACAATCAGACGAACACTGAGGAACAAAGTTAGAAAGGAAACGCAGCTAAGATTTTACTCAACAATGACACTACCAGTGGCGATGTATGGAAGTGAGGCCTGGTCCTGAAGGAAATTTTGACATCGAATATATAAAGTAATTTATATAGCAAGCTGTCCATAGCAGAAGAAAGTGGAATGAGTTAGACCACAATTTTTCAGCTTATGGTTCCTGACCTTCTGGTGGTCCTGAGGGGGATTCAGCGAGTCTCAATGTATCCCAATGTGATAAAGGACCCACAAAAATGTTATATTGCAACGTAGAATTTCTTCTCAGTTTTATACCTTTACACTTCTAATATAACTGTAAAATCCTTTGATTTAAAAATGAGTATAACACAGATTATTGTCTCCTTCCTCGTGCCATATGATTCTCACGGGCACTCTCTAGTCGATGTTACATCGTAACCTGAAGCCGCTTTCTATTGTTTTTATATCCAAATCTACAGACATTAAATACCCTTCCCCCTTTCTGGGATTGGTAAGCCTGTGCCCTTAGTGGGTCGCCTATAGTTGGAGAGTTTATAGATACGCTGGGGTGGTAATGAGCATCCCACGGGCTGTGAAAGGTTGTACAAGAGAAGAACATATTAAAAATGAGAATATTAGAGACGAACTGAAAGTAGCCTACACCCACTTCTTCAACAAATAGAAGAACACAGAAACAATTGGATAGAACATCTGCAAAGAATAACAGAGAATAGGATACCAAAGATGGCACTGATATATAATCCTGGAGAACGAAGATACGTAGGAAGAACAAGAAAGCGCTGGGCTGAACATAGGCTATGTGAGATTGGAACAGCCAAAGACCTAATCTGTGAAGGATGATAATAATGATGATGATGATATTTGATTAGTTACCATAATTTAAATTCTTGAAGGTATTTAAGGTCTAATTTCATACATTTGATTTTTACATGTGAAAATGACAGCTAGTAAAAGATATTGTGAAAATTAATAATTCTGTCAATGTCATATTGTATATAATCAAATTCCCCTCATTACAAAATTACAAAGTACCTGGCATTCAAAGCGGTTTCGTAGCACGATGCAAATTTTACCTTTCAGCTAGGCTCTACAATCTCTCCCATGCCATGGAATATAATTATTATACTCATTAATACGTATAAACAAAGACCATCAGAAAAGACATGCATACTTCGGTACAGTGCAGGTCTGCATAATGCTGTATGTCAATTTCGGGAATTTTTCGGTCTGTTCCAATCTTTATACATAAAAATGAGTCAGTTTATCTGACCTTTACGTACTCAAAAACTACTTGACTGATTTGAATGGGGGTTTCACCATCATTTAGAGAATTTTTCTGGGACAATTAACATATATAACATATTATCATACGCACTATAGGGCAGGAGATTAAAAAAAAATGCTTAGGTGCATTAAAACATTTGCTTTTTTGGACGCTTAAATGGCTTAAGCAGCCTAAAATATAACACATAGCCTACACCAAATTAATGTAGGCTTCTTAGAATTGAATATCTCAAAAAAAAATCTACAAAAAAGTCCGTGATAGCATATCGCACCCCGGCAAGAATAACGTCACAATTAAAAACTCATTTTCCACTACAGCAAAAAGGAAGTTCACTTACATCACAATTGAAATGGTTTAGCAATAGCTATATGTGAATTTTGTATCTTGAATAGTTAGGAATTCAGTTACTGACTTATTTTATACAGTTTAAATAAATTGTGTTGTTTTGAATTGGGGATTAACTCAAAATCGTTCATTTTTTAGTTGTGACGTCATTCTTGCCGGGGTGCGATATGTCTATCTTATACGGATAACTCACAATAACCATTTTTGTCGTTCAGCTCAGTGATGCCAAGGAGACTGGGATAGGTAGATTCCCGGGCAATGCCAGGTAATCAGCACGCAGTATCTAAAAATAATTACGATATAAATTTATAATAATTTTTCTTTTTACTTATTCAACTAAACATAAAAACACATTTATTTTATTTAGGCATAGCATTGCCGGGTATTAGCTAGTTTATAATAAAAACAATCAAATATGAAAATATATCATTATAGATAACCAATGCACATTTATTAAAGGATGAAGATCTTTCTTCTCCATAAACAACTAAATTTAGCAACTTGTTTACATGTTACTGCACAAGGCTATTATAGCAGGTGAGATCTGCGTGGGTAAGTAATATGGTTGTCAAGCGAACCTTCATTGTTGGGATAGATCAGCAGTGTGTTACAGACATTTAATCTTATGATACTAAATAACTTTAATCGTAAAATTCTTAAAACTCTCGTGTCTGAATTCATAACTCACATTAACAGCTCCGCATTGGAAAAAAATTAAAAAATAAATAATGGTTTTAAAAAACTAAAACAACACGCTTTATTATAAAACCGAACTAAAAAATGAAAAATAATTTTAATTTCCAACACGCTTGGGATATAATTAAAGTGGTCAACAATAAAACCATCTGCAACACATCTAGAATAAAACTAGGGTTATCTACAAAAAAAATAATTTTTCCATCAAAAGCGTGGGGTGCTCTGTATCAATTAATATATTTGATAATAAACAGATATTGGTAAAAGTAGAGTCTCTAAGAAGAAAACGTAAAAACCGTAAAAAGCACCCCACACTTTTGATGGTAAAATTATTTTTTTTTTTTGCAGATAACTCTAGTTTTATTCTAGATGTGTTGGAGATGATTTTTTGTTGACCACTTTAATGTATCCGAAGCGTGTTGGAAATTAAAATTATTTTTCACTTTTTAGTTCGGTTTTCTAATAAAGCGTGTTGTTTTAGTTTTTTAAACTATTATTTATTTTGTTTAGTTTGGTTTTCTAATAAAGCGTGTTGTTTTAGTTTTTTAAACTATTATTTTTTTTATTTTTAGTTTAATTGATTGTCATAAACCGGAATCCCATGAATATTTAATTGCTTTAATACTCTTCTAAAAAAATATCCTCCGGGCCGCATTAGAACCAGCGACCTATGGATTACTGAAATTATATACCACTACAGTTCACCGCTCTACCAAATGAGCTCTTACAACGATTGACTAAAAAGTCGATAAGTCCGCAACCTATTACACCGGTTTTTTATTATTTTTATTTTCTGATGATTTTGGCCATGATTTTAGAAAAAAAATTAAATTATTCATTGTATTGTCATGGGTCCTTTACAAGTATACAAAGTTTCAAGTCGATCCAAACTTTTTAAGTGGGTGAAAATCGTGTTGAAAGATTCCGTTACATAGATAGATGGACATATACAGGTCAAGCTAATATAAAGCGTGTAAAAAAACACTGAATAGTCAAATTTTAGAAAACATTTTATATAGGCCTACTTATAAATACAGTAATAGCTCCTTATTCGCGGGCTAAAAAATTGCGACTCAGATCCTGTATTCGCGGCTAAAATTTCTTTATTCGCGGATCCAGTCGGTATATTAGAAGGATTATCATCCTTTATTAATGCATCGGCAACTATTTTACTGCAGGCACGTACGTGCCAAGGCAACTTTTACAAAGAACGATTCAAATCAAATGGACAAATAAATATCAAAGAAAAACAAACCTTATTGTCACTAAGCCTATAGTTCTTTGTTAAAAGCCATCGCCGCTATATTTCACGTGCCGCTATGTCCGTTGATAAATGCCGCCTTCGCCACGATCGGTGTTTTATTCTTACAATCTGTCATTCGTTGCAATAATTTTGATTGAATAACACGTGTATCCTCTTCTTTGTTGCCAATTTATAATATCGAATAAGAGGAAAGGAAATCAGTTCCAAAGCGGAGAAAAGTAGTGTTACCGCTTAAAGTAAAAACATATATGCTTGAACGTTTACGCGTTGGCGAATCGCTTGCGTCTATATCACGCTGTTTTAATGTTAGTGAATCAACTGTACGGTTCATCAAGAAATCCGAAGACAGAATAAGGAATTCTATCGCTGAATCACAGCTGAATATCAATCTGAATTGAAAGACCATTTAAAAGCGGCTAAACAGGAAAATATTACTAACTTCTTTAAGCCCTTGCCTAAGCCTGACAGTAATAATTAACAGAAATTGTTCAAAATCTAACATTAATTGATTTTATTTTGATAATTTCATTTTGGAACCTTAGAACGTATCCCCTCTATACCCATACAAATTATAATAACGTATTAGCTGTTTCTGTTTTCGCGGCATATTTGCGGAACATATCCCCGCGAATAAGGAGCTTTTACTGTATTCAGTCCCGCTCCGTAGCCAAGTGGTTAGGCAAGATGCCTTGGCGCAGAGCTGCGGGACTTGCGCTGGTTCCGGTCTCCATGGGGAAGAAATTTTCTAATGGAATTTCGGCCAGTATGGGACCGGTGACCATCTAGTACCGTGAAGCATTTGGGTAGCTACAATAAGTAGGGCTTCAGGTTGAGAAAACCAGCTATAACAGCTGATGGACCCGACATGCTGGCCACATGTCACCCCTACACTGACTGAATGATCGGCTACTTCTGTGATTAACGCATGTAGAAACAACCGGCTGGTAGGCGACAAGTGACTTTAGGCCTGTCGTGCCATGCAATTAGAGTTAATGACAATGCAACTACTCTGTATTATAGTTTTAGCGATGTTTCTCGTCTTGCCTTGTTTTTAATGTTCGCTGAGTGTCATTACTAGGGCTCGGAAGTCGAGAAAAAATCCGTTTTGTATTTTATGTCTGAAGACGAGGCCCAACATTATATATATATATTATATATATATATATATATATATATATGGTATGATAAGAAAAATAAATGCCTGGACGGGATTCGAACCCGGATCTCTGAGTCTGTACCTCAGCGTGATATCCATTACATTACAGTGTTCTCGCGACATCTAGTAATAATGGAGAGTATAATACATATATAAGAAAAATAAGTGTTTGAATTGGATTCGCCTGGTAGTGTAATGGATATCACGCTGAGGTACAGACTCAGAGATCCGGGTTCGAATCCCGTCGAATCTAGATGGCAGTGAAGACAGTGTTCTCGCGACATCTAGTAATAATACATATATAAGAAAAATAAGTGTTTGAATTGGATTCGCCTGGTAGTGTAATGGATATCACGCTGAGGTACAGACTCAGAGATCCGGGTTCGAATCCCGTCCAGGCATTTATTTTTCTTATCATACCATATTAAGCTTGCATTGCTCAATGTTAAAGATTTAATTATAACATATATATATATATATATATATATATATATATATATATATATATATATATACATTTTGGATCATTGTAGGCCAGAAAACGGTAGGTTTTGTTCGTCCTTTTTCTCCTTTTTAGCCTCATTGTGATTAAATTTATAGCATCCATCCGTCCATCCGTAGTGTTTCTGCCTGAGGGCATGTCTTTCACTGCAATCATAGCATTTTCATGCCAAGCTTTGCAGCTTTACTAGGAAATTATAGGTATGGTAGCTTCCCGTTGTTTTCCACACCGGTGAAGGATGATGATGATAATGATAAGCATGATGGTGATGGTCGGATGATTTTCGGGAACCGTTGGGCCTTAAGCTTCCTGACATTTTTCTTATAGGTAAGGAACAACCCCGAAGAAAACTTCACCCAGGAGCCTGTCCCGACCAGGAATCGAACCCGGGCCCGCTGCGTGACAAGGCAGCACGCTACCTCGAGACCACAGCGGTGGACTAAATTTATACCAGTTGTATAATTCAAGAATCTGCAGGGCCCAGTCTCAATTCCAACTTATTTTTAAAAAACTATCTAATTTTACTTTCTAAAGACTTTTCATATTCCAAAACACTTTTATTTCGCGAGAAACTATTAAACCCTCATAAAATATCACATATTTTTAAACACCAGTGTACCGACCACCTGAACTATTGTATTTCAATTTCAAATTTTCTAAGAAGTTGCCACTTTGTGACTACCTCGAGCAGAGGGCGAAGGCAACGAGGTTGTCTTTATTCACTCGATAGAAATTACATTTTTTTACGTCCTTTTCCAGTTTTTATAGACATTTTATAGGTCCTCAACTCCCGAGCCCTAGTCATTAATTGCAGGACACACTGAATTCAAGTGGAACAATGTCTCCTCGTCTCACTCTACTGATAAGGGAACTATCAACCATTGCATGCCGAAACTTACCCTTGAAATTTCTTACAGAGAAGCGTTGTGATGTACAAAGACCGTGTAAAAAAGAAGAAGAAAAAGACCTGCTATTTTTAACTGCAATGTATCAAAATCCAGCGCCAAATCTCTCATTTAAACTATAGGGAAGCAAAATAACTCCTGAATTTGAAGACTGGATAACCTTCACACCTTTCGTCTGCACTGCGTGTCGTCTCACATCACTCCGCTTTTTAACTCCTAGGCGTACAGAGATGTATATCTGCTACTTACAGTAGCTTGTCATTGCTGGATTCTGGCATCGATTTCTGTACCTTGCAGTTAAAATCGGCATATATTTTTTGGAGATGGCCTTGGTATATCACAATGCTACTCTGAGGGGAAAAAAATCAAAGTAGGATTCGGAATGCAATGCTTGACAATTTCATTGTGTGTATATATATATATATATATATATATATATATATATTTATTTATAAGTTTATTCAATGTCCCATGTTGTCATTTTTTTACATTCTTGGTGTTCTCTCCTGGGATTGGCGTATTTGTAACCCACTTCAGAGGTTGGGACACCTGGAAGGCTGGGTTACGTTGCCCCGATTATGATGATGATAGTGGTGCTCCAGGAGAGTCCTTAACCCTAAACTTAATCTAATGCGAATATGAAATGATGATTATGATGGCCACATGATGTTCGGGGTGGTTTGGGCCAAGTTTCCTGACACTGATCTTAAAGGAGAGGAAAAAACCCGAAAATATCCTCACCCATGTAACTTGTCCCGACCGAGACTTGAACTCGGGTCGGCTCCGTGACAAGGCAGGGCTACATCTGGAGCTCCAAGCATTAATCAATTTCCGAAGCCTCTAATTAGAATCGGACGTTACATCGAAACCACAGCGGTGGACTCTACTAAGTAGGGACCTATGCGTATAACATTTACAACGTTGGAAAATGTTTGAATAATAAATGTCGTTAAGGAATATTTTCATAAAATGTTCCTGCTTTTGTAAAGTTTAAGTTATGAAATATGTTCAGTTATTTGAGGGGCTTCATTCTAGAAGCTCATAGTTCACAGATTCGCTACGCAATATATTTACTTTGTGCATTTTTTTCTTTCCTTTCCTTTGTAACCTACAAAGCTCACATTTTTTGTGGCTGCTTCGCTAACAATGGAACGTATTGTCCTACGTTAACCCCAGAGCCATAAATCACACAACCAGCAGACTGGTTATACCAGTTCCCGTTTCGAGCCCATGTTTAATTATTTTCAAAATACACACTCCACTGATATTGCAATTGTTTTAATTAATTATCTACGTTGTAAATGGAGTGTAAAACAATATGTACAATCATTGTAAACAAAGCCAACTTATACAGGCATACAAGAGCGGTTGCATCAGTTGGTTGAGTGTGACAATCGCATTCAGAAAGTCCTGAATTCAAATCAAATCTGACTGATATTTTTGTGATTTTCCTAAGTTGTCATAAGTAATGCCACGAGTGATATCAAAGTGATCAAGAGGATTTGGAAATCAATAGTGGCATTTGTTAGGAATATTTAACGAATAAAATTAAGCTATTTACTCACAAATCATATCTAAATATAGATATTTTAAAATATGTATATATTTAATGTAAACGGCGATGTTTCAAAAAAATTAGAAACGTTTATTGTGTTTAATTTGTTCATCACTGCAACTAGATCATATTATTTATTGCCAAATAGGATCGCAATATTGTAAGAATGTACCCTAAGAGGGGAAAAAATTAAACTCATCAAACAATGCATTATATTACAACCAACATTATAGGTTATTAATTCATTTCTTTCGGAAATAACTCAGTAAAATCAGTATTTAAAAACACAATTATCATCATCATCATCTGCATTCATGGATTAGGTCTGTTGACCCGTTCCGACTTCAGCCCATCTCTTTCTAGGCCTGCTTACATCTCGGGTGCCTTTAGGTTTGTATTTTGTTATTTATTTTGGATATCTTATCTTCATTCATTCTGTCTATGTGTTGCTTCCATTTTTGGTCGTCATAAGGTTTATCAATCCGGCTTTTCTTCTGCTGAAGTTTATGAGTAATTGAACATACAATTATAAGATGTGTAGGTCGAACGAATCTGTTCATTATTTGGTATATTCAACGTATTTGTTAGAGTGTCAGTCACTGCAAAATAATGTTCTGACCTGTTCAGAATATTCAAAAGCAGGAGCTTTCTTTATTTTGGTAATCAAAATTCGATAATTAACGAGGTGAAACGTGACTGTGATTGGTTGTAAAACAAAATTCATTGAAACGTGATTTGTCATTGACATCAATTTGTGGCATGAGTTAAAGAATCAAGGAAAATGCTGATCTGGAACTTCGTTACCACGATATATTTCATCATTTACCGCCATTTAACTAAAAATAATACTTGGTGAACATGTTAAAATAAATAAATAAGTACCTGATATATCAGTCGTCCTCAACTAAATTAAATTTCTGTTTTAAAAACTTAGTCAAGTACTTCATCATCATCATCATCATCATCATCATCTGCATTCATGGATTAGGTCTGTTGACCCGTTCCCACTTCAGCCCATCTCTTTCTAGGTCTGCCCACATCTCGGGTGCATTTAGGTTTGTATTTTGTTATTTGTTTTGGATATCTATCTTCATTCATTCTGTCTATGTGTTGCTTCCATTTTTGTCTATATGTATCTATTTTATCAGTTATTGCAAATATTTCAAGTTCCTGTTTTATTTCTGTGTTTTTGATTCTGTCTTCCTTAGTGCACCCTTTAACAGATCTCAAAAATTTCATTTCTGCCGCCGTTATTCTACTTAGATCTTGTTTTTTATGTATCCAGGCTTCTGATCCATAGAGCAGTACCGGTACTGCCGATGTTTTATAAAATTTCAATTGGGTCTCTCTTGTTGTTTTATTATTTAGTGATCGTTTTATCGTACCACATATTCCCTGGAATTTTGCTATTTTATTAGTTATATCATTATCATAATTAAATGAAATGTCACATCCTAGATAATTGAGATGGTTCACCTGTTCTATGATTTTGTTTCCTATTACTATTTTGGATCTGATTTGATTTTTCCCTTGGAATGCCATTACCTTAGTTTTTTCTATGGATATTTTGAGATTATATTGTTCACATATATTATGTAATTTAAAAATATTCCTTTGAAGCTCGTCTTCCGTATTTGCTATTATTACCTGGTCATCAGCATATAATAATGTTTTCAAGTAGTGTGTTTTATCTAATTTTATTCCTTTATTTGTTTCTTCGTTCCATTTTTTTATTATATCATTGATGTATAGGTTAAACAAAACTGGAGAGATACTGCATCCTTGTTTAACTCCTTGATTAGTATGAATTTTATTTTTACTTACTTCATTTCTAGTTTTTATAACACAATTTGTGTTCCAGTACAAACTCTTTATTCATAAACTTCAGTAATCAAATACTTAAAACTGTGAAAATGCAGAATCATGTTCCATCTTCTGTATTTCATTTGGTAAACAGAAATTAAATTTACATTGTGATTCAGAAATATGGCTATACGTTTGATCGCATTTTGTGACGAAAATGTTATTATTAAAGGAAATATGATATTTTCATTGGAAAGGGAATCCTTCAAATTACAACAATAGAACAAAACAAAACAAATCATTTACAACAACACTAAGCAAGTCACTTTATTGCTTCAAACTGTTCGCCGTTTACATCCAAGCATAATTGGCAACGATTCGGGAAGTCATTCATTGCGTTATGATACATGTTTAGAGGAATAGCTCTAATTTCTTCCTCAATCATTAATTTCAGCATGTCGACGTCTTGAGGTTTCCGGGCATAAACCTTCTCCTTCAAATAACCCCACAACCAATATTCACATACTGTGAGGTCAGGGGAAGGGGCTGGCCATTCAATGGGGCCTCTCCTTCCCACCCACCTGGTTTGCAAATGATCATCCAAAATTCCCCTCACCGCAATTGCATAATGAGGAGGCGCACCACCCTGCTGGAATAAACATTATTCATGTTCAGCACTTTGCATTACCGGCAGGACAATTTGTCTAAGGATATCACTATACCGATCACCATTAACAGTCTCATCCAAAATTCGCATTTCTAACAATCCTTCCCATCCGATCATAGCCCAAACAGTGACCTTGCCGCATCTTAAACGTGTCTCTTCAATAACATTAGGATTCTCTTTACCATAATAGTGACAACTGCGTCGATTAACACGCCCGTTCACGTGGAAAACAGCTTCATCAGAAAAGAGCAATTTTTTGTACCAATGTTCATCATTTGCCGATTCCCTTACAACAAATTCACAAAATTCCATCCACCTGTCAGGTTCGTCTTCATTAAGTGCATGGATACGAATAGGTTTGAAGGGGTGGTACTTCTCACGCTTCAAAACACGACACACACTCGACTGACTGATATTAAGCTCACGTGCAGCTTGGCGGGTTGATTTTTGTGGGCTAGCGTCAAACGCGTCCACAATTCTCTTCGTTGTTTCTGCATCCGTGCTAATGCGAGGCCTTCCAGGAGGTTTGATTTTCTGCATCCTTCCCGTTTCCAGCAGTCGTTTTCTCCACTTCCCCACAGTCGACGACTGCAATGCTACGTTAAACTGAAGTCTTGCCCGTCTTGCGTCCTCACGATCATTAGCATACGTTATTGCTCATGCAGCAATTGTAATTTGCTGTTGCATATTCAACGCCATTTTGACTAATTACGTAAGTTCTACACTGTTTTCTTCCATTGTTGTAATTTGAATAATCGCCTTTCCAACGGTAATTTCATATTTCCTGTAATGGTAATATTTTCATCACACAACGCGATGAAATGTATAGCCATATTTATGATTCACCCCGTAGCTGAGGACAACTGATATATCAGATAGGCCTACTTATTTTAATATTTTAACATTTTATTACGTAACCTCAACGGTGTTTTACAATTAATTTTAGAAGTATTGACTGATTAATATGTATAAGATACAAAAACCGAGCGAGATGGCTCAGGTGGTAGAGTTTGAGATATGCATTTGCGAAGTTCCGGATTCAAATCTCGGTGCCGACCAACCTAACAGAGGTCTTTTCCTGCTTCTTCACAGTCGTAAATGCAAATGCTGGTTTGGCATTTGATTGCCAATATCCATTTCATCACAGTCACAATTTCATAATAGCATTAAAATTAAAATCTATGAACTTCAGAAAATGCCCCCCGCCGTAGCAGAGTGATTAAGACAAGATGCTTTGGCGCAGAGCTAAACGGGACTTGGGCTGGTTCGGGCTTCCATGGCAGAACAAATTTTCTCATGGAATTTCGGCCAGTATGGGACCGATGCCAACCCGACATCGTGAGGCATTTGGGTAGCTACAATAAGTTCCGTTTCCAAGTTTAAAAAATCAGTTATAACGGCTGGGGGCTCTACACTAGTTGGGTGATCGTCTACCTCTATGATTAGCACATGTAGATGTGAAGCCAGCAGCGGCTGATAGAGCAAGGGTCTCCTAGGCCTGTCGTGCAAAGGAGTTAGTTAGAACTTCAGAAAATACACGACACTAGAAGCACATACATAGCTCACTAGCTAGACTAGGTACATTTAAATATTCTAGACGCTATATAAAGTTACATGTCAATAAATATAAGCAATGAAAAATATACATGAAAATACACAATAGACGTTGCCGACACGATTGAAACAAAAAGAAGAAGGAGAAAGAAAGATGTTGAAACTTCACAAAATAAAACTGAAGTAGAAATACAAACTTGTTTATTCCGGAACATGAATAATGCGGAAACCTGTCCAATGTGAACAAATTTCTTGGTCCCGGCAAAATAATATTAATTTTACGTGTATTTATTTTGCATGAAACGGAGTCTGTCCAATGCGGAAACGGAAGAATACTGTATTTCTACACAATTCACGAAACAAATTATAAAGCGGAAAAACAGATAAATAAATTAGTTTCTACTTCACTGAATATCCGTTAGGCAAAAAACAATAAGGAAATATTCCTGCCATCGGGGGATGTAGAGATTCTACCTATACCTCAAATTTTATGTCGGCCTCACTGCACACCTGTTATGTGAAATACAGACACCTATGTTACAAATAACCATTGCACTGTAAAATCTTAAATTAGTTTAAGTTCTTAGACCGATCTTTCACAAGTAGCGTTCGGAATTTACGAAATAAAGATAGCTGAAACGTATGTATCATTCTCATTAAGCGAAAAAGTGACAGTGATTGAAGACAAATTTCCGGACCGATGCTTCAAAGTCAAGATCTAGCTGTTACTAAATACCTGTTGAATAACGATTTCACGGCATCTTCAGGTTGGATCGACAGTTTTAAAAGACAACTCAATGTAGTGTGGAATGAAATTTGCGGGGAATCAAAGAATGTGGACGAAAGTGTAGTTAGTGAGTGGAAACACCGAAACTGCATACTTTAATTTCAGGATACGCGCCTAAGATACATTTTTAACGCTGACGAAACGGGAATTTTTCTCGCACGTTACCGTCGAAGTCGCTCATACATACTGTACTTCACTTTTCACGGCTGCGGAACTACAATTAATCCAAGATACGTAAAAAGTCATATACGGTGCTCTAGAATCTAAGATTATTAATAAGTTTGTTTTTATAATGCGAAATTTTGTCTAATGTGGAAAAAATAATTGGTCCCCATGCGATTCCGCTTTGAGCAAGTTTTTCTGTACTATGTAGACCTACGTAAACCGAGCGAATTGGCTCAGGTTAAGTTTGAGATTCGCATTCAACAGGTTCTGGATTCAAATCCCCATGAAGGTAAACCGAAATTTCCTCTTTTATCTGGTTTTCCTCAGTCGATAAGTCAAACGTTGGGTTGAAATTTCATTATTATGTTCCATTTCATCATAGTCGCCATATATTTTTATTTCATTTATTTAGCCTAATGGGGGGGATAAGACCATGTGGCCTTCTCTTCCATTCACCAGGACATACATATGGTACATTTAAATAAAAAAAATACAATAATATTACATACTAAACAGTTAATTATCTGGTCTAACTGAACAATAATAAAAATAATGTCTAATAATGCAATAGTAATATGACAAAAGATATCTTATACAGAAATGGACATGACAAACACAAGAGTAGAAAATCAGCCTATTAAAAATGCGAAAGCATAGAATATACACATAATATGACAGGGTTAGAGCATTTATAAAAAAGAATTAAGTAAAACAGATATTTATAATCTATCCATACTCATCATACCTAAAACCATTGTGCCGACATCTGGTCATTAAAACATTGAAAATATGTCCGCCATTATTTTATTTTTAGAAATATACTACCTTCAGATTGAAATCATTGCTTACTTTGGCTAATATATTACATTTGTTTCACAACAGGGATAATTTATTTTTGTAAAACTAGCTCCTCTCCCTCCTAAAAACATTCAAATATACAGCGGTAGATCAGGTTGGTTTTCAGCCATAAAAGTAAATAATATCCCAGTTAAAGTTGCCCTGGGTGCTTTGTAACTGTGTTGATAACATGGTTTAACAAAATCGCAATACAAATATTCTACGTATATAAACAGAACTGCGATGATAAAATAATGGGATAAAATTAATATATTTTTTACTAATTAACAAGATACAAGTTTATTAAACATTTTTGATCATTTGAGAAAACTGATACATTGATTATAGAATTATTCAATTTGAAATAGTAGACCCAATTTTTAGGGCGAAGGTAGTGAGAATAAAATTGATTATATTACCTGTACATGATTTCTTATATATATTTTAAATAGTACATTGCATAAAATTTCTTCTTGTTTTGCAGATTCCATTATTTTATTCATATACAGATATTCAATATTTACACATCTTTCTGCGCCTAAAGTTTTATTTTCCATCTATCCATCCACTCCATATCCTCCAGACCTCTTGTTCGCAATCCAGTTTTTGTTTCTTGCATCCACGAGTTTTGAGATCTTCCGAATCCTTATAACTGCATTAAAATCATTCGTCTCTTCACGATTCAACATAAGCCATCAATATACAATAGTAACTATCATATTCGACAAAAAATATAATTCGGTAACATTATGGTGGTATAATTTTTATTTTTTATTTTTTTTTTTTTTTTTACTTTTAAAGCTATCGCCATTCCTACTTTTATCAGAGACTATTGAAAAATTATATTTGGTGATGTGTTGGTATATGCCTATTTTTTTTTTAAATTCATATCGTTACTTAGTTGTAACAAAATATTTAAAGAAATGTCCCTTATTAATTTAGAAAATGCCAAACTCATTAGTAAGAAATTAATTTAAAGACGCTCCTTAAAAGCTAAAGTCATTAGTGTCGTAATTCAAATATGGGCGCAAAAGAGTAGAAACAATTTCCCAGAGGCCTCTTCTTTCAGGCTTTAGGTTCTAATTAACTCCAGGGCGCGACAGGCCTAGAACCCCCTGCCCTATCATATGTATTAAGCACAGAGGTGGACGATTATCCATCCAGAATAGAAGTCTTTATATTGTCAGCATGTCGGATCCTACAGCCGTTATTAGAGCCATCTGGAGTACTACTTATTTTAGCTACCCAAATTCCTCACGTTGCTGGGTGGGCACTGATTCCATAATATTCGAAATTTCATGAGAAAATTTGTTCCCTCACGGGGACTCGAGCTTGCACCAGGGCAAAATGCCTTAAACTGCTCAGTACGGCGTCGGGCAGCTTGAGGTTTTTACGTGTCGTAAATATATTACACTAAATCCACAGTTATTCTTCCCTTTCCAAGGAAGCCACTCTCCGGATTTTTATGCTCTGAAAATCTATCAATCCCACCCGGGTTGGTGAACCAGAGGTGAGTATAGCATCTATAAGTGCATATGGACTGACGAATGAACTCGTACTGGGAGACATAATATGCGATGCCATGTTTCCGTTTTACTACTAGGCCTATGCTTGGAATCTACACTTTTTTTTTTACTGTATCTCAGAATGTGTAAAATATTAATGTTAAAATTCTAGGGAACGGATCTATGATGTATTTTCGGTCCATTGGCAAACCTACTGGAAATCTAACCAATACTACTTCAAAATTATATTTTATCTACTAATGTTGCAAAACTAGTTAATTTGACACTTTTTCATTTTACAACTTGATTTTATTATTGTGTAAAAAATTCCATAGCAACGTTTTATAAAGTATTTTATACCATAATTTTATCACAACAAAACAAATAAAGCATTTTAAGGAAAAATATTAACGAAATGTTATTGAAATTGTGTAATTACTGTCATTTTGCATGTTCACATTAGGTACTTTTAGGAAGACCTACATCATTACAGACTGAGTTATCGACATCACATTCCACAGAATTATTTTCGTTTCTCCTTTGGATAAAATTTTCCACTGATGTTTTTTTAATTCAATGCGTTTCTCCACATACCCTTCAGCAACAGTTCTCGGCTTCCGGCGGAAGGGAAAGCAACAAGAGAAGAGAGAAATAATTCCAACTGTTCAAGCAAATAAAACGGATTCGTTCAGGTTTTATACTCGTAGGATATATTAATAATTATGGAATATATATTACGATGCGAGGTTGGAAAGTGGTATTTACAGAAACGAGGAAAATGTTTAAAAACCGAGCGATAGACGGGTTTTTAACGTCCGAGATTCTGTAAAACACTTCACAAATGTGCGTTGTACATTATTTTTTGCGCGATGGTGTTTTCAAAATAATAAATAATAGTAAAGTAATAACATCTTCATCAAGAACATCATAATAACATCTTTGTTGGAAATATTTGCGTTCATTATAAACAAATGAGTAACGTTAACAGTGTGGGCAATGTTTATTAGTTGAGACTACAGGAGGTCGTGAGACCAATAAATTAGTGATAAAATGGCGGCAAGTACGTAATTATTGTTTTATATTGTTTCAAATAAAGCTCAGTTCATTTAAAATGCAATGATTTGTTTCGTATAATGTGAATTAACACTACCTTTTGGATATTTTTTGTATATACATTGTATGTAGTATACATAGAGGGCAGTGGTTTTGTAATATGTAATATTACAGTTTAGTAATTTTTATTACAGTATAGTTATTTAGGTTGGCAACCCCGAAATGTAGGAAGTTGAACTTTCAATCGTAGTCGCCATTGCTGTAAGTAGGACAAAACGCACTATCGCGAAAAATAAAGTTTACAGCTCCAAGAATTTAAGAAACGCCTATAAGATGCAATGAAAATATAGCTAAATCGTGACGCCTCTGTATCAGGATATTCTCTCTCTTGTTTACAAGAAGTGTGGAAGATGACCGACTAAGGCAGTGAGTGAACTTATTTTCAATACCAAGTCATTCGGCAATTAGTTCAGGTAATTTCACTCATCGTGTTTGTATCATTTTGTGATTTTGGTACTTTTTCTTTAACTTTCTGAATAACTAGAGTTAGGCGGAGGGGACTAGCATTCCAAAACATAGATATACGTTTACAAGGATGTTTCTTATTCAGACTGGGAGGAGAGCCTGCCCTGAACACTTCGACTTGAAAGATCTATTGCGCTATCCCAGTATTACGGAGATATAAACGGAATGGAAGTCTACTCTACAGTATTGTGACGCGTCGTAATGACGAGGTTTAAATTTCGCGAGCAAATGCGAGAATAATGGTCTCGCATTGGTAGAAATAGATTCATGAGTCGAACGACCCGAGCAGGCCACCAAGGTATCTGCGCTGTAACTACAGATGTCTCTATGGACATCTGCTTCTCTTTTAGGGAAAGATCGATGGCCGAAGGCTTTTACGTTTCGAAATGTCTCGAAACTAGCCTAAAAAGTTCCTCGCCGTCTATATAATATGTACCGAGGACGGACGATCGTCTGACACAAACCGACTAGCTAATGCTACCGTCGCAAAAAAAAAAAAAAAAATCCTCATCTGGAGTCACCCCTCCCCCCGCCACTCCTCCGGCAGATGACAGCGGAGGGTCGGTCGACCAAGGATCAGCGCCTAGGCGTACCAAAAACCAGACCTCCAACGCTTCTTATTCGTCGGTAATCCTCGTCGTTATTGGCAGGTGTGAACGTGGAGTTGAAAAATCTGGATTCAATGCATTCACTTGCATTTGTATGAAATCGGGAATAAGGGTGCGACTGGATTCAATGCCAGCTCTGAATAAATACAAGCAACTGCTTGCCCAACACAATATCCCGCACTTCGACGGCAATAAAAAAAACAAGAAAAACAGTCGCGAGTAACGCGAATTGTAATAAAAGGCGTTGACCACAGCGAGGATCCGTCAGTGGTCCAGGAGGATCTTAAGGATCTCGGGTTCCAGGTCTTGCAGGGGGCGATATGACCTCCGACAAGACTAAAGGCCCGATGCCTTTGTTCATGGCAATCCTGGCAGACGGACCCACAGTCTGCGAAGCGATGAAAATCCAAAAAGCTGTGCTTTTTTAAACTTGAGATCAAGACATATCGCCGATTGAAAACTACTAAAAGGACCACTCAGTCCCAAACCAACGTACAAGCAGTAAACACTGCCACTGTACAAACGGCCATTGTGCTAGCCGATCCACAAGCTCCTGTCATTTTGCCGCCCTATCCAAACGTAATTGAGCTAGTAGAAGGATCCCCTAATTCCAGAGACACTGGAAGTAACCGAAAAAAAACATCAGTCAGGATGACTCAAATTGGGACAAATAGCCCAGCTTTGAAAAAGAAAGATAAAAAATCTCAAACCCAAAGAACCCAACTATTCAACGAGTTAATAGATCAAGTAAATAAAATAACTCCTCAAAATCCCAGATCAAATAATCGTCAATATTGACCTGAATGTACGTGACAGTACGTACAGGCTCAATACTGAAAGTTTCTACATAGGTTAAATAAATGGTGATTCCACCGGCTAATTCACCTTAGAGCCGAAGAAGCTGCTTTTTCGATATTAATTTATTAAATTCAAGCCACTCTGCTAGGATTTTCCGTGGTTTGCCCTAGAGTTAAGACAATTATCGGAGTGGTTCCCTAGACTCCACCAGTAAATTATTACTCCCCAATTTAAAATTCTAAATTAATTAACTTTTTTTTACTCTTTTTCCAAACTCAAAATTCCGCAGCTTAACCTGAAGGGTCTTTTTTCTGAGTTGGGCTCGATTGGGCACTTGACGACTTCTCATCGGATATCTACTTCAACATGTATTAATCCAACTCGAACAGGCATGTAAGCGCGGCTTGCGGATGGAGCTCCAACACCCAAGACGGCGCACTTCTGAATAATAATTCATTAGAGGCGCCTCTAGATTTAGACTTAACTAACAAACTGACCCACATTGATCCTTCCGGTGGAAATACTAGGTAGCATGGTACATAGCCATCGTAATTCCAACCAAGCCTAAATAGGCCATAATGGGTAAAGAGGGCAAAATAACTTAAGCTCCTATATTACCAGGGTCTGCTACATCAGGCCCCACTTTGTTAGTTCGTTCTCGTTCGTTCGGAGGCAAGAAGCGAACGTGAAATATAAGATAAATAGTAATGAGCGGATTCATTAGAGACTGTGAAGTAATTGTGTGTGAGATAATCTTTGAATCAAGATTAATTGGTGTTAATAATTGTGGTTAACAGTTTACTGTTAATTTCTAGAAGTAAATAAAGTAATTTGTGAGATTTTACTCCAAATCTGTGTGGATTATTTACGACGCGAAATACGTGAACAAGACCCCCCCCCCCGCCGCCAAGACAACAGTATTATGTAAGTTTTAGGTCGTGTTCGAGGTCAAACACACCACATTCTACTCCCATGACCCATACCGCCAGTTTTACATGCATGGTAGGCCTACTTGTTCTACCATCGAACACTTCTAACACCTGTGTAGTTACTATAATTTAAAATTATAATATAAAATTATATACCTCTTAAGTATCTTTACCTTGTCGTGGTGGAGTGGCTTGCGTGCTTAAATGATCCCGAGAGCTATGCCGGCGGTAGCATTGCTGCCGATAGGGTTACCCATGCCGGACTGGTCGAAGGTGATAAGCCAGACGAAAAAAGTACCTTGGTCGAAAGAGTGACGAACTTTCACTGTAAAAATACAACCGTCAAGAAAATGCGGAAATGGGTTCCACTGGGGTAAAATTTTCCTTATTTGGATGCGAAACATAGACTCTTACTTTAAGGGAGGAAAGGAGGTTATGAGTATTTGACAATAAAGTTCTTAGGAAAATTTGTGGACTAAAGAGAGATGAAGAGACAGGTGATGGGGAATACTACACAACAGTTAATTACATGGTCTTTATAGGAAACCAGATATAGGCTAATAAGAATAGTTAAGTCTAGTAGACTGCGATGGGCAGGACATGTTGCACGAATGGGGAATGAAAGACTTGAATGGAAGTTTCTTGTAGGAAAACCAGAGGAAAAACGCCCAGTTAGTAGACCAAGCATGAGGTGGGAGAATAACATTAACTATGATTTGAGGGAAGTATATTATACAGGGTATGACTGGAAAACATTAGCTCAGGATAGGGATATATGGAGAGCTTATATCCGTGCGGCCATGACCTCGGGTTCGATAGTACCAGTGAATTAGTTAGTTAGGTCCGTCTCCTCAACCATTAAAACATTAAGTTACTGTAGGCCTTCCGGGACTAGTCCCATCATCAGCTGAAGGTACGTCTACATCCACTGGCTTCGAATGTAAGACTGGCTTGTCCGTTATAACTTTAAAGAGTGGGATTAAAGTACTGGGTGTGTTATCGTTTAATAATAGGTCATTGTTGGTCTGTTTAAATATTTCCAATTCCTCCAGTATGTTGATTATATTAGGATTGTTTTCTTTGTGCATAATAGTCAGTGTATAGTGGACACAGTATTTTATTTTTTCCAGGCGGCATCAAAGGCAACTGTTTCCCTCTAATTAAAAAAGTACATTGTTACCGCCAGGCAGAGCCGGGGAGTTGTTGTTAGAGGCTTCTAAGACGCCGCTCCAATAACAAAAAACTGAAAACAGTTCTCTGCCAATAATGTCTTCGCATTTTTAGATGACGTTTCAATGTCAACTCCACGTGGTTATAATTACCTTAACAGCGTTGCAACTTTTGTATTTTGCAGTATTATTATAATATATTATGTTGGTGCCAGTGAATGAAACTTGACATCGCTGCTTGATATGCTAAATACTTATCTGTGCAGAATATACCTACCTAACAACAAAGCAAAGGGCCTGTAAACTAAAATATTGAGTTCATTTTATACTATCAATGTCCAGCATGTAGACGTATCTTCTGCTGATGATGGGACTAGTCCCGAAATGCCTACAGTAACTTCAAGTTTTAGTGGTTGAGGAGACAGATCTAAGAGGTACATAATTTTAAATTATAATTTTAAATTGTGACTAACACCTCAACGGAGTTTACAATGAATTTTAATATTATAATTTTAACTCCTGAATGTATAAATAAGGACTAGTTAACTCATGACCCAAAGGGAGTCAATGACCAATCACGTTTCAATGAATATTGTTTTACAACCAATCACAGTCGTGTTTTACCCCAATATTTATTAACTTAAGTTTATTATTTTAAAGAAAGTTCTTCTCTTTTTAATATTCTGAACAGGTCATAGCATTATTTTGCAGTGACTGATTCTCTAAGAAATACGTTCAATATATATATAAAGGTGTAAGAACCTTAGTCATGTGGCTCCCAGATTGTATATATATAGTGCACGAATGTAACCAAGACATTGCTTGCGAGATATAATAGAAACAAATGTAGCAATTGATTATACCACAATAAAAAGAAACCACTGTTTGCACTTTCTTAACGTACTATTTCTCAGGTATTTACGTTTCAGAAAAATATAATTTAGGACATCAGAAATTAATTAATAACCTATAATGTTGGTTATAAACAGTTTGATGTGTTTTATTTTTTCACTACTAGGGTGCATTCTTACAATATTGCGACCCTATTTGGCAATAATAATATGATCTGGTTGCAGTGATGAACAAATGAAACATAACAAACTTTTATCATTTGTTTTCTAACACCGCCGTTTACATTAAATATATTACAATAACTATATTAAAAATGATTTGTCAGTAAACAGTTCAATTTTATTCGTTAAATAATCCTAACAAATGCCACTCTTGGTTTCCAAATTCTCTAGATAAATTGGAAATCACTCGTGGCATTACTTGCGATAAATGCATACATTTTTGAGAATCAGTTTGATTTTTACTTGTGAAAATGGCAGCTAGTAAAACATATTGTGCAAATTAATGAATCTATACGTAATCAAGTTTCCCCTCATTACAATAATTACAAAGTACCTGGCATTCAAAGCGTTTTCGTAGCACGATACAAATTTTACCTTTCAGCTAGGCTCTGCAATCTCTCCCATGCCATGGAATATAATTATTATACACATTAATACGTATTATACGAAGTCCACCAGCGAAGCCATTTTTATGTGACAAGGCTATACGCATAGTTCGTTGGAGTGCAGGTCTGCTTAATGCTGTATATCAATTTCGCGAACTTTCCGGACTGTTCTAATCTTCATACATAAAAACGAGTGTGAGTCTAGTTGACCTTCATGGACTCAAAAGTACTTGACCGATTTGAATAGGTTTCACTATCATTTAGAGAATTTTTCTGGGACAATTAAACTAAATAAATGGTCACACATAGAAATACATTATATAATGGAAATGGACAGTTAATAACAAATGAGATAAATTATGCAGAAGTGGATGAATTCAAATACCTAGGAACAATAATTACATGAGGAATGATGTGCACAAAAAAAAAAAAAAAGAATTAAACATAGTGTCAATTCTGGAAATGCATGCTATTGTGCGTTACAGGGACTCTTTATAGTCCCAACATCTCTCATAGAACGTTAAAATGGAAATATATAAAACTGTTATTCTACCAGTTATATTATAAAATTAATATAAAAAATTATGGAATACTCACCTGAAAGGTCCGTCTCCTCAACTTAATTAATTATTTAACTGTAGCGCTTTCGGTACTTGTCCCATCATCGGCAGGATTCAAAACTGGTGTTTCACTGAAGATCTGGTAGAGGGGGTTACATGTATTGGGTTCGTTTTCGTTGATCAGGTTGTCGTTGTTGACCTTTCAGGTGAATATTCCATAATTTTTTTTATTAATTTTGAATAATATCTCAACGGAACAACACATCATGAATCTTATAAAAGTTGATTAGTTATATTATACGATGCGAAACATGGACTCTTACTTTAAGCGAGGAAAGGAGATTACGAGTATTTGTTAATTAAGTTCATGGGAAAATTTTTGGACCAAAGAGAGATGAACAGACAGGTGAATTGAGAAGACTACTTAACAATTACCTATATTATCTGTATAGGAATCCAGATACGAAGTATAAGAACTGTCAAGTCTCATGGACTGCGATGGGCAGGTTATATGGCACGAATGGGAATTCAAAGACGGGCATTGATGTTTCTTGTAGAAACACTAGAGAGAAAACGCCCAGTTGGTAGACGAAGACTGAAGTGGGAGAATAATTTTAACCATGATTTGAGGGAATTAGATTACACAGGGAATGATTAAAAAATATTAGCTCAGAATACAAATGTATGGAGAGCTTACCTCCGCGAGGCCATGAACTTACAAGTTCGATAATGCCAATGAGTTAGTTTATTAGGCCTATTATCATCATTACCCTATGATTATTACTTTTACTATTATTACTATTACTACTATTGCCTTTATTATTATTATTATTATTATTATTATTATTATTATTATTAGTATTAGTATTATTATTATTAACAGCTGTGCCTTGTCACGCAGCGGGCCCGGGTTCGATTCCCGGTCGGGACAGGCTCCTGGGTGAGGCTTTTTCGTTTTTTTTTTTCCTCACCTGTAAGACAAATGTCAGGAAGATTAGAGCCCAACGGTCCTCGAAAAACATCCGGCCATCATCACCATCATTATCATCATTCACCGGCGTGGAAAGCAACGGGAAGCTACCACACTTATAATTCCCTAGTAAAGCTGCAAAGCATAGCATGAAAAGTCTATGATTGCAGTGAAAGACCTGCCCTTGGGCAGTATTACTATGGATTATTATTATTATTATCATCATTATATTATTATTATTATTATTATTATTATATCTGTTTTGGAATGGAAACCTGAGGGAAGACGAGGCAGAGGAAGACCTAAAACCTTCTGGAGTCATGCAATATATTTATACATAAAGGAGAAACATCTACAACCAGGAGATTGGATGGACCGACAAAATTGGCTATTGGGAATCGGACGATGTCAAAGACATTAATCAACCGATGATCTATTATTATTATTATTAATTATTATTATTATTACTATTATTATTACTATCATTATTATTATTATTATTACTATTATTATTATTATTATTATTATTATTATTATTATTATTATTATTATTATTATTATTATATTATATTATTAGAGTTTATGTCCGCGCGGCAATGAACCTCCGGGTTGGATCGTGCCAGTGAGTTATTATTATTATTATTATTATTATTATTATTATTATTATTATTATTATTATTATTATTATTATTATTATTATTATTAACTAACTCACTGGCACTATCGTACCTGTAGGTTCATGGCCGCGCGGACATATTATTATTATTATTATTATTATTATTATTATTATTATTATTATTATTATTATTATTATTATTATTATTATTGTTGTTGTTGTTGATATTGTGACTGGAGGGATAGAGATGAATGGAGGGAGAAAATCAAAACTTAATATTGGGTACACGAAGATGGATACATTTAAAACCTGTTGAACAATAATAATAATAATAATAATAATAATAATTGTTATTGCTATTGTTGTCGTTATAGAAGGGGTTACAATGAATTCTTGTATTCGGAAGCCATTGTTATAACCAGAAATGATAAAACGAAGAAGACTATACAAATAAGATACTTCCGAAAAAATCAAAATATATGAAAATACGGGTTACTAAGATATATTATAGTTAATGATTTATTCATGCAAGTACGTGTGTTAATGAATGAAATCATTTTACAGTCGGTCATGAACATGCAGTGCATCGCCGTGAATCAAGCTTTCACAACTCCCACACACATTCTCGCTGCTTGAAAGTAAATACCTCCTCCTGGCGCCTGCTTTCCTAATAACCAGAATGTATAAAGTAACAAAACAACCGGAACATGCAACAAACAAGTAAATAAAATAAATCCGCTAATCCGTCTATCGGCAAATAATAATTTATATATAGCAAGCAACTAATCGTACGAATAAAATATTTAACAAATATATCCGTTTAAATAGGCAGATCCATATCGCGAAGTTAAGACAATCTTCCAGCATTTGCCGATCCCGGGTTCGCGTCTCGGCCACCCCATGTAGGGTTCGTGGACAAATTGGAGTCGGGCTGGGTCTTTTTCGGGTTTCGTCCGATTTCCCTTGCCAAAAACTTTAATTCATCACAACCCAACACTCACTGATTGATACCTGTCCTGTTTCATTTCATCCGTCCCTGTGATGATGCAACAAGCCTGGTCAGCCGGTATCATTGTAGGGTTTCATCTCATCCTTCGACCTAACATTAACGCCGCCGACACAAGCAGATTTTTTTTATCTGTATAAATGTTGTGAAATTAGACGGAGAGTTTCAATGCCTAAAACGTTTAATGAAATATTATTCAGTAAATAGACGAGACGAGCCTTCCATTTATTTAGGAAATTCAAACACTTGCCCCGCACCCCCAGAATCGTTAAGATGTCAAAGAGAGTGTGTTCTGCTGAAAGTAACTGAAAACTATCCTATTTATACATATCCCTAGTGAAAATGCATACATGACATGATGGAAGTGGAGATTTTTAAGTTGGCATTGAAGGACTGCTTACGGACAGGGAAATACGAATTAATATCAATACCGGATATATTATATAAGAAGTACGGAGATAGACTCTATATATTTATACATATTAAGGACCTATAGGATATTACGAGTATACATAGGGCACTAGAAAAGTTTTGCAATACGGGCATACTTTTTACGACCTCCCAAAATAACTTCTATCAAACTCAATACACCTCTTCATATGTCGAATCCAAATTTCACTTTTCTTCGGACAGCTCCATGCATTCGTTGTCCCATGCTGCCAAAAACACCTTTTGCGAAGGGAAACGCTTTCCTTTCAGCTTCAGTTTAACTTCTGGGACAATTCCAATGTCCAAGATCTGGACTGTAGGGAGGATTTCAAGCAGCGGAAATGTCTATTTCTTCAAGAACTCCACGGTATCACTGGCCCCATGGGCATGTGCATTATCATGATGCAGCATCCTTGTGTCTAGCCTTGACCTTGGGCGGAGCTTCTTCGGCGTTGCAATCCTCTTTGGCAGGCATTCTTCTGTGTGGCATTTCGCAGTGACCGTGCGTTGTTTTTTGCAGTATAACCCGTTCCAAAATCCCCCTTGTGGTGAAGAATACGGTTTTCATTCTCTTGTTCACTTATCATGATTTGCTCACTGCCACTCGCGTACCCTCATATTCAAATAGCCACACTTTGTGATGGGCTTTCGTTTCGACGCCATAATAATAGAGTCATGTTTCGTCTCCTGTGACGATGCTGTTTACGTTAGGAGAAGCCGCGTTATTAAACTTTTTCAACATCATTTTGCACAATTTGCCACGAGTGCCCTTTTGCTCCTCAGTAAGTGCATGTGGCACCCACAGTGAACAAACCTTCTTAACATGAAGATGCTCATGTACAATTTTATGAATAGCTTGTGCAGGAATGTGGAGGGACTCTTCTATCTGCCTGTAGGTTATTCGCTTCTCTTTCTCCAGCAGTTTCTTCACAGCGTCGATGTTCTTGTCGACAACTGACTCAACCGACCACCCTAAACAAGGATCGTCTTCAAGGCCAAAGTTTCCCTTCTTCAATTCTCTGTACCAGCGGAATATGGTCGTGGGATGTGGACAATCATTCCCCAATACAGGAGCCATCTCCTCAAAGCACTGATCTACAGTCAGACCACGAGAAAAGTTATATCGAATAATGGCACTGTACTAGAGTTAGGATCACCCTGACACTGTTACAAACTTTCGCTTCTGCTGTTAAACTAAAACTGCATCTGTGGAAGAATGATCCCCCAATTTTATATCTGTTTGAACCCCTCTTTCTTCCCCTAGGGGCGCCAGGCCTGTCTGAATTTGGATAATTGCGTATTGCAAAACTGTTCTAGTGTCCTATGTATAATTCTTCTGTACGCGTGTTTGTCACTGAACGCCTCCTAAACGACTGGATCGATTTTGATGATTTTTTTGTCTGATTGGATCCCTCGATGGATTAAATTCACAATTAGACCCTCATTAGGTGTAGGAGTTCACCTGAGGTGAAAATTGAAAAATCGCTCTAGCGGTCACCTTTTCGATGTTTCTCAACGAAACTCAGTATATCTAATCAAAATAAACCGAGGTAGGTATTATCCAAAAATGAGGGAAATCCGACAATTAGGAGTGGAGATATACCGAAATTAAAAACTGCCTAAACGACTGGACCTATTTTGATGAGTTTTTTTGTGTGTCTTTAAGTGTGTCCCTGGATGGTATAGATTCACAATTGGATTCGGAAGGTGGCGCTACGATCGGGCGATAGGCATTTTTTATGTCAGATGTGTAGTCATCTGCATTATCGACATATGTTGTGCGATAACAATGTGACGTCATCATGTACGCTTCTTGAGCCATAACAGATGGAAGTGAGGAGTTTTCTTGCGAACTTATTTAATAATATCTAATTACGTTTTAATTAGTGAATTTTATGGTGAAAAAGTAATATATTTTCATCGTCCGGCTATGACACGAGAATTGCACGTTCGGGCAGTACAAGGGCTGCCGGGTCCGCTAGTTACATTATAAACAAGTTTTCATATACGTTTCTGTAACAATATAAATTCGAAAACAACATTAATACCGAAGAAATGTTTTATTTTACATGATATTTTTTTATTATAGGCCTATGTGTATTTTTATATGTTATTTCTTATAGCTAGTAAAGGTCAGGTGATCTCATTACAGGCGTTTTATGAGTCCTTTGTGGGTTGTAGTAGATCAAGACTCCCAACTTTGCAGTCACAATGTTTTAGCTGGTTTCACAACTCTGCGTGACGGCCGCTTTGCTCTCAGAACATGCGTAGTACCAATTTCCATAACAAGAAAATAGTGTCATGGCGCCAAAAGGTCGCCTGTACCAGTGCAGAACACCATAGGTATTTAATTGAATTGCCAATTTAAAGGTTAACATAAGTATCTGATTGATCTGATATTTCTATAGGCTATTAAATTGCAAAATAGCGAAATGAGACATATTATAAAATAAGCGTATATTACGTTGTTTATGGAAAAAGCCAGAAGTAAATATAACAGTTATATCAAGGATATTGTGATGAAAATATTTATTTAAGACAATCTGGTAGTCCACACTTGGTATACCTAATTATTGTATTGTATAATTTAATTCATTTTTTTACAACGAAGAGAAAACTTTAACATTTACCATGCCTATTAAAAGCTTCAAAATTATGTAAATATATTTTCCTCGATAAAGAGAACATCAATAAATTATGCATGAAAAGATTGATTCTTGAGTTTGGGGGAGCGAAGAACACAACCACAAGTCTGCGCCACTTTTGAATATAGAACGGCTAATTGACTTCTTTGTAATAAATATGAAGACCTTACTTTATTATCGAGAAAACTGAAAGCAAAAGTTGCTGATTTCTATCAGGCTTTCAAACTTCTCAACTAATAACTCATTATAATTATATATATATTCTACCCATAAAATAGTCACAATTACCCCATTCTTAAATCTAGCGTAATTCTGTGAAAAGAAAAGATTCAATTTAATAACTAATTTTCACTTTCTAGTTATGTACGTTAAAAAAATCATATATTGTGTCTCAGTTAAGTATATTATTGCTTATTGCGTAATAAAGGGTCACGACGTAGTGTAGATGGTTAAGTAAACGCTACACGGCCCAATGGGGTTAAGATTTTTAAACAGGTCTTAACCTTCTGGTAATATTGTAGCCTCACTAAAATGGTTGTCCGTTTATACAAGGTGTTTCTAAATTGGATCGACAAACATTGGGAGCAGATAGTTAACCTTCATTGAAGAATATTTTGTTAAGCAACCTATAGACTGTGATGCTTCGTTTCAGTGCAAGAGGGATCTCAGAGGAAGGTATGGAAGGAATTAGTAGTCCAAGAGCTGATGCCACATTTTAGAGAAGGTGTTTTGCCCAGGGAATTTATATTATTCTTCTTCTTCGCTGCTTTCCAACGATTCATCCTCTGATAGTTCGTCTTCACAGTCTGATAAGTCAGCTTCAACGTCTTGGGTTGCTTCTTTGTCCTCGGTTATGAAAAATAAAACTACTCCAAAATACTCTGTTGTGTATGTTGAGTTCGAGTTACGCGGTAAACAGTGGTCACGTGGTCTTAGAGCGACCAATCACTACCCGAGGAGGCAGGGGCCCCGCCAGCTGCCGACAGACGTCTGGGGTTCAAATCGTCTGGCGATTAATATGTATTTTTAAAATTGATTATTAAATATGACATATAAATTTTAGAATGCCCAAAGTATATTTTTTGGGTATATTAATTAAATCAATTCGGAAGGATTAGGTCATACTTTAAAACTCAAAAAATAGTCTGGGAGTATTATTTCTGGATTATCTAGCTACTAAAACAACAAATACAAAAATTTCAAATTGCCCAAAATATATTTTTTGGGTTTATTTTTTTTTGCAAATGTAATAGGCTGCGCAGTAGCGAAATAACCGCAAGACCTCTACCTGACTCACCATTCCAGATGCGTCCATCGTAATAGCACTGGTTTTTTTTATTATTTCAACGTGGGCAAAACACCTTCTAAAATGTGTCATCAGCTCTTGGACTGTAGGTACATGCAAGTAAGTCATTTTGTGTCACATAATTCTGTGTGTTAATCCAAATACTTTACTCACAAGCAGAAACAAAACGTTCTTAATTTTAAATAAATAAACGCATTAATTAATTAATAAAATAAAAAACACTCACTCCGGTGTTGCATTGTCAGGATGAATCCAGTTTATTGCCCCATCACAACAAGTGCTGGAACAAACGTCCATTGACATCCAGGCAAACAGTGCATCAATGTGCCATATTTTGACATATCCTTCCAAATTTCCCTTATTTCAGATGCCGCGCTGACAATACGTTCTACAAGAACTTCTTCAGAGTTAATATCGGTTTCATAAACCATTGCCTTTATGTAGCCCCACAAAAGAAAACCTAGGCAGAACAAGTCAGGCGAGCGTGTCGGCCAGGCAGTGGGACCACCCCTATCTATCGAACAGCTCGTACCAATGGATGTAAACAAACTTGCTGTAATAGGTTCCGAATGCTACTGAGCTCCGAAAGTAAACAAACCAAGTGATAGTAGTAATGACAAACCCCTCTTGGACTGAAAGGAGTGTTTATCCGTTTCCTTCAATTCCTTCCTGTAAGATCCCTCTAGTACTGAAACGAAGCGTTTCAGTCCATAGGTTCCTTAACAAAATATGCTTAAATGAAGGTCATCTATCTGATCCCAAACTTGGTCGGTCTAATTTAGAAACACTCTGCAAAAAAGCAGGTGCCGCGCGAAAATGCATGACAATGATTAACATGCGGGATTATTACAATGGTGGTAGTCGGCATCTTTGTATTTAATTATACATAACAGGTGTGGGGAAACAAAACAAGTGAGGCGATAATAGAACCATGGCCTTGAAGTCGACTCAGCCTCTAGCAGAAATTAATGTAAGAATATATTCTGATAAAAATACTATACTTACTTACTCACTGGCACTATCGAACCCGTAGATTCATGGCCGCGCGGACATAAGCTCTTCATACATTCCTATTCTGAGCTAATGCTTTCCAATCATTCCCTGTATAATCTACTTCCCTCAAATCATAGTTAATGTTATTCTCCCACCTCATTCTTGGTCTACCAACTGGGCGTTTTCCCTCTGGCTTTCCTACAAGAAGCTTCCATGCAAGTCTTTTATTCCCCATACGTGCAACATGTCTTGCCCATTGCAGTCTACGAGACTTAACTGTTCTTATTATATCTGGCTTCCTATAAAGACCATGTAGTTCATTGTTATGTAGTCTTCTCCATTCACCTGTCTGTTCATCTCTCTTTGGTCCAAAAATTTTCCTAAGTACTTTATTCTCAAATACTTGTAATCTCCTTTCCTCCCTTAAAGTAAGAGTCCATGTTTCGCACCCATATAATATAACTGGTAGAATAATAGTTTTATATATTTTCAGTTTAACGTTTTTTGAAAGGAGTTGGGACATCAAGAGTCTCTGCAATGCATAATAGCATGCATTTCCAGAATTGAGCCTATGTTTAATTTCTTTGTGCATCTCATTCCTATTTGTGATTATTGTTCCTAGGTATTTGAATTCAGCCACTTCCTCAAAATTTCCCTCATTTGTCATTAGCTGTCCATTTCCATTATATAATGTATTTCTATGTGTGACCATATATTTAGTTTTATTGATATTTACTTCCAGTCCTAATTTCTTAGTGTTACTCAATAGTGTGTGCGTGTTGTCCTTTAGTATCTCCTCGCTATCGGCCAATAATACTACATCATCAGCATAAACTAACAGCTTATTAATACCATTGAGTTGTAAGCCTTCCTCATTCTCTAAAGATTTAATGGCATGCTCTAGTACAAAATTAAATAGTAGAGGAGATAGTGCATCTCCTTGCTTCAACCCATTCTGGATTTCAAAAGTGTCCAAAAACTGTTTGCCTACACGCACCCTACTCTTTGTGCCATTTAGACACATTCGTATAAGTCTAACTAACTTTTTAGGAATTCCGAACTCCAGCAGGATACTACGTATATAACTTCTCCCTCTTAATTGAATCATATGCATTTTTGAAGTCTACGTATAGTTGATGTACAGTACCATTATATTCCCATTTCTTTTCTAAAATCTGTCTTATACTAAAAATCTGATCTGTTGTATACCAGTTTCTTCTAAATCCACATTGATGATCTCCTAGAATGTCATCAATATAGGGAGTAAGTCTGCTTACTAATATATTTGTTAGAATTTTGTACGAAGTTGAAAGTAATGAGATGCCCCTGTAGTTGTTGCAATCAGTTTTATCTCCTTTTCTTATAAATTGGTACGATAATTGATTCCTTCCATTCATCTGAAAGAGCTTCTTTTTCCCAAATCATACTAAGCAACCAGCGTATCTTGTCCATTAATTTTTCTCCCCCTGATTTTATCAGTTCTGCTGGGATCCCATCTGAACCTGATGCTTTATACATCTTCGATTTTTCAATCGCCATTTCAACCTCTAATACACTTGGTTCTGCGACTAGCATTTCTGCTGTCTATAAATTATCCTCCTCAATGTCCTGTTCTATATGTACATTTAATAGCTGATTAAAGTAACTTTTCCATCTATTTAATATGCTCCTGGAATCTGCAATCATATCCCCATTTTCATTCCGAATTATGTTTGTTCTAGCCTGAAAACCTTTCTTCTCTATACTAAATCCCTGATATAATTTTCTAATGTTCCTATTTTTTGCATTCATTTCAAGATCACCAATCTTCTCTCTCAAATATTCCCTCTTTTTAGTCTTTAGTAACATGGTGGATTGCCGTCTAATACTACCCAATTCCTCTAAATTTACCTCATTTGGCTCGTGTAACCATTTCATTTTTTGCGAGCTTTCTTTTCTTTACAATGTCGGCACATTCCTCATCAAACCATTTCTTGTTTTGCCTTTTTTTTTAAACAACCAACGCTTTATGATGCTGACAATTTAATAGTATCTCTTATAGCCCCCCATTCTGTATTTATATCAGTTTTTTCTTCGTTTGCCACATTATCATCTCAAGATTCGAGTACTTCAAATCTATTAGCAATTTTGATTTGGTATTTTTGCCACATTTCATCATTTTTCAAGTGTTTTAATTCAAATTTTACAGAATCGTCTTTAGCGTTTTTTCCTCTCATAAACGATAGCCGTTGTCTGATTTTCACTCTGACCAGATGATGATTCGAATTGCAGTCTGTTCCTCTAACTGATCTAACATCGATGATGCTACTCTGCCAGCGTTTATCCACTAATACATTATCTATCTGGTTCCGAGTTTCTCCATCTTGGGACGTCCAGGTATATTTATAAATATCCTTATGCTCAAATGTTGTGCTCTTAACAATGAGATTCTTTGATATGGCAAAGGTGACTAATCTAACCTCATTCTCGTTACTATCTGCATGAAGACTGAATTTGCCTATTGTTGGTTTGAATATATCTCCCGCCCCACTTTTGCATTAAAATCTCCTAAGACAATTTTCATATGATATCGTGAAAGGCTATCAAATAAGCATTCTAATTCTTCATATAACTCATCCTTGATCTTGTCATCTTTATCTTCTGTGGGGGCATGTACATTTACAATTATAAAATCATGTCGTTTACCCTTTAGAAATATGTATGATATCCTATCACCAACAAACTTAATATCTCGGATAGCAGATAGGATCCTCCTTCTGACTAAAAACCCGTTCCAAATGCAGGTCTTTCTGTACCCCCATAGTATAATGCAAAGCTTCCTGATTCCTGACTACCTTGCCCTGGCCACCTATCTTCCTGTAAAGCGACTTAAACCAAGGGCGATTTATCTAATTCCCTCCCGTGTTAATATCTCTAGTGTCCCGCTATTGTATAAAGTCCTAACATTCCATGTTCCTAGGAACATGTCCCTATGTTTGAGCCTTTGGTATGGGTTCCCTGAAGTAGTCCCCGCCCGGAGAACCGAATGGGGGACTATTTAACTTCCGGAAAATTTTACCCCACTTGAACCTATGTCCTCATTTCTTGACGGTTGTATTTTTACGGTGAAAGATTGTCACTCTTTCGACCTAGGTACTTTTTTTCGTCTGGCTTATCACCTTCGACCAGTCCGGCATGGGTAACCCTATCGGCAGCAATGCTACCGCCGGCATAGCTCTCAGGATCATTTAAGCACGCAAGCCACTCCACCACGACAAGGTAAAGATACCATTTAAAAATACTATAAAAATATAAAAGTCACCTTTAAAATTAACAATTAACAAGGTAAAGATACCATTTAAAAATACTATAAAAATATAAAAGTCACCTTTAAAATTAACAATTAACTAAATAACATGGTATCAAACAAAGTAGAAGAAACTAAAAAATACGAAAATAAAAAGGATAATATTATTTATTTTAAAAGTTTATGTTATTTTTGTACCTTGTGTATTAGGATTAATTAATATATATATATATATATATATATATATATATATATATATATATTGATAAAAGTAGTCTCGAGATATTTGGAGCTATTAAATTTATTTATTTATTTATTGTTTTAAAAAATTAGTAATAAATTATTTTTAGGTTAAATTCATAGGTTATGGAACTCTTATAATAAAATAGATTATTTTAAGTCTAGTACGGTGGATATTCTGATGCACTCGAAAATCCGAAAAAATGCACGAATTTTTCGAAAAATGGCTTAAAAAATCGAAAATTAGCTTGCTTATACGAAGATCATGAAAGCTTGTAGTTGAGACATGTTTCAGCAGTAGAATAACAAGAAACTTTAACACGAGATACACTGAACATTTTTTTAAGAAATTAATAAACACGAGGGAAAATGAAGCTTTGCTGAACATATACTGGAAACAGGTCATCAGTTCACAATCCATAATACAATATCAATCTTACACACAGAGAATAACTACTACAAAATTAACATCCTAGAAGACATTGAAATTTTAAAAGAAGCTAATCATATAGATATGTTGAACGAAAACACACCCAACGACCTGAACCCGTTGTACAACCTGAACGAGAACTTCAGTACCACATTACATGCCGAAGATGGAACATTTTAAATATTTACACGTTTTAAATACTGTATTTGAGGAAATGTTTAAACAGAACTTGATTTTAGTTGAGGACAACTGATGTATCAGGTACTTATTTTATGGTTTTAATATTCTATCCCAACTTACCTAAAAATATTAAACTAAAAACATATAAAACGGCTATTCTTCCAGTTATGTGGATGCGAAACGTTTATTTTATTAAGCATTTTATTTTAAGGGAGCCGAAAAGATAACATGAATTTGAGAAAAAAAAGTTCAGGATAAGTCTTGGACTAAGAGAGACGAAAACGAAAGGTGAATGGAGAAGACTACATTACAATGATCTATATGATTTTTAGGGGAACTTGATATGTATATATTAATTGGTGTTTCTCGTATAAAGCATATGTCCGCACGGCTATGAATCTTCGGCTTCAATAGAGTCAGTGAGTTAAAGAGATTGGATATATGGAAAGCATGTGTCAAGAGATCTAATGATTTTTTAAAAAATATTAACATAAGTAGCTGATGCATCAGCCTTCCTCAATAAAAATGGATTTTTTGTTTAAAAAAATCATTAATTATTTAAAATCAGATAGGCCTTTCAGAACATGTTCCATCTTCGGCATGTCGGTACTCATTTTGGTGTATAAATTGTATAACGAGTGTGTTCTCTTTAGTATGTCTGCATTCCTTGCTTCTCTTAAAATTTCCATGTCCTGTAGGATGGCAATTTTGTTATTCTCTTTGTGTAAAACTGACATCGCTTTGTTAAACTGATGACCCGTTTCCAGTATGTGATTAGCAAAATTTTATTTTTCTTCGTGATTAATATCATCATCATCACTCCAGGGATTAGGCATTGATACAATGCACATTTTGAACATTTTATTAATCACGAAAAAATCAAGTTTTGCAAAACACATAATGGAAACGGGTCATCAGTTTAACAAAAACAATGATACCATGACAATCATACACAAAGAGAATAACAACAAAATTAGCATCCTAGAAGATATGGAAATTTTAAGAGAAGCAAAGAATACAGACATGTTAAATGAGAAAACATCCACAGACCTGAACCCGTTATACAATTTATACACCAACATCAGTACCAAATGACATGCCGAAGATGGATCATTTTCTGAAAGACATACAAATGCTTTTAACTAATTGACGAAGTTTTTTTTAAATAAAATCCATTTTAATTTAGGAAGATAGATATATCACACGCTTGTAATAATATTTTCTTAATTACCACCTAACCACAATATTGTAATTACAATGAATTTTAGGAATATTGAGAACCTTATACACTATATAAATGTGTAACTTCTCTAAATCATTTTCAAGAACGCCTGGATGTCAGGCAACTGTTTCTACTGATGGGAGTAACGGAATCGCGTAAGGTATACTCAGCAGGCATTAAGGTTAGGAAACTGATCCAGCTTTGATCTCAACAAAACGAACTTACAATTTCGAAGTACATATACATACGATATATTTTAACTCTACAGACATGAGGCAAATACGTAGCAGTACTCCACAAAAATCAACGTGAGTTAATGGTAGAATCCACCTTCATACAGCATTTGTTCCATACGGAATATAAGATTCTATTATGAAATTACAATAGAAAGTAACATTATGAGGTTCTTAATAAATGAACATTTTTATCTTATCATCGACATCAAATACCCAAACATACAAACAAGAAGAGTAGAATGTATTTCTAACTGTTAATAAAAAATCTCTTCATTCTAATTTCCTGACAAATTATATTATATTATATTCATCCATAGTAATTCTGCATGTCCTTTACTGCAATCATAGCATTTTCATGCTATGCTTGCAGCTTTACTAGGGAATTGTAGGTGTGGTAGCTTCCCGTTGCTTTCCACACCGGTGAAGGATTATGATGATGATGATAATGATAAAGGTGATGATGATGATGGCCATATGATTTCGGGGACCGTCTGGGCCTTAAAGTTTTCCTGACATTTGTCTTACAGGTGAGGAAAAACTCCGATAAAAACCTCACCCAGAAAAACTGCCCCGACCGGGGATCGAACCCGGGCCCGCTACGTGACAAGGCAGCACGCTACCTCGAGACCACAGCGGTGGACTTATATATATAGTGGAAAAGCAACGGGAAGCTACCACACCTATAATTTCCTAGTAAAGCTGCAAATCATAGCATTGAAAATGCTACGATTGCAGTGAAAGACCTGCCCTCGGGCAGAAATACTATGGATGGATGGATATATATATATATATATATATATATATATATATAATCATTTGTTACACTGTACTCAAGATCTTCTGGAGGTAGGGCTATGAAAATTTCACAAAACTTTAATCGCTATAGGCCTATTATGAGGCTCCTGTATAAAATTCAATAAAATAGTCCTTCAAAAGCCACTATTTCATATATAGTTTGCATGACATATATTATATAATAAATATTGGATTTAATAAGTCAAATATATAATATAAATTATCTATGTTACGTATTGTTTTTCGAATTTAAAATTCAATGAATCCCTGCACTCAAAATATATAGGCACAATAATAAAACTGGTAGGAGATATTTCTTATAAGTATACAATGACTGACTGTATCTAAAATTTCACTTCCTTACTTATTACACGGGACCCGCCGTAGTTGATTAAGATAGTATCCTACAGGGGGTTCGAGTCCCGGTGGGGTTAGGATTTTAAACTTACATAAATCTTCTGGTGATTTTGGGATCGTTACAGCTTCTAACGCAAATGACTACTGGGTTAAAGGCGGCCGTCTCGCAGGTCTAACAAGCTGGTAACATCAGGTCCTGATTGACTAGAAAAGTGGGAGCCTTAACCTCCTACTACCCCAAAGGTTTCCTAAGGCTTGTAGTGGGATCAATTTTTTTATGTATTACACGAGATGAGAAAAATGTACCTCAAGATTGTTAGGCGAAGACAAAACTAGAATTATACAAAAATATGTTAAGAGAGCCATTCTTTAAAGTGGATGCAGCCTTAATTTTAAAAAAAGCTTAATTTTGTCTCGCAATGTTATTTATTTGTTTATTTATTTATTTATTTATTGTGGCGCAATGTTGGTCAGTTGCTCAAATCACTGCCTATTGAATTTTGCGGGCGGTGGTAAAACTCAAATATCGCCTTATAAGGCATAAGAGATTCGGAGGCGACGCTCTTAGGACGTGGAGCACCACGGGGAGTTTTCCAGATGCTAAGGATCGATATTTGGAAAGATCGGCCCATCGAGATAAATTAAGACCGGGTTTCCAGATAGTTCGATCCTCGTATATAAAAGAGATGCGAGTCTATTGAGAGTCAGTCGTGACCTGATAGGCGAAGAGTGCGTTGTGATCAGAAGTTGAAGATAGTGTTTGGAAGTTAGTGCTTCTAAGAGTGTGAAGAAGTAAACTAGAAGAGAGACTGTGTTCGTGAAGCCTCAAAGCAGAATATGTTCAACAGTGAATCATTGTGAATGAAATAAAGAAGAAGACATTTTTTGTGGAAACCAGCGTGAAGTTAAATTAAAGAATTTCTACCTGTTCCCATCACCACAACTAGTGGCAATATACAGAGTGTTAAAAATTACGTTTACATCGTTTCAGGTGTGGGGGGTTACGAAACCACGCATCTACTACCATTTGTAGGTAAGTGACCCACACTACGCTACTGCTACCATTTGTGGGTTTAGAAAGCAAACCACGCTCAGCGTAACACTTGTCCGGGATCGGGCTTTGTAATTTGCTGTATTTATTAATGTGGTCCTGATATTCGAAGAAGTTATCTGTAAGAAAGCAGCTTGCCTCGGGCCCATGAAAGGCAGCTATTAATTCATCTTTCTTTCCCTGATGAACATATATACATATATAGATACAGATTATTAAAAGCATGCAGTGAGTGATTTTTGTATAGGAGAGTGAACAACTACTTATACTTGAATAATAACAGAGGGGCGTTGTTTAAAAAGATAACCTTTTAATATAAACAAGTTGGTTTTAAATAAAACAATAAATTAATAACAAAAGATGATTCTTGATCAAACGACCAAGCATAGCTGTAAAAATAACTGAATAAATAACATACCATACATAATACCACACTCACACACGTGTCCAAGCTTTAGGAAACACTTCTTCCGTACATTGCTGGACTAACTCAAAACAGACCTCTTCTCGGCCTCAATCAACTTGTCTATATAGATCACCATATTAACCTTCCAGTCGCATGGTGAGCTGGAACTGGATTCCACCTTTGAATCCGTCTTTAAATAACCAAACGCCGGTTGCTAGGCTGATCGAATGATCATGTTCGGTAAGAGTACAATGTATATAAAGGTTCGCAAGTAGAGGGGATATGCGCCGTAGAGATGCGCGGCGGAAAGGATGAAAAGGGGAGGGGTAGGCACAAGGAACACAGGACATTGGCATATTTCATAAATGTTCTGTAGTAGGGAGGAGAACAAAGATACCATACTGAACCGCAGAAAGGCACTTTCGGTTCACAGGGATGAGAGAGGAGGTAAAAACAAACCCTTTTTATCAGACAAAACTTTGGCATATGCACAGTTTTGCCACTAGATGGTCTTACGAGTAGATAGCTTGACTTCCGTCACAACACTCACCGATTATTCTGTTTGTGCTGTTGAGTCTGCAACAAGTTGAAAGGATCATCACGTCAACGAAGACTTGGTAGGATAAGTACAATAAGTACGTTTGCATTTACTATCCATGCTCGTGCCTCAGCATACCTTCAATTTTGAAACGTGTTTACGTTTGTACTACATGGCGGTTTCCATTTGTTGTAGTGCACTGTACACAACTGATACATCACAGATGACTGAGTACACTCTAAACGAGCTTACGGACATGCATCTTCTGTATGGGGAGACACGTGGGAATAGCCGTGCAGCACGGCGCCTTTACGCAAAAAGGTTTCCGATGAGGAGGTTATCATCTCCCAGCTCCTCGCCTGGTTGGTCCCACGTGTCCAGTTTCATGCATATGGGCATCAATTCGTTGAAACAGAACATGAGATGGTAACCTCCTCATCGGAAACCTTTGTGCGTAAAGGCGCCGTTCTGCACGGCTATTCCCACGTGTCTTTCCAAACAGAAAATGCATGTCCGTAAGCTCGTTTAGGGTGTACTCAGTCATCTGTTATGTATCAGCTGTGTACAGTGCACTATAACAAATGGAAACCGCCATGTGGTACAAATGTAAACACATTTCAACATTGCAGGTATGCTGAGGCAAAAGAATGGATAGTAAATGCAAACGTACTTACTGTACTTGTAGCAAGTTTTCGTTGACACCGTGATGACCCTTTCAACTTGTTGCAGACACAGCAGCACTAACAGAACTAATCGGTGCGTGTTGTGACGGAAGTCAAGCAATCTATCCGTAAGACCATCTAGCGGCAAAATGGTGCATATGCCAAAGTTTTGTCAGATAAAAAAGTGTTTATTTTTATCTCCTCTATCATCCCTGAAACGTTGTAAAAGTAATTTTAAAACCCTATATATACACTAGGGTGTCCCAAAAAATCGAAGTATTTTATTTTTAAAGCATACCCTCTTAATTTATTTGTATAATGTTGAAACAATTGTAAGTAAAATTTGGTGTGCGTAACTCCACGGCATCTCGTGCCGACTTGTTTCGAAACATGTCAGTACTTGCTAACTAAGGCGAAACAAATTTGAACAATAATGTTTTTTATTGTAAAATAGTAAATAGTTATACGATTTGGGCTTATTGATGTTTTATTTACCAAATAAACTTTTAGTCCTAGAATTCTTCTATACTAACGAAGTACAAATTTTCACATCTTATGTTTGACATGAAGTCGGCACGAGTTGCCATGATCCAATCGCAATAATATTTTTGTATTTGAGTTATTAATGTTAAAGAGAAAAAATAGAGGGAATGCGTATTTGATTTTGCGAAAAAAAAACCTTCTTTATGTCTTGGGAGACTTGGGACACCCTAAAATACACAAGTTACTTTTTACCCAACTTTACAATCGACTTCCCTTAATCATAATCAACATTTCATAGAATCGATGAAGAAATGAAGAAATTACTTTAGTGAATTTCCACACGAACACATGAGAACACACAATATATATGCACATAACCTACTGGATACAACGAAAGAATGTAGATGCGTTATGACTTCAGAGTTAAAACGTCTATGAGTAAACATGAAGTAAAAAATATTAAGAGAATTTGCACAAACAAACAATAAGACGAAACAGTATACTGAACTGGTATTAGTCATTCAAAATATCTCTGTAGGTGGACGCATCGCGAAGCACTGTTTGTTGCTACACGTGACGTAATATAAGGCAGTGTACAGTGGGCAAAGTATCACAGTTGCCTTTTAATAGCACTTGTAACCACATCGTTTACTCTTGAACACTGATTTCGTGTCGATACAACAATTTATATTATAGAGCTACATTTGTATTGTATAAGTATGGAGGCGCCTAAAAGTCTCCAAGAAAAGTGATTAACTCACAAAGCAGAAAGATAATTTACATATTGCAATGTGCACCGAAAACAAACTTTCTACTAGCCTGTACTGTCAGCGTCCCGCGTCCCATTCCCCTCTGCATTCATAGTTAAAGTGTCACGTGTTCTATTCCTGCAAACACACGACTGCAGCGCCCTCCGTCAATAACTGCGCTTACTCCTTAAACGGGTAATAACAATCGAATATACTTGACACGATATGTATAATACAAGATGTTGAAGTCTCTGAAAATATATTTAAGAAAGGTTCTTATTATTAACATTTAATTTCCAATACTTCCAGATTGGCTCTGTTAGTAACGTTTGAGACTCGTATTCTTGAGGTTCCGTGTTCGAAGCCTATGGCTGATAAGACTAGTTGTGTTTTTTCCTGGTTTCACTCCATCTAGGGAAGTACACACGTCTATTTGAAAGTATTATTTCTCTCGTAATGCCATGAAAATTAAAATCAGTGAACTTCTACAGAAAACATGTGGCAAATACTGTACAACAATATAGTCTATTGGAAACCCTCGAAGATTCTAGGAGCAATATTCCTAAACTAAGTAGCAACTCACTAGGCTCTTCTTAAAATTAGCTTTTAATTGATTGAATAGCTTGCATAAATAATTTTCTTCATCGTCATCATCATCATCATCAACAACAATCACGGATTAAGCCCATGTGGCTTGTTCCGGTCTCATGGATTCTCATTCAAAAAGTTGAATCCATCTCTTTTTCGGTCTACCAATGTTCCTGTCTCCTGTTGGTTTGTAATTAAGTATAATTTTTGGAATCCGATCATCTTTCATTCTTTGAACATGTTCTTTCCAGTTGTTTCTAGATTATTTTTATTTTATCTAAAAGTTTAAAAATATTTAGCTCATTTCTAATATCTTCATTTCTTCTTTTATCTAGAAGTTTGCAGCCAGCCACACTTCTCAAAAATCTCATATCAGCTACTTCTATGACCTTTTCTTCTCTTTTAGTTAAAACCCAAAATTCACTACCAAACAATAGTAAGGGGACTGCCACTGCTTTATAAAATGCTAGTTTTGTTTCCATTTTTGTGTTTTTAAATATTCTTTTAATTGTGTCACATATATAATTAAATTTATTAAGTTTGTTAAACAGATCTTCATTTTTAAAATAGGAGATTTCATAACCCAGGTATTTAAAATGGTTCACTTTTCCCCTCCAGAATTATTTTAGCTCTCACGGTATCTGATTCCTTAAAAGCCAAGATTTTCGTTTTACTTATTGATATTTTCAAATTATAATTCTGTATAATGTTATTTAATTCAATTAAATGAATAATTTTAATATCTCAAATAAACAAATACCATTGGACTAATATAAACATACTTGTCTCACAATGACAACACTCAGAACACGGGAGTTTTGGATTTACTCGTTACTTTCCGCCAGTATTCGTGCTTTTGTGTTTGATGTTCCACCAGCAACAAGAAACACGAATATATGTTATCTTTCCCTTCCTATCGCGTCTCCTCCGAGCATAGAAACTTATTTCAGGAAGTTCATAGGCAGAAAATGCACATGTACTTCCCTGAAGCGTACTTGTGGGAGAAATAGACTACATTTCGGATTCAAACTATCTTTTAACATTTAAACAACTTAAAGTACAACTACATTATTTGTTATTACAACTATTCAGTATTTATTTATTATCTGGATTTTTCTTGGTGTTCAATGAACCATTGAATATATAAAACGTGCCGCCCTAGATAATACTAGAGTGCAGCCTAACATGATAAACAGAATAAGGATGAGCTGGTAGTCATAATTCAGAAGTGAACTGATTAGTCAAAAACATCGTAAATTCTGCAGCTTATTTGATATCCCAGTCTAAATTCCCTCCTCAGATTTTAAAATAACAGCTAATTAGGCTGGGAAAATTCGGTATATTTTGCATAGTGGTCTATTTATTCAGGCTTAAGAAGCTTTTACGAGACTGAAAATCTTCAGACACAGGACCCACTGCTTGGAGTTCCTCGCGGAGAACTTGCTCTTTAGATTTTTTCCATCATAAAAAATCGATCGACCTCGACCGAGTTTGAACCCGCGACCCTCGGGCCAGAGGCAAGGAACATAACCACTAGTCAACCGCGATAGCATTAAAATAAAAATCAGTTAACTTCTTCAGAAAAGAATGAAAAACAAAAACCTACTTGATACATTTAAATATCCTAGAAGTAATATTACAGTTATATTATCAAGAAATGTAATAATAAAAATTTCCTCAAAAGACACAATAAAACAGAACTTATTAAAAAGAAAAATTAGTAATATATCAACAGTTTATGGCTTATGAATGGGGACATATTTATGAACGATCGTAAGAAGAAAATGTTGTAACTAGTTTAAGAAAATGTACTTTTCCAGAAAGATTCCTCAATTTTATAGAGTTCATTGGCCTGCCAAGGCCTTGCTCACTAATGTTACCTTGAGACAGCCGAGAAGACATGATTACTATAATCTCATTGAAGCACGTCTTCGCGATCTTCCATTTAATGTCAATCTTAAAAACCTTGCAGATTTACGAGTATATATGTATCACATAGAGTAGGCCTACATCTCGAATTGTATATTTTCATTATTAATGTATTTTTCTATGTGTGAAAAGACAAGATACATTGAAATGCATAAGAGATAAAGAAAAATCGGAAAGTAGATTTAACAAAAAGAAAAATAAGAAAACGCAAGGAAGATTATCAGACATAAATTAAGAGGCGTAAAGAGAGACATAAAGCGAGAACAAGTAAAACGATATGAAGGAAAAGGCGTAAGATATAAAGAGGTAACTTAGTATAAAATAAGGCAAAAGAGGAAAATAACAGAACAAGAAAACGGAAAGCAGAAAACGGGATAAGTTCAGTAGACAAAGAAAGACTTTCAACTTTGTTTTGTCTTCTGAAAGAAAGGAATTTCGATCGCTATGGGCATCTGAAAACTTTTTATAAAAACCTGACAAGTTTTTATTACAATATCCATCTTATTCTAACTTCACAACACTATTTTTTTTCCTTTTTGATGTACCACTGTAATCTTCTCACAGCTTTTGGTCAGTACAGGATTTCCAATGGAACGTTCACACCACATTTCTCGAATACAATTTGTCAAAGGAAAAGCTATACAGTACAGAGTTAATGAATTAAACAGAAGAAATTTATCTGGTAATAGAGATGTTGAATTCAAGCAATTTGAAATAGGGAATTCAGGTTCTAAGATGAAAAATATCTTTGTTATCAGCTGTCAAAAATTTATTCATTTGTTACTGATGATCCAGCATAAAAATAAGCCAGCATGAGATGATTTTAATCTTTAATTAGAGATGGATGAAAGCCAATTATTAATAGTTAATTAATTATATGACCAGCTATGACAGTTGGGAGAAGACCCGACATGCTGATGAGAGGTCTATAAAATTAAAATTATAATATAAAATTGTTACCTAATAGGTCCATTTCCTCAACTTCGTAAACTATTGATTCTCTGTAGGCATAGTCCCATCATCAGCAGAAGGAACAGGACATCCGCTGACCCTGAATCATGAATATTTTATCATGAATTGTATTATTGTTGACCGCTATACTAGCTGAGTCCACCGCTGTGCTCTCGAGGTAGCGTGCTGTCTTGTCACGCAGCGGGCCCGGGTTCGAATCCAGGCTCCTGGGTGAGGGTTTTTCGTTTTTTGTCTCACCGACAAATGTCAGGAAACTTAGGGCCCAACAGTCCCCGAAAATCATCCGATCATCATCATCCTTATCATTACCATCCTTCACCGCTGTGGAAAGCAACAGGAAGCTACCACACCTATAATCCCTTGTAAAGCTGCAAGTATAGCATGAAAGACCTACCCTCGGGCAGAATTACTATGGATGGATGGATACTATACTTATTTCGGTCTTAGTTTAGGTTGTAATATAAACAGAAGCACGTGGTTAAGTGTGAACTGATTTCATTGGCCATATGAACCTAATGGCATCGTTGTCCAGCGGCATAGATGAAAACATAGTTCCTTGATAAATCTACATTTTATATAATATAACAACTATGTATGAACTAAATTATCGCAAAAATAATAATAAAGTAATAAAACACAATGCATCATATGAAAAAATGACAATGGTGAACAGAAAGTATAATTTAAATATAACACCATTTCGTGCAGACAAAAAGGGATATTTAGGCGTTCCAACGTGGCCGCTCGTGTTGAATACGTTAAACATCATATATAGTAGCATAACTATTTTGCCGCTTCCCTCTTTCGAAATTAATTGAAAAACGTTTAGGCCTAATCAAGTTTGTTATTTTAAATAACATTTTTATAATTTCTAAAATACGTGTAGATGCATGCGACTTTGGTAAATTATAGTTTTTGTCAAAACTTTAGAACCTCATTTTCAGGAAATACCTTGGACTCACCCCTTCTCTTTTCCACTCATAAATTCCAGTGACTCTTTGAGTCACGACAAAGCCACATTAGGACCAGCAGCATCAAACATCAACCTGGATGCTGTAGCGAAGAATGAACTGCTGAAGATGAGGCGGATGTCCTGAAAGGACTACAGGCATAAAGATTACATATTTTAAAAGTTGAGGACGACGGATTTTACCTAAGAAGGTATTTTAACTTATTTTATGACTCACCACCTCAACGGTTTTAACAATGCATTTTATTAGTATTGTACAACATAAACTAAGGCAGAATACGGTAGAGCTGAAATGATCGTCCGTATCTTTGATTAACACATATGGATGTGAGGACAGCACCGGATGGAAGCTCAAGGGCTTCTGGGCCTTATGCACCATGGAGTTATTTTCACAGTTTTGTTTAAATATATATATTTTTTTTCTTTTTGCGCGATAGTGCGTTTTGTCGTACTTACCAGCAATGGCGACCGTTATTGAAAGTTCAACTTCCTACATTTCGGGGTTGCCAACCTAAATAACTACACTGTAATATTACATTTACACCCACGTGTGGGAAGTGAAACCACTGCCTCTATGTATACTACGAACAATGTATATACAGAAAATAATCAAAAGGTAGTGTTTAATATACATTATACGAAACAAATCACTGCATTTTAAATTAACTGAACATTATTTGAAACAATATAAAACAATAAATACGTACTTGCGCTACGTTATCAATAATTGTTCTCAAGGCCTCCTGTTGTTTCAACTAATAAACATTTCCACACTGTTAACATTAGCCAGTTGTCTATAATGAACGCAAATATTTTCAACAAAGATGTTATTATTTTACTATTATTTATTATTTTGAAAACACCATCGCGCAAAAAATAATGTACAACGCACGTTTGTGAAGTGTTTTACAGAATCTCGGAAATTAAAAACCTCGCTATCATTTTTCCTCGATTCTGTAAAAACCACTTCCCAACCTTGCATCGTAATATACTATTAAAATTGCTCATTAATTGTCGGTACTTTCATAGACACTTTGAAAGCTAAATTCTGAAAATATGGTCGATTAACGTTAGGTTTTGTTCAAACCTTGACACCAAGTCTGAAGCTACTCCATACCATTTCATTACTATTTGATTTTAATACTGGATTATGTGTATCAAACGAAAACAAATTTAACAAGCGATACCTCAGACTTTTTCGCCGAATGTCAGTGAGTATGACAAACAACGGGACGAACAGCTAAGTCATAAAAAAGAAAACTAAACGAATTTCTCTGCAAATCGAAGTTATGGTTCAATTTTGCTGTTTACGGAATATGGAATAAGAAATGTTCTTTTTTTAATCTTTAAATTGAGTAAATTCAATTTCGTTTAGCAAATTATTTAAATGTGTCGGTCTGCAGTGAAAACATAACCGTAAATTATTAACTAATGCATATTGTATAATTTGACACAAATTTAAAGAACTTTTATTCATTTATTTTTCTATTACTTTATTAAAATTATTATTACTTTATTAAAATTAATACATAAATTCAACAAATGTATTTTATAGAATATATTGCGAATTTAAGGGTTAATTAAATTTTGTAGTATACAGGTTGCTAGAACGATTTTATAATTTGAGGTTTCAGGTAAACCCTCTCTTATAATAATCGGATTTCTCTGATTTTCGGAGGATAGCTTCCTCATTCTATTGCAATAGTAGGCATATAAACTGAGTTACGTTGCGAAAAATCGAAAATTGCGACCGATAGAGCGATTTAAAAATGTTTGGTTCAGGTGTGAACTCCTATTCTAATTGTCCGATTTTGTTAATTTTTTTTATTTATTGGTTCCGAAAAACAAAGATTGCGGCCGCTTAGAGCGTTAAGACAGACACAGACACACACAAGCACACACACATATATATTAACTCCATGGCGCGACAGGCCTAGAAGGCCCTTGGCCTACCAGCCGGGTGCAAGCCTCACATCTATATGTTAATCACAATGGTAGACGATAATCCTGCCAGTATACGGATGACATTTGGCCAGCATGTCGCGTCCCCCAGCCGTTATAGCTGGATTTCTCAACCTGCAGTCGCTAATTATTGTAGGTATCCAAATTCCTCACGATGCTAGTTGGGCACTGGTCCCATACTGCCAATCCAGCGCAAGTCCCGTAGCTCTGCGCCAAGGGCTCTTGCCTTAACCATTCGGGTACGGCGCGGGACTACACACACACACAATATATATTGTTATTCCGGCCATCATCCTTACCATCAACATCCTTAGCAACGGAAGCTACCACACCTAGTAAAGCTGCAAAGCATAGCATGAAAATGCTATCATTGCAGTGAAAGACCTGCCCTCGGGCAGAATTAATATGGAATGGAAATATTTTATTATGGAATTTCCGATGTCCACTTGATAGGATCGGTGAAGGACTCTATTTTTTTTTAAATTCATATGAACAACCTCAATTGGGTTCATTCCTTCGGAATTCGTTAGTAGAAAGTAGTGTTTGAATTAAAGTCACGCTTAAACAACTCAGTCACTACCATGACAATTCAAACAGGACGTGAAAATGCTGACAAATTGTATCTCTTATTTCCGATTTGAAGTCCACCGCCGTGGTCCCGAGGTAGCCTGCAACGGGCTCGGGTTCGATCCCCGGCTTGGACAAGTTTCCTGGGTGATGGTTTTTTTCGGAGTTTTCCTCATCTATAAGACAAATTTCAGGAAACTTTAAGGGCCAAACAGTCCCCGAACTTCAGCTGGCCATCGATATCATGTTCACTTCATTAGATTAAGTTCAGGGCTAAGGCCTGTCCTGACGCATCATTACCATCATTACCATCATCATCATCATCATCATCATCATCCTTCATATAATTGGGGCAGCGTAACCTTGTCTTCCAGGCTCTGGGTTACGATACGCCAATGTCAGGAGAGAATACCAGAAATATCGAACTGAAAAACTGGTGGCAATGAATATAAGAAAATCTGATTCGTGTTTCTTTTAACTAACTTACGAGCAATCGAAATATAAAACAACGCAAAACCAAACAAAAGATAAGAATACGTTTAAAATGTTCATGTTTTTACACCATTTTAACAAACATGATTTAATATTTCTTGGTACAGGAAAAATAAATCACCTTTTTTCAGGATGCTACTTCCCGGGCATTCTTACTTGACACTTAACATTTTTTATTGTATTTTTATATAAAACTTTCCTCATTAGAGGATTGCCACAAGGACAAAGTGATATAGACAATTAATTTTCGAAATTGATAAAATACATTAAACATTTTCAAATTGTAATTGATGTATATTCTATAAAGTAGAAATTTTGTGAACATGATTTTTTAAAAATTTAAATTGATCCTCTAATGACCCTATAGTTTGTTTGGCTTAACTTTGCGAGAAATTTATAGAAAGAAACGGCTGTGCTCACCTCTCTCACTCGCATCAGTGTTGTCGGGGTTTCTTCACCATATGTTAATAGGGGAAAGGGGAAGATGAAAACTGACAACAGGATGGGTTGTTTCTTTTGTAGGCGGTCAAGGTTCTACCTTTATATCTCCATCTCTCTCTTTGCGAAGTTAAGCCATATATATAGTTACTGACACTATCGAACCCGTATATCCATGGTCGCGTGGACATAAGCTCTCCATACATCCCTATTCTGAGCTAATGTTTTCCAATCATCCTCTGTATAATCTACCTCCCTTAAATCGTGGTTAATGTTATTCTCCCACCTCATTCTTGGTCCAACTGAGCATTTTCCCTCTGGTTTTCCTGCAAGAAGCTTCTATGGATTTTTTTCATTCCCCATTCGTGCGACATTCCTTGCCATCGCAGTCTACGAGACTTCACTGTTTTTATCATATCTGGCTTTCTATAAAGATGATGTAGTTCACTGTTAAGTAGTCTTCTCCATTCACCTGTCTGTTCATCTCTCTATGGTCCAAACATTTTCCTACTAACTTTATTCTCAAATACTCGTAATCTCCTTTCCTCTCTTAATGTAAGAGTCCATGTTTCACATCCATACTATATAACTGGGAGAATAACAGTTTTATGTTTGTTTCTTTTACGTACCGTAAACCTGCGATACGAGATCTACGGCTTGACTTCCTTTCCGAAAGAAGTTATATTCAGGATGTTTACGCCCTGAAAAAATCCGCAGACCCGCAAATCTGGATCCAAAGGAGAGCTGCCGCTAGAATCGACGATGTAAAAGAACAAATTTTAAGGATGTTGCACAAGTAAAAGTAACCCTTACTGCAATGGTCAATGGGGTAAATTATGACATCAGAAACTGTAAAATTCCAAGAGACATACTACTGTTTCTTACAGAGTATGAATCTGCTTCACTTTGAATGTGAGAGGTTTTGGATTGGTCAGACTGCTCGGCCAATTAGAAATGTCTGCAAGGCTGGAAGCGGGCAACATGACTCGCGCCGGCTTCAACAGTTCAGTTCAGTTTGTTGGTGGCTTGTGAAGGTACAACATCCAGTTCGTACGCAGTGCATCTCTCCCCCGGTGTTGCATTCTACCAATTCAATCAATAGTGTCCTTCATTTCATATGTGACAAGTGCTTTTATTTCCATATTACACTCATAAGAAATCTTTATATTTTGTTCCATATTTGTGTGGTGTTCAATTTCAGTGTGTGAAGTGTTTTGTTTTTAATTGCACGAGTTGCATAGCTTAAGAAGGAAATTTCGTATTCACAAATCCATCAGGTAAGCAGATCACGAAAGTTGATGAAAATAAAATAAATTCCCCTCTGTTTCACTACTGGTAATCATTTAATTGATTTAACTTCCTAGGTCTTCTCCGCTAGGATTTTCTTCACAAAATTACTAATAATGCTGTAAATTACTTCGAGAAAAAAGTGAAAAGATATTACTAAATAAAATATTTTCATTTACTTTTCAATTTATTGTATATTGTACGATATGCTGTGTGTGGTATTTAAAAAATCTTCACTATTTAACGGTTTAAACTTGCGATTTTTAATACATTTTTATTACAGTCCACGTTGTAAAATGTGAAGTTTAACTACATTAATCAACATAACTAATATGCCTTTGAATTAATGTAACTTAACTTTTTTTAGGTTTCATATTTAAATATCATTGAAAATATTAAATTGTTTTAACTATTTCGGCGGAAACTTTAAGGCACGAGTTAACAGTGACATCTTTTAGAAGTCCTTACATCGATACATCGATATCATGATTATACCGAAAGTCGATTATTTACCTGACATTAGAAATTTTGAAATTTTAAATTCCAAGCGGAAAATGACATACAATCGAAACTTTATCAATCATTTCCATTATACGAAAATTACTTTTTACGAAAACATGAAATATAGCAAACATATTTAAGGGATGATTAATGACAGTGTACCTTAAAAACTATTCAAGCAATAATTGGAAAATTATGTAAAAATATCTTGCTTAGGACTGGCAAATTTTGTTCTGAAAAACAGATAGGCTCTGTTTCGGCTCAAACATTTTGTTGCGATTAAATAGATGGCTTTCCTATCTGTTCTGACCCAAAAATTCGATAAGACAGACAAATTTTGTTCTGATTAGATGGCTTTCTATCTGTTCCGGCTCATGTACATAAATCTTGATAGTGTTATTTCTAATAGCACAAAATCTTGATTATAATATGATTATGGGAAATTATTTCAAAGCCGGGAAGAATTAAAATGTATACTTCTGGATGACCAAAAAATCAAAATAAATGTTGATATAGAATAGGAGAATGCTACTTCTTATTAATATAATATAGTAATCACAATAAAAAAATACTTCAAATTTTTTAATCTATCATAAATTTTGTGTGGTAAAAGCATATTCAGCATATTCAACCGATAATCACTAAATTCTGCAAGAATATGTAGGCCTTGTGTAGAAATGTCTGCAAGGCTGGAAGCTATCCTTTAAATATATTTATTGTAAAAACTTCTCAACCCTTATTGCAATGGTCAATGGGGTAAATTATGACATCAGAAAGTGTAAAATTCCAAGAGAAACACTACTGTTTTGTACACAGTATGAATAATTATCTCGCATCTCTTAACCTGTGCACATAATGTTTTACATGTCTGGCTCACTACTAGGTGCGAGAACAGATTAGAAAATAGTCTCCGATATTTCCTTAACAGTCCAGCACTTGCGTATGAATGTTTCTCAGTCAAACCGTCAAATTCCTGGAAATAAATTACATAATATTTCAACTGTATTTTTATTGGATCATCTTACATGATGTTAAATTCGATAATTTTTTTGGAATGATATTTTTGTTTCTGCGCCTAAAAATGGAATAAATAATATTTCAACTGTATTTTTATTGGATCATCTTACATGATGTTAAATTCGATAATTTTTTTGGAATGATATTTTTGTTTCTGCGCCTAAAAATGGAATAAAAAACTTCTTAAAAACGTTCCTTTATACTGACAATTTATATAGGTAGGGAATTATGCTAAATTAGATCATTTTTCGGACATGTGTCGAAAATGATGAAATATCCACTTATCGGAAAATGTTCACAGACGAATCATAACTAAACATTTATAGGATTGTGATGTATACGAAACAATAAGAAGAGAAAGTAACTACATTTTAATGAATATATGTGTTGTGCTTAGTCAACTTGAAGCCTACAAAGAGTTTCAATTATGTAGAGAACACTGAGATTAATTTTAAAAATTATTTTTTTTAATAACTTAGGAAATCTAAGCATTCGTTATAAAATATTTAAATAATAGGGTGAGTTATTTTCGTTAGCTTTTTAAGTTGGCATGGAACAATGATTACATTTCCTAAGTAGGCGTATTTGCATCTTTATAATTAAATATTATTAAAACCTAATTGAAATCAGGTTTTTATGGTTGTTTAAATTGTGAACTTAAAAGTTAGTGAATATTTAACCTTGTTTATCAGCCCTCGAGAAACATTCAAATTGATTCCTTTTTCTATTTAACATCTCATTTTATTCTAAAGAAGAGCTGATACTGTACAACCTTCAATTAAGTAGATTTGCAAAATAATATAGTTCCGCCGCCTTTAATACACTAAAAAAAATACCGATTTTGAGAACTGAGGTTCTTGTATATACAGTCTATCGTGTCGCAACTAGAGGCTTGCTGCGTAGAATAGAGATGATTGGAGGCAAAAGTTAAGAGAGGCCAAAGCTCGAATTTGAGCCAATTAGCTATTGAATGGATGGATAGATGGAATGTACTATTACCCTAATATTATCCAAAGTTATTAATGAGATAGGTCATGTAGCTCAAATGGTTGACAGTACAAATGCTTTCAAAATGTTTATTATTGGGAAAATCTTGAGTAAAATACCACTAGGGGGTTCTATTTAAGAATATGATATCCGAATGGATCATAGGGATTGGTTATTGGAGATATGAGCTGGATTCAATAATTGGCCGAGGATAGGGATTACTGGAGTGCATTTTATTAGTGAATGCGTCATTGATCGTAAGAGTTCCTGCCACGAGCCACAGAGTTAGTCATTGGAATCAATGCAGAACAGCTGATCGTTCATATCAGTAACATAAAGTTTATAAATAGCTTTAGTCGTCATAATTAGCACTAAAGGAAAATCAAGTAACGGTGAAATATTTTCAATGCTTTTACATATTGAAGTCCAGTGTGTTTTATAACTGGAGAGACGTGACCCTCTATAGAGCACACAAGCATACGTTTGGGGAGAAATATTCGCATTTTACTGTGAATGTTATTGCTAGTTTATATAGCCTATGCCTGCTTATAACTAGGCATTCTACATATTTTTGTATATTCTCTCTCTCTCTCTCTCTCTCTCTCTCTCTCTCTCTCTCTCTCTCTCTCTCTCTCTCTCTCTCTCTCTCTCTCTCTCTCTCTCTCTCTCTCTCTCTCTCTCTCTCTCTTTTCCCCAGAAGAGCTCAATTGTAAGTTTTGGTTATTACCTAATTCACAATAATAGCACTCTTTTGTGAAGATGGGGTTAATACTTTCTGATCACAAGATTTACAATTTTATGTGAATCAAAATTATATAACAAAGAATATATATAACCGCTCTGGTCTCGAGGTAGCGTGCTGCCTTGTGTCGCAGCGAGCCCGGGTTCGATTCCCGGTCGGGACAGGCTCCTAGGTGAGATTTTTTTCGGGGGTTTTCCTCACCTGTAAGACAAATGTCAGGAAGTTTAGGGCCAACGGTCCCCGAAAATCATCCGGCCATCATCATCATCCTTAACCGGTGTGGAAAGCAACGGGAAGCTACCACACCTCTAATATCCTAGTAAAGCTGCAAAGCATAGCATTAACATGCTATGATTGCAGTGAAAGACCTGCCCTCGGACAGAATTATTATGGAGATATATATACTGTATTTGGAAAATGTGCAATAGATTCAGTGCATAAAAAATATCGTGATTCAATTCTACTGTAATTTGGAGCAGACAGTACATCTAATGATTTTCAAAAGGCACTTTATTGCTTTAGTTCACTTTTTTCGACTGGTGAAAGTAGGGAGGGACCATTGTAAAGCCGATATTTTCCTCTCTTAAACAATAATTAATTTCTGTAGAATGAAAAAAAAAATTGGGGTGAGAGTAAACGAAATAAATATATTTTATGATCTTAAAAATAAAATTTCAATTTTTACATGGTGGACTAGTTATTGACTATCATGCTTGCTTATGGTTTCGAGATTCTCGGGTTGATAGCCATCCATATCGATGAATTGTTAAGGACATAAACATCCAATGGAAGTAAAGCCGTGGGTCCCGTGTCCCAGAATTACGAAACGAAGAGAAGCTGAAGCCTGAAAAAAAGCGGCTTCTGTCTAATAACTTTAGTAATTAAAGAGTGTCGTTCAATTAAAAAAAACTATACTACCCGTAGCCCAATATATACGTATAACATATTAAATGCCAGGGCTTAATTTTTTATGGCGTGCCTGTAACCACGATATGTTATGATTAAACTTCCGGACTATATAATACAGTATGTATAATAGAATTAGGTTGTGAGTTACTTGAATGTTTTTCTTATGTGAACTTGTGCAGAGGATGGATCGTGCGGAAAATAGTCAGGGTACCGTTAAAATAGTACGTCTGAAAAGTATGCACTGGCAATTGTTCACACAACCGTGTCCAAGTAACTTCCAATACAAATAAAACATTGTACAGTTGTTCTAGTTAATATTTGGCCTGCAGGGCTATTTCTTAACAGTTTTACACGGTTTCTGTAATGTAGAATTTAGATAAAAAATAAAACTTAATTTTAAAAAAATGTTCAAAACCCACGTAAAATGAAAATAAAATAACCAGATAACTATGTACGGTAAAAAGTAAATCCGCCATATATATATATATATATATATATATATATATATATTGGTTTCCGCCTCTCTAACTGAACATATGGAGTTTAATAATAATTATTATTATTATTGTATTTAAAATCTACGGTTTTATACAGGTAATTGACATAACTGTAGGATGACATCACGTTTTACAGAGTGACAGTCAAATAATAATCTGTATGAAGATTTCAATTTTATTTCAACAAGCAATTTTGAATACAGTGCAGTGTGTATATATAACGAGTTACAAAATATGTGTGTTTTATGTTCTAATAAACGTTATCCATTAATTTTTCAAAATAAATGTATCTGGTGTATGAACTAACATTTCTGCGTGGCTTAAAAGTTTTAATTAAAATAAACAATGATCCTTCATCATGTATGAGTTTTTTATATTCTACAATAATTTGGGATATAGGTACTTGAAAATAGTTTTAATAGTCTATATACACCACTTTGGGAAATAGGAAAGAAGCTTTCATTTCCATGCGTTGGTCAAATTTTACGTGGAATCTACCATCTATATATATATATATATATCTCCATTGCTGTGGTCTCGAGGTAGAGTGCTGCCTTGTCACGCAGCGGGCCCGGGTTCGATTCCCGGTCGGGACAGGCTCCTGGCTGAGGTTTTTTTTCGTTTTTTTTTTCCCCTCACTTGTAAGACAAATGTCAGGAAGCTTAAGGCCCAACAAATCATCTGGCCATCATCACCATCCTTAACATTATCATCATCATCCTTCACCGGTGTGGAAAGCAACGGGAAGCTACGACACCTATAATCCTCTAATAAAACTGCAAGCATAGCATGAAAATGCTATGATTGCAGTGAAAGACCTGCTCGGGCAGAATTACTGTGGATGGATATATATATATATATATATATATATATATATATAATGTGTTTTCGGTGTCTGCTAAGTAGGGTCGATGAAGATTTGTAAAAAAATTAAAAAATAGTTTTATAGGTACAATCTCAGTACTTCATTCTTAATTCGCTAATAGCGTTTATGATTAATTAAATACCTGACAATTTAACTGTCTAAATGTCGAAGGATATACAATATATCATTTTCTTGTCATTTTTTATGTTCATTGCTGGGAACTACCGTGTTTAATGTTCTATGTAATAGCCATTCGAAGAATGCTAACCTAAAGCATTGTAACTATTGTGTTGGCATGTTTCTATGAAAAATAATGCTGTTTGGATTTCCTGGTATAAAAGAGCGCAGTTTCCATGTTTATAAATAAATAAAAAATGAGTCAACAACCCGCTATTACATCAAAGTGATCAGTGACGTCAGCAATGTTTTAATCCTCACCGCGAATTAAAAATTCAGTTTCTTTTACATAGTATATGAATGGATACATTAATTTTCTAGTTAAGCAGTATTTTTATATCATCTAAGCCCTAGTATATGCAATATACTGAAAAATTCATTACCTGTAAAATATTTTAATTTCATTTCATCAATGCGTGGCTCGAAATTGGAAAAAGTTTAGTTTTTCTTAGTCAGTAGGGTCACTAAACTCTATAGCGTATTCCATATTTCACCTGTTGGTTTTGATAAAATTCTATAGTGTATTCCAACTTTTACCTACTTGTTTTGATAATAGTCCCGCGCCGTAGCCGAGCGGTTAAGGTAGGAAGCCTTGGCGCAGAGCTACGGGACTTGCGCTGGTTCGAGTCTCCATGGGGGAAGAAATTTTCTCATGGTATTTCGGCCAGTATGGGACCGGTGCCCACCCAGCATCGTGAGGTAATTGGGTAGCTACAATAAGTAGCGGCTCCAGGTTGAGGAACCAGCTATAACGGCTGGGGGACTCGACATGCTAACCACATGTCACCCCTACACTGGCTGTTGATCATCTACCTCTGTGATTGACATATGTGGATGTGAAGGGCCAGCAGCCGGCTGGTAAAAGGGCAACCGCTGAAAAGTGGAAAGACCCTCAATCGGATCGGTTTTGATAATAGGCGATCCTGTATCCTGATATTTTAAGCTAATGAACAATATAAATTCCTTCCTTCCCCCTAGACCTAGACAGTAGTGGCGAAATAGTGGTTACCATGCTCGTCTCTGGTTTCGAAGTCTGAGGGTTCAAATCCGACTGGGAATATTTTTATTTTTCAGAGCGTAAAAATCCTGACTATGGTATTCTTTGGAACCGAATTAAAGCCGAGAGTTTTGTGTCGTGATTTACGACATCTAAAAGAACCTGAGGTCTGAAAAAAGAGGCCTCAGAGCAAACTTACTCGCCATATCCATATTTGAATTGCGACATAATTACCTAAACTGGTAAAGAACGTTGTTAGATAATAAAAATTACTTCCTTCAAGTTTTTAGACCATTTCCATATAATATTTAAAACACCGTAGGCTTTATATTATATTATGCTTTACTCTAAACGGTAAAACCTCTATAGAGGAAACTATCTTTAATAAAATTGTTTCAAGATTTCGCTAATTATTTAGCTTTAAAGTCATACAAATTAAATGACAATTTTCAGATTTCTATTTTTTTCTCAAATGATTGCCTGCTTGCTATAATGGCTAGTTTGTGCAATTAACATCACATTCTATTCTCGGATAATTTTTTTCCTTTTTTTTTTAAGCTCAGTTTGCAAACCTTTTACGAAACACGTGCACTTGTGATGTTTTAAAAAATGTTTTTTTTAATATTAATTTTTAATTAGCCTTTGGCTATGAATATCAGAGGATTGGAGGAAGATCAATGGATGGACAGAGAGGAATGTCGTTTGGTTTCCGGAAGACTGCGGCAGCTGCCATGATACCGGATGATGGTGATGAATTAGTCTTTTTCCATATGTTGATTAAATAATTTAATATTTCCCCTACATTATTTTCTCAACACCCTAGAGTGCCGCAGAAAACATAGTCTGGAACAGGGTCCACTGTACCTCGTGAAGAGAACTGAGCAGGCACTTGATATGGAAAAGGAATAATTCATTCATAGTGTTCTGCCCAAGAGCAAATCTTCCACTGCAAACTCAATATTCTCCACTCTTTTCTTAACTCAGCCTTTCTTTTTGTATCTGCATTCAAACCATTTATTTTAATATTGTCTATCATCTGATGTCTTTTTCTGCCTCTAACTTTCTTTCCATTGACCATTCCTTCTAGGGCATCCGTCAGCAGGCAATTTCTTCTTAGCCAGTGGCCAATCCAATTTATTTTCCTCTTCTTTATGAGTTCCAGCATTGTTCTTCCTCTACCCACTCTGTCTAGCACATCTTTATTTTTAATTTTGTCTGTCCATTTTATACGTTCCATCCTTCTTTCTCCATATCCACATCTCAAAAGTTTCCAGTCGCTTTTAAAAGGAATAAAATCCGGTAAATAACAGGCCTACTGAAATTCGTTAAGTATTTGGATGAAGCTCGCAACGTGACTTTTTGACTCAGATGCATTCATTTTCTTTTGAGAAAAAAACAGGAACGGGTGATTTGCACATCGTGTTCTTTCTGGTAGCTTCGAACTATTCATCGCCGTGGCATAGTGGTTCGAGTTTCTGCCTTCTACACCAACGAACAGGGTTCGATTCTCGGCGGGATAGGGGGTTTTAAATTTACATATTGAGTCTGGGTTGTCACCTTTCCATATATTTGTATATGCAAATAAGACAAATAGAAAACAAATGTAAAAGGAAGGAATGTTAGGACTTTATACACTATTGAGTAACACTAAGAAATTAGGACTGGAAGTAAATATCAATAAAACTAAATATATGGTCACACGTAGAAATAAATTACATAATGGATATGGACAGCTAATGACAAATGAGGGAAATTTTGAGGAAGTGGCTGAATTCAAATACCTAGGAACAATAATCACAAATAGGAATGAGATGCACAAAGAAATTAAACATAGGCTTAATTCTGGAAATGCGTGCTATTATGCATTGCAGAGACTCTTGATGTCCCATCTCCTTTCAAAAAATGTTAGAGCGTATATAAAAGCTATTATTCTACCAGTTATATTATATGGGTGCGAAACATGGACTCTTACTTTAAGGGAGGAAAGAAGATTACAAGTATTTGAGAATAAAGTACTTAGGAAAATTTTTGGACCAAAGAGAGATGAACACACAGGTGAATGGAGAAGACTACATAACAATGAACTACATGGTCTTTATAGGAAGCCAGATATAATAAGAACAGTTAAGTCTCGTAGACTGCGATGGGCAGGACATGTTGCACGTATGGGGAATGAAAAAACTTGCATGGAAGCTTCTTGTAGGAAAACCAGAGGGAAAACGCCCAGTTGGTAGACCAAGAATGAGGTGGGAGAATAACATTAACTATGATTTGAGGGAAGTAGATTATACAGGAAATGATTGGAAAGCATTAGCTCAGGATAGGGATGTATGGAGAGCTTATGTCCGCGCGGCCATGAACCTACGGGTTCGATAGTGCCAGTGAGTAAGTAAGTAAAAGGAAAGAAAAAGAAAAAAAAGAGTGTAAATGAAAGAAAACAAGCCATTCTGTCCAATGGTATTAATAAGTTATTGGTATATGTTGATGATGTAATAAATATTATTAGGCAAAAGCGAGTAGATGCTAAGAGCCAATATGCACATTCTATTGAGTAACACTAAGAAACTGGGGCTGGAAGCAAACAAAATAAAAGTAAATATTCCTTATATAATGGAAATGGACAATTAGTGGCAAATGAGAGAATTTTGGAAGAATGTCCTGAATTCAAATTCCTAGGAACAATAATTACAAAAGAATGAAATGCAGAAACAAATTAAACTTAGGCTTAATTCTGAAAATGCATGCTTTTGCGCATTGCAAGGACTCTTGCTCATCCCAACGTATCTAAGAAACAAACATTAAACTGAAAAATATATAAAACTGCTATTCTTCCAGTTATAAGAGTGAGAAATATGATCTCTTATTTTATGGGAAGAGAAAAGACTGCAAGTATTTGAAAATAAAGATACAAGGAAAAATATTTGGACCAAAAAGAAAGAAGAGGCGTTGAATTGAGAATAAAGGTGAGCTAATTATCTTAATGGAAACGATAAGATCAATTGAGTCTCTTAGACTGCGATTGGCAAGACATGTGACTTGAATGGGGAATGGAAGAGGGGTAGGAAAACAGAAGGAAAAGCCGTAGCGTAGTGGTTAAGGCACTGCGCTACTAGCCGGAAGGTCGAGGGTTCAAATCCCGGTGGGGTCAGGATTTTTAAACTGACCCAAACATTCTGGCGGCACTATGGCCCTGGGGTCGACTCAGTGTCTAACGGAAATGAGAACCAGACGCTTATTCTGGGGGTAAGGCGGCCGTCACGCAGGACTGACAACCCGGCTGACATCAAGTGCTGATTGTCCAGAAAAAATGGGAACCTTAACCTCCTACTACCCCAAGAGCCTCCTGAGGCCTGTAGTGGGACTACTTTACTTAGGTAGGCCACGAATGAGTTGGGGAATAACATTAACCATGATTTGATGAAAGTAAATTATACAGAGTCGGCCGCGATAGACTAGTAGTTATCCTTGCCTCTGATCCCAAGGGTCACGGGTACAAACACGGCCGGGGTCGATGGTTTTTTTAGGATGGAAAAATCCAAGGAGCAATCTTCCGGGAGGGACTTTAATAAACAGTGGGTTCCGAGTCTGATGAGTTTCAGGCTCGTAAAATATCCTTAATTCTGGATAGAAACCCCTCTAAGCAAAATTTACCGAATTTTGCCATCCTAGTACTATCTTGGTTTCCTAGATGTCACTACGAGGCGGAACGCTGACCCGGGCCACACAATGACATCTATCCGAAAACAAGTGTAACTAAATTAGTATGGTTGAATTTCTCCCCTGTAGGGGGAGAGCGCCTAAGTCTCGCTGAGAAAAAAAGGGGGGGGGCTTACAAGAAGTATATCATCCAAGACTTGTAATAAAATCTACGCCTTCTCTCTCTTAAACAGAAAAACTGACCACAAGACCAGGAGTCCGGTTCAAGTTCGTGTCAAAAAGAGAGATCGTGACTTAGAGAAAAGTAAACAAACGCTCAGATATTGGATTCGAGAAGAAACATTACATGTACTTATTGTTGGAAAACAATGGGTAGTAACCAGATACACAACACACTTTACGAGGTTTCAGGAAACTCAAGTCTAGACGGTTATGGTCGTTGCTTGGCCAACCATGCGACCACCTGGAACAGTTTTGAAGCAACTTGAAGCCTCGCGTAGCCCATCATGCGCGCGAAAAATAATACTTTCTTTTGTTAGGGGGAATTGTAAAAGTGTTAACATCGATTCTTTCAAAGAAAACCATTGAATACCGAGAAAAAAGTGGATTTATGAATTAATTATATATATGTTTTAGAATAATCCTTGGATCACGCTAAATAATTCATGGAGAGCAGGTTAAACTGAACAAGAATGTATGAATAACTCATTTTCAATAAAATGCCATTGACCCTTTTGGAACCAAATCGCTGAATTAAAGTCATGGGAAATAAAAAGCTCCAAAGAGCGAAGACTTGAGGAAAAACGAAGTCTTCCAAAATATTCATTTATAAACTCCCATCAAATGATTTTATTGAATTGTAACCCAATCTTAAAGGGGGGGGGACTCCAAATGTTGAAATATAAGATATATTGCATATTGATCCTAAGAAATTCGTATTAATACAATTTAAAAACTTAACTGAACTTTGAAGCAGTTACTGTCACTTGCTAGCAGTACATGACATTGACCCTTTTGGCAGTACGGCGAACGGCTAGTATAAACCGCTTATATTTCTAGTTTTATATTTTTCATGTAAAGTAGATATTCTGTTGTCTCTTGGAATCGTTTTCCTGGCTGATGGCCTAGAACAGAGCTATTCAGCCTGGAAAACTGTTTCGAGAATTAAGATACCGGTTGTGAAAGCCTACAAAGTTATACATTGAGTTGTCTTCAGGAGATACAGTAGAGACTCCAGACCTACACTCAAATATTTATATAATATTAGCTAATACCCGGCGTGTGCTGCTACGCCTAAATAAATGAAAATTAATGTGATTTTATGTTTAGTTGAATAGGTATAAAAGAACAATAATTATAAATTTATATTTTTAGATACCCCGTGCTGATTACCCGGCGTTGCCCGGGAATTTACTTATCCCGATCTTCTTGACATAAATGAGCTGAAATACGAAAATTAATGTGTTTTCCAGACCCTACATTCAAATAAATATTTATATAATATCTCCAGAAAATGAACTGGAATTGGTGAGAGGCCAGTCAAGACTCGCTCGTTCCATCACAAATGAGAGCCCTAAGTGATAAGTCGTTCCTGATGTATTAGTGGTTACAGGCTCTTCTCTATACCTTATCCGCTCATAGAGTGATCCTAACATAAACAAACGTCAATTGAATCCTTCCTCCATTCGCGCCATAATTACTGTCACATTGACAGAGAGCACGTGTGATGTATATGACATGTAATCCTTGAATCGGGTAGATTACTAGAAAGCTGGTAAGATTTTTCACTGAACTTGTGAAATATATTTAAAATAACCGGTTTTTGAGCACTAGTGAAAGCTTTGCTAGACTTGTGTTTTAAAATTTTAGATGGCGACACTTCAACAGAAGACTCGACAGTTTCAGCCATTTTGTTGCATCAGAATCGACTGAAGCATGACTCAAATGCATTATTCATATGTAATAAACTATTTTGTTTTAATTATTGATAGGTATATTTCAGAATATCATCTATGTTTTGAATATTATTATTTTCATTCACGAAAAATAACAAGTATATTCAGAGGATATATTAACTTAATGAAGGGAACTACTTTTTTGCGTACTTACTGCTTGTACATCGTACGTCGGTGTCCATAACCAATGAAAAGCGAGCAGGTCCCATGGTTTTGTTTTGATGAGGATCACTTTAAGAGCGGATAGCCCTTAATTCCGAAGTGCACGGCTTCAAACCTGACCAAAATTGATGGATTTTTGAGGCCGTAAAATAAAGCCATAGCCCAGATAAGAAACGATTATATTCGTGAAGAACTGTAGATCTACTCCATAAAAGAATATATATCTAATAACAAGGAACAGTAGAAAGAACATGTTGAAAGAATGGAAGAGTAAATTACCAAAGAAAACCTTACATTATTTTCCGAGAGGAAGAAGAGACATCGGACGTCCTCGGGACAGGTGGTATTAGATCTATTAGCGAAGACGGAACAGGCAATCAATACCTAAACCAGGAAGTAAAGAAGAAGAAGTAAAGCCATGGGTCTCCAAATGCAGATTTAAAAAACTCCATGGCGCCACAGGCCTAAAAGGCCCACCAGCCACTTGCTGACCTCACATCCATATGTGTTAACCACAGAGGTAGACAATAATCCGGCCAGTGTAGAGGTGACATATAGTTTTCTCAACCTGGAGCCACTGCTTATTGTAGCTATCCAAATGCCTCATGATGCTGGGTGGGCACCGTTTCCATACTGGAAGAAATTTCATGTGAAAATGTCTTCTCTCATGGAGACCCGAACCAGCGCAAGTCCCGTAGCTCTGCGCCAAGGCATCTTGCCCTAATCACTCGGCTATGGCGCGGGACAATTACAGATTTACGGTACCTAAAATAACTCTCAAGCCAGAAATAAGAGATCTCTGAACAAAATTTGTCACAGATTTTGAATTGTATGGCTAATTATCTGAGATGTAAAAGGAAATCGTTAAATCACCAGTAGGCTTTTTAATTTTTCCCAACCTAAGGACTGGATAGTTGTAAAATGCACATTATTCAAAGGAAGAAATAAAGGAGTATGTGCTAAGAAGACTTAGAAGCTATGAATAAAGCAATAAATAAACACATAACTCAGAGATGAATGGTCAATAAACAGGTATAAATAGGATGACGCAACATGCATATTTTTATGTGTGTTGCAAGTTGTGAGTTGGTAATTATAAAGGTGTGACTCACACGATCAAATGATAAATAACAGTAATATTATTTATATTGCAAACTTATCTTCCTTATTGGACGGCGTTATGCATCAACCGACTATGCTCCATTATGTAAGTTTAGAGAAAGTCAATCTTCACTATATCGTCGTGGTGACTGCAATAGGTCGTATGTCACCAAAACTTAGAATTGTTTTTTATTTCATCATCGTTACCAGCATTCACCTTTGCACAAGCTGCAAATGATCCTACGTCATCCAGGAATAATATATAACTTAATATAATTTTTAATAATCACCTTAAATGTATTATTAATATTTGTAGATATAATAGGTTCTTTTAGCATACTGAAAAGTTAAAAAAAATGACATACAACCTTTTGCAGTCACCAGGACGATATGTTTTAGCGCTAAACTAGCAGTAGTACTAGATATTGCAAGTTATTTTTCTTGCTTGTCAGTTATGCATCAAGAATCTAAGAGCGGGAACATTTGGCGCTTAGTTGCATGATGCAAAATTTGTATTAGCATTTATGAAGATCTAGTTTCATAACCGTTTATTGCAAAACATAGAATCTCTGATAGGACTGAAATCATTTACATTTTTCTTTAATAATAAGGCTATATTTGAAGATTTGGCGCTAAAAGTATGCGTACAGTTACTTCATGAGCCAGTGCAACAGATAGCATGAAAATATCAATTTAAAAAAAGGGCGCTTAGCAGGTTGATGCATAACATCGTCCATATTAAAATCAGAGTAATGATAAATTAGGAAATCTAGCTCTAGTAAACTAACAAGGGAGCTGTCAACCATTTAATGCCGAAGCCTATCTTGAAATTTCTTCCAAAGAAGCGTTGTGTTGTACAAAAGCGGTGTCCAAAAAAATATCTGCCGTTTCTAACTGCAAAACACTAAAATCAAGCGCCTAATATCTCATTTAAGCTATAAGGAAGTAATGCAACTCCTGTATTGGCAGACTGGAAATCCCTCACTATAGTCCGTGAGGGCTAAAGTGTCTAGAATATTTTAGAAAGAGAAAGAGAGTATTCACCACCTTCTTTCTCACTCATACCCATATCTCTTCACGGTGACAGCGGTAGGGCAGACACTCCCTGCAGTGAACATATATCAGTGGTGGCATTCCCTTCTTCTAAAGATTAATTTTACACTAATATAATATCTCACTCACTCTCACAAACTCCAAACGAACTCTGAAACAGTCGCCACTGACAAAAATTACGTGAACAAAAGTGACTGGGCGAAAGTGGGGGTGGAGTTTTTCTAGCATTCCTAAGTAATTTTACAAGGGTAGCCCATTATAGTACACATGTCACTCAGACGTCTAGCGAACGGTGGAAGAACAGTTATCTAGACAAGGATAGCAGAAATCATGCCAACTTACAACTTTTACACTATACCCGCTGTCCGCGCCACGTCCCGCCTCACTCCACTCTGTGCTTAACTCATCTGCTCCGTACAGTTGGCTGCCATTTCTGGATTCTGGCTTCGATTTCTGTGCCTTCCACTTTAAAACGGCAGATAATTTTTTGGACGCAGCCTTGATACTTCACAACGCTTCTCTGGGAGAACTTTTAAGGTAGGTTTCGGCGAGGTTGATAGTTCCCTTGTAAGTATCATTCCTACTCTATGCCAAGTTGGCATTTCCCATGTAGGCCTACAGATGTTGCTGAAACTGATCTCCATTGGGCCTTATTACAAAGATTGTGTATTATTGAATATCTGGAACATTCAACATAACCACTGAAACTATAGAAACACGAGGAACTATTTCTGCCATGGATTTCGTAAATCGTGGTTTGGCTGCAGTGATCTAGTGGTTATGTTCCTTCCCTCCAATCCCGAGGGTCGTGGGTTCAAACCCAGCCGACGTCTATGGATTTTTAGGAAGACAAAATTCAAGGGACAAATCCGCCGGAAGTGACTTTTTATGCCATGGGCCCCGAGTCCGAAGATTTTTAGGCTCGTAAAAGAACCGCAAGCCTGAATAAAAATGCATATGTTCAAAATTTAACCGACATTCATCCATCCGAGTAATACCTTACTTTCCTACTAGGTGTGGCTTCGAGGTGATATTTTTTTAATAGCGATAGGTGAAGTGTGAAGAGAAATTGTAGTGAGTGTACTCATCAGAGATTGTAATAGTATATTACGATGCGAGGTTGGGAAGTGGTTTTTACAGAAGCGAAGAAATGTTAAAAAAACCTAGCGATAGCGAGGTTTTTAATTTCCGAGATCCTTTAAAACCCTTCACAAACGTGCGTTGTACATTATTTTTTGCGCGTTGGTGTTTCCAAAATAATAAATAATAGTGAAATAATAAAATCTTTGTTGGAAATATTTCCGTTCATTATAAACAAATAACTAACGTTAACAGTATGGGCAATGTTTATTAGTTGAGACTACAGCATGCATTAATCAGTCATAAAATGGCGGCAAGTATGATTTTATTTTTTTATATTGTTTCAAATAAATTTTAGTTAATTTAAAATGCAGTGATTTGTTTCGAATAATGTATATTAACACTATCTTTTGGATATATTTTTGTATATATATATTGTATGTAGTATACATAAAGAGCAGTGGTTTTACTTCCCACACGAGGTTTGTAATATGTAAAATTAAAGTACAGTTATTTAGGTTGGCAGCCCCGAAATGTAGGAAGTTGAACTTTCAAGATTAATTAATTGTTAAGTGCATATGAGTACTGTTAGTTTGTTGAATTAAATAAAGTGATTGTGATATATTACTCGACATCTGTGTGTGATTATTTACGCCAAAACTACGTGAAGACGAACCCATGGCCAACTGTTACAATATAGTTTTAGTAGAAGCAACCCTGTTATAATGTGAATGTATCTTCACTACTATGGGTACACGGAGATTTCAAAGCTAGAAATATTTGTGTCTGCGCCAGGATTACCTGAGTAGTACAACTGGTTAGTGCATCAGGCGCGTAAAGCTGGAGATCTTGGGTTCAAATCTCGGTTTAGACAGAAGTTTTTTTCTTTGGTTGTATTAATATTGCATGCGAACAGCAAGCCTGAGTACATCACCATCATCAACAATCACGGATTAAGCCCATGTTGCTTGTTCCGGTCTCATAGGTTCTCATTCAAAAAGTTAAAATCCATCTCTTTTTCGGGTCGACCAACATTTGTGTCTCCTTTTGGTTTGTAATTAAGTATAATTTTTTGTATGCATTCATCTTTCATTCTTTGAACTCGTTATTTTTTCCAGTTCTTTCTAGATTATTTCATTTCTTTGCAAAGATTGACAAAGGTTAGGATACCAAAGATGGCACTGATGTATAATCCTGGAGGACGAATATCGATAGAAAGACCAAGAAAGCGCTGGGCTGAACAGATGTGAGATCGGAACAGGCAAATACCTAATCCGTGAAGTTGTTGATGATGATGATGATGATTAGTTTAAAATATTTAGCTCATTTCTAATCTTTCACTTCTTTTATCTAGAAGTCTGCAGCCAGCTACACTTCTCAGAAATCTGAGTACATTAATATCAATATTATGTTTACAGTAACATAACATTACAAATCAGCGAAGGATAGGGAAATGAAAAGTTGGTCGAAGTTATACATTAGGCTGCATCAGAGTTTGAAGTATGGCTAATTCACAATCTCTTAAAAACACAGCAACTCAAATCTCTTCAACTGTTAATTCTGAAAATGGTAGATAGGGTGTTATTTTATCGGCGTTGTATTGATTCTCCATTAGGACAGTGTATGGAGAATATTTATCGAGACGAAGGGACTGTTAAGTCTACAATTATTAATGTTTTATGTGTATAGAGGGCAAGTGAATGTAGTAGATTATACAAATTCACAAGATGTAATGTTATAGCTGAAGTCGTAAAGCGACAAAAGGGAGAAAAACAGCGTTTACAAAAATTAAGTTTAAATTCATGGCTTCAAATATAATTCAGTTAAAAGTTCTAATTTACGTTGTAAAAAAAGTGATTTCTTTCTCGCATTTCTAACTTTGTCTTCATAAGTTTTCTTTTTTTATGCACACTGTTGTAACGAATAATTATTTTATTTTGTTATTTATAATCGCTCTAACTGCATTGTTATTCTTCTTCTTCTTCATTGGTGCTTGTAGTCTGACCTTGACCTCCCTTTTAACAGCCTTCCATTCACTTCGATCACTTGTTTTAGTTTTCCAATTTTTAATTCCAGTCTGTTTTAGATCATTCTGTACATCATCACACCATCTCAACCTCGGTCTACCAATTCTTCTTTTACCATCCAGTTTGGAGTTTAAAACCTTTTTATGTATCCGACCTATATTCATCCTACAGATATGGCCCAGCCATTCAACTCTTCTACATTTAATATCTGTGATGATGTCAATATCTCTGCAGAGGTTCTGAATTTCTATATTTTTTTCTTATTCCCCATATGCCATTGTCACTGGTCCATAAATCTTTCTTAAATATTTCCTTTTCCAGGTAGATAATTCAGAGACCCCCTCTACCTGAGAGAGGTCAAGCTTCACTTCCATAGGTTACGATAGGTTTTATGATGGTTTTATATAATCTAACTTTTACTTTCCTAGATATGTACCTTTGGCTTCATTATGTTATCAAGTGCTCTTAAACATCTAATACCAGCAGCTATTTTTTCTTTTATATTCAATAATATATCATTATTACCAGATACCACAGATCCTAAATATTTAAAAGTAGATACTTGTGAATGTTTAATCAATTTAAAACAATATCATTTACGTTTGGATCATATTTTGAGTAGGCCTATACTTAGTTTTTTAATCCAGCTGTTTGAGTTTCGGTTTCTAAATAGTTGAGTTAAAACTTCGTCCAGTGAGTTTAAACTATTGCTATATGTGTTATTGCTGTTCCATTTTGTTAACATTCGGCTTCACAAAAGTGTGCAGCTGCTTTGTTACTGATCACCACTAACAATCGACAAAAAACTTGTCCAGACTGGAGATCGAACCCGGGCCCGCTGAATAAGAGGCAGCGACGCTAATCCGAGACCACAGCGGTGGATGAAAGATATATCTACTGTCTTTAAATTTTCCTAATTTTTGTATAGGCCTACTTATAGCTTCTTCTTCTTCTTCTTCTTAAGGCGCTACAGCTATAATTGGAGAATGATTTGGCCTTCTTAAAAAGTTCTTTCCACACGTTTCTATACTGGACACATTTGTTCCATTTTTTTTTATCTTCATCAATTTTATATCATTTACAACATCATCTTCCCTTCATTTTTTTGATCGTCCAATATATTTAGAGGTAGATTTATAGAGCTTTTTTACCACCATTTCATCATACATTCTACATATGTGTCCAATCTAGGTTTAATATTTGTGCTTTAATGAAGTTAATTATATTTCTGTTTTTTGAGAATTAGTATACAATAATGTTCAGTTACAAAACTGTTACTATAACAATGTGAGGACTAATCGGTTAACGGCAGTCATTGACTTATTAACGATTCTGTTTTTATGAATATATTTTGATGTAATAGCTTGCCATTGTTCTATTATCGTCATTACACCTGGCATGTGTGACTATTGTCAGTAGCCTACAATGTGAATTCCAATTGTATGGTCAGCACGTTAGGGCGACAATGATGGAGTGTCTCCCCCACTCTCCAAACTCCGTTTCTGTTGATAAGATTCCCTCCCTCCAATCCTAGGTATGATTAATACGGCATATACAGCATTAACCCACTCAATTGTAAAAACTTTTTCCGTGATCCAGAGAATACATACAAGTTCCTTGTCAAAAACTTTATTTGCTACGTATCCTCTGCAACTTCCAGAAGTACGCAGTGCATATTTAATAGTATTTTATCTTCTTTTTCAATCAGGGATTAGGCTCTTAAGCCTGTTCCGGCTCCACATATTCTCCAAACAACGTTTCTGTGGTCTTCCCAAATCTCTCCTTCCTTCAGGTTTATAATAAAAAAATCTTCTAGGAATACGACTGTAGCTCATTGTAGGTGTTCAATCCATTGATCTCTATAATACCACGATCTTATAAATACCATGACTACCGGCCGTGAAAGCCTGCATTATATATATATATATAATTATTGCACGTGCAAAAATCAACTCGTACTCGTCTTTATCAAATAATGGCTCGACCAGTCCTATGTTATGGGAGTGAAGCGTGGACTATAAGGACGAGAGATGAAAGCAGACTAACAGCTTGTGAGATGAAATTTATGCGCCGAACAGCTGGCTACACCAAATGGGATGGAAAGAAAAATGTAGAAATCCTTCAAGAACTTAATGTGTCACCAATACTGGACTACATCTCCATATATCAGTTAAACTGGAAGGAACATGTCTCAAGAATGGCCAGATCCAGGATCCCCAAGGCAATAATGAACTACTTTCCAAATGGGAAACGGTCACTTGGTCGACCTATGAAAAGATGGCACGAAAATCGCTTTCTCAGGCCGTAAGAGTTCTTCTAGGACTAATGCCTGGCAGGATGATGATGATGATATAATTCTTCTGTAGGCCTACATGTGTTTGTCATTGAACTCCTCCTAAGCTATGGGATCGATTTAGATGATTTTGTGTGTGTGTGTGTGTGTGTGTGTCTGATTGAGTTCCACGATGGTTTAGATTCACAATTGGACCCTCTAAAACCATTAGGCGTAGGAGTTCACTTGAAGTGAAAATATAAAAATCGCTCTAGAGACCACATTTTTCGATGTTTCACAACGAAACTCAGTATATCCTATTAAAATAAACCGAGGTTGGTATTATCCAAAAATGAACGAAATCCGACAATTAGAAGTGGAGGTTTACTTGAAACCCAAAATTTAAAACTACCCAAAAGACTGGACCGATTTTGATGATTTTTTTGAATGGGCCTCTCGATGGTGTAGATTCACAATTGGACCCGGTAGGTGGCACTTCTGTCGGGTTATAGACATAATTATTTTCATATTTGTAAGATTTTTCTCAGATCGGAACATATAACACCAAAATTTCATCCCCCACCAGCCCCAATATTTTTAAAATGAAAAAATTAATAATTGGCAGTTAAAACCTTCTGAGAAGTTCATGAATAATTGATCTTCTGAGAATAATTCTGGCAGGACAACGTCTTTCAGGTCCGCTAGTATATATATATATATATATATATATATATATATATATATATATATATATAATTCTGTAAGTGTGTATGTCACTGAACTCTTCCTAACGACTGGACGGATCTTGATTAACTTTTTTGTGTGTTTGAATGGGTCCCTGGATGTTTTTTGATTCACAATTGGACCCTCTAAATCCATTAGGTGCAGGGGTTCGCTGAAGTGAAAATTTAAAAATTGCTCTAGCGGTCACTATTTTCGATGTTTCACAACGAAACTCAGTATATCTTACTAAAACTAACCGAGGCTTGTGTTATCCAAGAATGAGCGAAATCCGACAATTAGAAGTGAAGGTTTACCTGAAATCCGAAATTAAAAACTAACAACCGCCACGTTTGCTTCGTCTCAGGGTAAACAATTTTATTTGCCTGTAATATTTCATTTATTTATGCATAGCAAACCATACCAGGTATTAGCTAGTACAATTATATAAATACTCAGACCAATAAAGTAACACCATCTGTATTCATTTAAATTAATTCCCCATATGCAATAAGATAAAAAACAATATGTTACAGCAGAGTCTTACTAACCCAGCCTTAGCTTCTTCGTGAAGCTATGCTGTAAATCGTAGTCTCGAAATAAGGGAAGGGATGGGATAGCACGCAACTAGCATTCATCGTAGATGGCATGCAACTCGGTTTTTTAAACCTTTCGCATGCAATTCGTAAACGTCAATCAACATAATCAACATCCGTGAAACAATCTCTATGAATTTGTCGTTGGAATTTGCGGAAATCTACTGCATTTGGCCGAATTGAAATAGGAAACTAGTTGTCATAGAATTACATAATAAACAACACTTGTAAATTAAAGCTAGGATGAGATTAAGATAATTATGGAGTGTAATTTCAACTGTACTACAAGGTCTTGGAGATTTTCATCTCCTGCAGCTGCGAGTGACGTCACCTTGATGACAATTCAAATTACATAGCGGTTTGTATATCAGAGTGTCTGGATCCAGGAATTTGTTGAAGTATTCAATGTGGACACATTTCCTGGTGTGATTCAAAACATTCCATGAAATTCGTATAGCTAACGAAAAGCTAACATTTTGAAATGTCGTAATTTATAGTAATACCGTATTTTACGGACTATAAGACGAACCTTAATTTTTAAGCATTAAAAAAAACATGTTTACCATTTTTATTAATAGATTGCAAAGCCAGACTAAAAAAATATTAGTTTATAACACCATTCTGATCTTTAAAATCCCTTGAAAATCGTCATCTGAACTTTCTTCGTCTTCTCCTCCTTTTTTTCTATTCGTCATCGTTGTTCTCTTCATATATAAGATGGTCTTCATTGCCATCGCCGCACTTCTTGAAATATTTAGCAGTAATGTCTTCTCTCACTCTAGACCACGACTTCTTTATCCACCGACACACTTGTTTGATTGTATGTCGTTTTAAAGCTCCATTCGGCGTGAATTCATGTAGGTTTCAGCCATCATTCAAGTTCACCAGCATCCTATACTGCATTGACACATCCTAGGCTAGTCAGTGTTCTGGGTTTCTGATGGCGGGCGGGGCGGGAGGGAGACAGTGTTAACCAGCTTGTGAATCCCTGCAACTCATGTTCGTCGCATCGGTGCACTGCTGCTGCCAGTTGAATCCAATGTTGCCAGACAGAGATAGGTTTCCCGCAGCATCGAATAGATGACCATTTTTAAGACTGGCGGGAATTTTAAATCAAACACTGGCATCCTATATTTATTTCGAGTATAAGACGAACCTGAATTCTGGAGGCAATTTTTCGAAGAAAAAAGTGCGTCTTATAGTCCGTAAAATACGATATATCGGTCTTGTAGTACTAGTGGTTACTGGATTAAAGTTTCGTGGGTTCAAACTCGGCTGGAGTTGATTGATTTATGGCAATTTAATTATTTATTTATTTACTTAACATGTTTTAAACGCATACAACAACGTGCCCAATATTAAGTTTTAATTATCTCCCTCCATTTTTGTCCATCCAATCATCATCCTGTAGTCCTCTGTCCTTCATCAAATTCATAATTCCATCTATCCATGCCTTCTTAGGTCTCTCTCTCTTCTTTTCCTTCGATTTGGAATCCACTCCAAACTCCTCCTAACTGGCAATCTATCTTCATTCAATGTCCAAACCATTGTAATTGTTTATTTCCCACAAATTGTATAATTATGTCATTAAAGTTCATTTTTTCTCGTGTAATACTGTTTCTGACCCTGTCTAATTCAGAGCATCGTCCAGATCTTCTTAAAAAATCAATTTCTCTAGATTATAAAATAATCTAAAGCCTGGAATGAGAGGCCTCTGGGCAAAGTTTGTTGGCATTTTATTCCCAGATTTGAAATGAGATACTAATAATCTTTGCCGTAAAAGAGCATAATTAAATAAAATAATAAGAATAGCTGTATTAATTTGTAATTGTGAAAAACTATTTATCATTTTAGTTTTTGTAGGTTCAAGATGCAACAAACTTATACATTTAAACCCCTGAGGAGTATTATGAATGGAAAGGTGTTCCCAGAGTAACTGACGACAGCTGCTAAAAATATCGGGGTGCATTTCCCAAACCAGCTTTAACCTCACTATCTACACCTGCCTACAATATTCTAGAAAGTAAAAATAAATATGTAAGCAATACAGTACAGTAGATCGGCGCATGTTGTTCAATAAGTTATGGAATATTAATCGAAATCCAATAAAATACAATACTGTAAACAGCATATTAAATTTCTGAAATACGGATTGGGGGGGGGGGATACAATCGACGGGATTGTTTCATGAACTGCTAGTTTCACAGCAACAGCTGATACGAAATTACCTCAGTCAGCCGTATGCTCTTCTTATACTGCACACTTTTACATAATTTCAGAAAACTGTTTCCAACAACTGGAGAGAAAAACAAACATTTTCAGTTTATTATTTAAAAAAAAGTTATTTCTGTTTTCAGCCGATGCTTGACTCGGGACTCTGACCCTGTCTATATAAAAATATTAAAAGTGAAGTGATCCCACTACAGGTCTTAGGAGGCCCTTGAGGTAGTGGGAGGTTGGGCTCCCACTTTTTCTAGACAATCGGCACTTCATGTCAGCCGGGTTGTCAATCCTCTTCGTGACGGCCGCCTTTACTCCCAGAACAAGTGGCTGGTACTCATTTCCGTTAAAGGTTGAGTCGACTCCAACCATAGTGCAGCCAGAAGTCTTGGGTTAACTTAAAAATCCTGAGTCCACCGGGACTCGAACCCTCGACTTTCCAGCTTGTAACATAATGCTTTAACCACTACACTACGGCGTGCCCCCATATATACGCTATATTACTTGTAAGGTATGTCTTGAAGTTATTTGTAACCATTAAACATCGCAGTTATGTTTTGTAATTACGAATTAGTAACCGGGACTGTAAAATAATACTTAGCCCATCCATACACACGGATCATTTGATAACTATGTTAATCTCGTAGTCAAAACTGCTGTTTGTTTGGTGACACTGGCGCCAGCATACTTCTCCAGCCGCCATACAGGCTTAACTAACTCTGTCCATAGAAAGTAATGATCTAGGACTACCAACCTCATATGATACTAAAACTATATTTTGAATTAGAACATGTATTATTCGCCCCACCAAATACACTTTCTTAATCTAGATGGGAAAGGAAAATTCTGAGGAAGATATATGAACCCAAACTTGAGAAAATGACAATGGAGAATAAGATCTAATGTGGAATAGGAAATACAATATAAGCCGCTGATATTGTAGCTTAAATCCAAGGTCGAAGATTGTAATGGTTAGGACATGACATTAGAATGGAGGAGAACCATATAAAAAAAAATAATTCAAAACCGGAAGTCAACGTAATATGAGAATATAGGACGACAGAAGTTTAGAGGATTGGATGATGTCGGTGCAAATTTGATAACTCTGGGAGTTAAAGGATAGAGGAATAAATATCAGGACACGACAGAATGGTCGATTATTACAAGGAAGGTTAAGGCTAGACTAAAAGTGTCTTTTTTTTTAATTTCTTTCTTTCTTTCTCGTTTTCTTTTGTTTACACTGTTCTTACTTTTTGTTTTACCTTTATTAACCTTTTTATCTTATTCACACATACAAATACAAGACAGGACACACACCCAGACCCAAGGTGGAGATTTAAAATCTCCTACCCCACCGGGAATCGAACCCGGTTCGCCGGAGTGGAAGGTAGGGACTCTACCGACTATGCCACGGCGACGGACACTTTGAAACCATAGAAAAAGAAGAAGAAGAAGAAGAAGAAGAAAGAATCTTACACGTCATAATTTCTGTTTTAACAAAAAATAGAAAATTATAAACCAAAATTGCGAGAAATTGTGGACAGAATGTCAAAAGACGTATTACAATTATTTAAATATATATAAGCCAATCAGAAAAGGCGTCGAGGACATCGAATGAAGAGATTACATTATTTTAACCCGCAGTGAGACCAGGAAAGATCAACAATTGTCCTAATACTATGAAAGCTGCAAGATGATCATAAGCCCAATATAATATGTATTTTTTAATAATAGGCCTACTATTTATTTTATCATAGAATACAACAAAATGACTAAGTAAGGAGATAAAGTAGAACATTTCATACAATGGAGCATTATCAACTTTTCTTAAACAAACTAACTCGTGACTTTCTTAGATTTTGTGAAAACTGTGATATGGTTTCCAGTAGTCAATGCGATCTAACGAGTTTAGAACATTTTAACTAACAAAATCAGTTAGAAAGATAAGATGTCCCACTACAGGCCTTTAGGCCTGTTGATAAAATTGCCTCTTCCTGTTCATAATGAGAGATATCTCCGCAAATAAATTTCTTTGACAAGGATATCGATCCAACAATGTACGATAGATATGGTACAGCAAGAAATGCCAAAAGAAAACAACTTCAAAAATTAAAAAAAAAAGTTAGTCCTGTTGCTCTAAAAAATTATTAAATGTAGTATAATGAATCTGCATTATTGTTAATAGTTATTTCTCATACAATCATCTATTATTGATTTTTCCCAAGCCCAAAGAGATTTAACAGTAAATATATGTTATGTATAACTATACAGCCGGCTTAGAAATCGTCCGGAAGTAAGATCGGAATACATAACCTCACATTTGGTAAATATTAAACATTATAATTATTTTTATCTTCTGATGCATTATTCGCTAAATAGTCACTCCAAATCCAACGCGAGGTTGAGTTTTTACAACCTCTTGTTAGATTACGGTTGATAAATTCCCTATAACAAACCTGGTAATGGTTGGAAAAATATAAATGGACCAAAATTACATCATAGGAGTACTACGGTATATAAGTATGTATACGGGCGACTGCTATTGTTTAGTAATAGCCCTATAAAATGAATAAAGGGAAAGTCCACAGCGTGTTGTTCACTTTTTTCCTCTGCTGGAATTCATATATTGTTTATGACTGTGTCTGTTGCCGAACGCTATACGTTTTTCTGATGTCAGTTTTCGTCGAACCAAACATTAGTTTTAAGCCACAAAAAAATTGGTTTGAAATGCCGTTTCACTAACTGAAAAACCGCTCCATCTGTTATCAAAACCTTTACTAGGATTTTATTGCGATTCCTTGGGACGTGCTATAAAACCCTAGAGCATACACATTGAAGAGAGAGATAGAAAAGAAAACTGCGCAAAACCTGGATCCGCAATACTGCGGAAACTTCAAAGTAGCTAGTATTGAGCACATTGAAACCCCTTCAGCCCTCTGTTCAACGCAGGAAGCTCCCATTTTAAAATCAGTTCAAACAGCTTCAACCACAACACAAATAAATCAAGACATTTTCTTAGAAAATATATGTTATTTATTAATGTAGATCTGATGGTATAATACAAATAAAAAGTATTTTAACTATTTGTAGAATAAAATTTGTATTTTAGACATGTATACGTTTATATATATATTTGCAAGACTTTTATAAGAATCATGATGTGTTCCGTTGAGGTTTATTCAAAATTAATGTAAAATTATAGAATATTCACCTGAAAGGTCCGTCTCCTCAACTTAATTATTTAACTGTAGCGCTTTCGGGACTTGTCCCATCATCGGCAGGATTCAAAACTAGTGTTTCACTGAAGATCTGGTAGAGTATTGGGTTCCTTTTCGTTTATCAGGCTGTCGTTGTGAGCTGCTTTCATGATTTCCATCTCTTCGAGTACGTTTACCTTCGCTGGATTATTTTCTCTGTGCATTACTGTTAGGGTGTTTTCAATATTTAACATGCGATTTAATATAATAATAATTAAGTTGAGGAGACGGGCCTTTCATGTGAATATTCTATAATTTTATATTAATATTTGCAAGATACTTTAAAATCAGAGAGATTCCTTTAAGAAAAAGGTTCTAATAACAGAACCATGCCCTCTAACTAAACCAGAACTTATCAATAAATGAAAGAAATATCGCATATAGTTCACAAAATAAATTGAATTTGAAATTTTAATTATAGCCTATTTAGATTTAAAAAAAGACAATATAAAGTTATGTAAAATTGTAGAGTTTCACGGCAGGTATTTTGATTCATGTATTTTATGTATTTCGGGCTAAATGACCGTGGTCTGGTTTTATTAAAACTCGACGTTTCGTCTACTACTGCGGTAGACATCCTCAGGAGATTCTGCGTGTTCTTTGACTTGTTGACTCTTCAGATGTCGGCTGCAGACTGGCTGTGTGTTGGAAATCGTGTCCTTATTTATAGTTGAGTATTGTGCCAGTCTGCAGCCGACATTTGAAGAGTCAACAAGTCAAAGAACACGCAGAATCTCCTGAGGATGTCTACCGCAGTAGTAGACGAAACGTCGAGTTTTAATAAAACCAGATCACGGCCATTTAGCCCGAAAGACATAAAATACATGAATCAATATAAAGTTAATTTAAAATAATACATAGATTTTATTTCAGTTCATTGTAAATAAGTTATCAATCAGAGTAATATATTAATAGCGGGAATGAGTTTTTAAAAATGTATATTTTTACGTAGGCTCTATATAAAAATGAGTGTGAGTTTGTTTGTTAATCCTTTATGGACTCAAAAACTACTTGGCCGATTTAAATGTTTTTTTTTCATCATTTAGATATTTTTTCTGGACAATTAATGTAGGCCTATATAACATTTTACCCTAAATACTATAGGGCTGGAGCTAAAGAGAGAGAGAGAGATAGAGAGAGAGATCGGTGCACTAAAAAAGCGCCTTTTGGATGCTTAAATGTCTTACGCTGCCTAAACCATAACAAATACATCAAATTAATGTACACAGAATTGAATATCTAAAAAAAAAATCTACAAAAAATCCGCGACAGCATATAGCTATCTTTTACGGATAACTCACAATAACTATTTTTGTCTTTGAGCTCATTGGTGCAAAGAAGATCGGGATAGGTGGATTCCCGGAAAATTGCGGTTAATCAGCAGGGGGTAACTAAATGAATTACGATATACATTTATAATTATTTTTCTTTTTACTTGTTCAACTAAACATAAAAACACATTTCATTTAATTAGGCATAGCAGCGCACGCCAGGTATTATCTAGTATAGAATAAATTACTTACCCATATATTTAAATAGTTGCGGTTAAGCTATATATTTTAACAATATTAGGATATTGTGAAATAATATATTCAGTGTAGGCCTATTTATTCTACTAAATAAAAATGCATTTAAAAAAGAAACAAAATAGGTAAGTTATACCAAAATAAATGTATCCCAGTTAAAGATGTCAAGCCATAAATGTTAAATTTTGTGTAAATACTCCACGACTAACATTTATTGAATATATAGAAATCCTCTGAGCATGTAGGACCTAATATTGCAGTGAAGTATGCTGAAAAAATAAATAAACTAACAAAAATGTCCGTATCTTAGAATTTATCATCTTTGCAGCCTGAGGTTCAATTGTTCCTGTTTCTGTTTTTCTCGATGTTTGTCCATATCAGTTCTTTGTATAATATACGCACAGTGAAAACTCTGGATTAATATCCCAGAATCAAAAATCCAGTAGGTGACCATGAACCTCTGGGTCCGACAGTGCCAGTGAGTTATTTAGTTAATAGGGCTACACACTGTAAAGCTTCGGTGTTTTTAAGAGGCTTGAGAAGATCTGGAATGCCGATTTTCTTAAAATGTGTTTGCCATGCACTGTAATATTCCCAAAAACGAAAGCAGTTTTCACAAAAAAAAACATTTAATCAATTTTACAGACAACGGAGCAGATAAACTCGATAGGAAGTATGTGGGTATGAATATTGTAAGTTCGTGCAATTAGTACTTGTCATAAGATTAAATAATTTCACATTACAAAGTATTTATTTAGAACGACTTGTTACAAAAGCATGGGTTTCCTAGCAACGAGATGCTCATGTTAAAAACACGACCGAAGGAACCAAATTTATAACATGCCGAAGCTGGGCTCCGATACAAATTTCATCTGCAAATATTGCATTGGTTATAATTCCCTATAAATCTAGAACATCTCTCCATATCCAAAGAAAAAAATACATATTAGAAGAGTTAGGGCGAAAATGTCTGAAGGGGAGATTGTGCATCCCCAGTGCTTCAACTTCTGCTTGAATTGAGCCAGCCCCATCTTGAGAAGAGTGGATAAGGAAAGGGGGGGAAATAGGTAATTTCACAACCTCCAATTGTATGGAACATCCACCGGTGAGAACACAAAACCTCTACTTTCATGTTCTGCCCATATGTCTGGCGAAGGAAAATTGATATTTCGAACCCAGCTACGAAAATATAATAGGCTAGTCCCTTCAGCCTAACTTTGACTCCTAGGAAGTGACACTCAAACCAATAGATTAATATGTTTTAATAATAATAATAATAATAATAATAATAATAATAATAATAATAATAATAATATATTGAGCAGATCTTAGGTATTACATGTAAATTTAAAATTAGGTGACATCAAGTTAATTATTCGGCGCGCAAGATCCAATTCTCTTCTTCAAGAAACAATGTTGCCAATATGAGGCATGTGAGGTTTGTAGAGCTGTTTTCAATGCATTGAAAGGTTTGTATTTGTAGTAACGAGTCATGAACGGGTGTTAAGGGCAAGCTACTCCTATTTAAAGGCGACGGTTCTGAAATTGGGATCGATACTCTCTATATGAATACAGAGCATCCTTAATATTGTTGGCCTCTGTGGGTTATGTTCCTTGCCTTTAATCCCCAAGAATCGTGGATTCAAATCAGGCCAGAGCGATGGATTTTTATGAAGGCAAAATCCAAAGGAAAAGTCCTTCAGGGGGGACTTTAAGTCATGGGTTCCAAGTGTGAAGATTTTCGGGCTTGCAAAAGAACCTCAAGATTACATAGTGCTTTGAGCAAAATTTAATCGATCTTCACCATCCAAATAATATATTTCCTATTACATGTCTCCTTGAGGCGATGTACTAACCACACATACCTCACTGACATCTGTAGGGAAATAAGTATAACTAAGTTAGTCTGGTTAAGAACATTCTCACTAGGAGAGCACCTAGGTGTATCCCGAGCGGGACGCGCGGCGATCAATCAGTTCTTAATATTACTTAGCCTATGCCTTATGTTAAAGTGAGTCACCACATGCTATGTTTTAGTTTTTTTGCACGATAGTGTGTTGTGTCGTACTTACAGCAATGGTGACCATGATTGAAAGTTCAATTTCCTACATTTCGGGATTGCCAACCTATAAATAATATAAATAACTATATAGTAATATTAAAAATTACCTACCTAGTGCGGGAAGTGAAACCACTGCCCTAAACACACACACACACACACACACACACACACACACACACACACACACATATATATATATATATATATATATCCAAAAGGTAGTGTTAATATACATTATACGAAACAAATAACTGCATTTTAAATGAACAGAACTTTATTTGAAACAATACAAAACAATAAATTCGTACTTGCCGCCATTTTGTGACTGATTACTGTCACGGCCTGCTGTAGTCTGAACAAATTTATTTTCGGTATTTACCGTATAAACAATGGCCAGACTGTTAACATTAGTCAGTTGTTTATAATGAACGCAAATATTTCCAACAAATATGTTATTATTTTACTATTGTTTATTATTTTGAACACACCGTCGTTAAAAAAAATAATGTACAACACACGTTTGTGAAGTGTTTTACAGAATCTCGAACTCTCGGTTTTTAATCATTTCCTCGCTTCTGTAAAACCACTTCCTAACCTCAAATTGTAATATACTACACTGCTCAAAAAAATTAGGGGATATTGTAGAATAACCTATTAAGACTATGTTTTTAGGAACAGTATTAGATGCAATCACTTTCTATTACTCCAAAAGAATGTCAACAAGAGTTTGAAGTCATTACGTCACCTCTGTACCACACCAGATGTCAAAGAGATCCTGATTAGGAATATGGCAAACAAACAAAGCAGCATTAACATAGGTGAAAATGTTTCTTTAGTATGGTGTATGGTCTCCTCGAACGGCCAGCACTGCCTCACACCTGTGTGCATTGATGCAATGAGGTTAGCAATGAGTTCTTGGGGGATACGTGGCCACTCTTCCATAAGAGCAATGTGCAGCTCTGGAACAGTTGTGGGAGGTGCTGGTCTGCCTGCAATGCGCCTGCCTAATGCATCCCACATATGCTCAATCGGATTTAAGTCCGGGGAGGAAGCTGGCCATTGCATACGCTCGATACCCTCCACTTCCAGCATGTCGTCTACCAAGCCAGCTCTGTGGGGTCGAGCATTATCGTCCATAAAAAGAAAAGAATCACCTATGGCACCAGCATAAGGCACGACAAAAGGTCGGATAATCTCATCTCTATACCTTACCGCAGTCAAAGTACCACCTTGGATGACGTAGAGGTCCGCACGTCCACCACTACTGACTCCTGCCCACACCATCAATCCACCGCCACCATATGGGGATCTTTCACGTACAAAAGCTGGATTGTTTCGTATCCCTTGTTCCCTCCAGATGAATACACGCCGACTATCACATTCCACGTTGGATCGCGACTCGCCAGAAAAAAGAACTGATCTCCATTCGGCATGCCTCCACCCACGATGTTTCCTCCGCCCAGTTCTGCGATCTCTACGGTTTGTGGAGTTAACCTAGTACACACCATGGGCCTACGGGCATAGAGACCACTTCCATGCAGTCGATTAGGGACAGTTTGAGTTGACACCCTGCGTCCTGTTGCTGTTTGAAGTGTATTTCGCAGTTGAGTTGCATTCTGCTGTCTATTCCGACGGGCTGTTAACATGAGGTAACGGTCATCCCTTGCTGTTGTTGCCCGTTGTCGACTTGTCCGGCTCTTCTGTGAACAGTATCTGTTCTTTGAAAACGATTCCAAAGTCTGGAAATCACGCTTTGAGACGCCCCAATGGCTTGTGCCACCTCTTGTTGTGTCTGTCCAGCTTCCATCCTTCCTATGACCCTCCAAGCCATTGGTTCAGGTAAATCACGTTGTCGAGGCATTACTGTCCCTAAGACAAGTCATTCACTAACTGAAAACTGGACTGGATTTAAAAACAGCAACAAAACATTCACCTCCACACCACCCTTTCACATCAACAGTACAGACACTGCCCTCTGCTATGGTACCGAGGTTATGTAACAACTTCAAACTCTTGTTTACATTATCCTGGAGTAGTAGAAAGTGATTGCATCTAATACTATTCCAAAAAACATAGTCTTAATAGGTAATTCTACAATATCCCCTAATTTTTTTGAGCAGTGTATTATGTTGGCGAAGGTGCGCATGGTAGAGACTTTGAGAAATGTTATAACAAGTTTTTCATTCAGTGTATATTTAACTCTGTTCTTATATCTTCCGATCGGATCTTGTGCAGCATTTTGTTCTTTTAAAGGAAGTTCATTTCTACACTTTGTATTCTGCTTTGTAATTTTTTAGCCATTACCCGAGTTTCGCTCCCATAAAATAATGCACGAACTGCCAATATTTTATAAAACTTCAATCTAGTATAACTTCATCACGTTCACAATTTCATATCATGAAATCTTACATAAAACAGGTGATAAACTAACAACCTATTGGATAAACAAATATTCTAGACGTGATATGAGTGGTGTAGTTAAAGTGACTATAAATAATACTTTAAAAAAGAGAATTGATAATGAAATGAAGTGTACAGGACAAGCAGGGACTTTGCAACTTCTACAGGTGTGGCATAAGTCAGTTAACCACTGAACATGCTTGACCATTTTTCAGGAACAACGTATATTAAAACCTAACCGACTGAAATTCAATCTAATATCTTACGCTAGACAACAAGGGCAAATATAAAGTTAGAATGAGTCAATTTTGTTATCATTTTTGGTTAACTGGCTTATGCTGCACATTATGTCTTGCAAATAGATGTTTCAAGGGGTATAAAATAACACTGGTCAACATGATTTTTGTCTCATGAGTACCAATAGTTGTACTTAATGCAGTTTTTTATCGTGTTTTCAAATATGTATTCGGAATTTCTCCATCACCCACAGTTTTTTTTATTTCAGTTTCAATTAATGGATTTAAATAATTATTTTTTTAACAAACGTCTTTTCGTCCATTTGTCCATTGAACGATGAACACGAGGAACACTTTCATTAGGAGACTTCAGCTATGGAAAAGAGATATCATGGCAAATGGAATCCTAATATGCTGGCCGATTATTGTTGGACCATCACATCAAGAGGGATGCTCCACAGGCGAAATATAGCAGAAAATCTTCATTCCTTACTTTCTAGGTGAGTCCGAATGTTCAAATATTGTGTAGTTACGAATTAAAGTGTTTGAAATTATAAGAATCTGTCTCTCGGAAACCTTGAGTGATGGAGAAAAACCTATATCATATTTGAATTCAGGAAAAAAAAAAATACTATCAGATTCACATATTTTTCTTTCTGAGACAAAAAAAAAGTTTCTTTTTTGTTGCTCAGTGTAACAGATCAGTCTCAGGTGTGAAGCCAATGCTACCAACATAAAATTGATGGATATTTATTCGGCCACAGAATGTTAATTTGTTTAAGTGTATACAAGTTAATCAGTTAATTATGTGAGTGAAATTATCAACATGGAATTAAGTTTACAGATGATTGACAGCGCATGAACCACATTGTCACTTTCTCGTCACACCTGTTTGAACAACTGCTGTTACCAATGTAACGCCCCATCGCACTCAATATGAATTACGTCACATCTAGTCATTAAGTTTCCCAGTTGGGAAATCACTAGGAGGATTTAAAAGTTCGTCAATGAGGAACGCGGATTCTAACCCTGGAGGTCGATCGATTAGCCTGCCCTTGAAAAGCATAATTATGTTGTAGAGAGATTGGCAAGGTTAATGCTGTTTCGCAAATGGGCTTGAAATGAGTAATAATAATAATAATAATACTATTTCCGGTTTTAACAATGTTGATACATTTTTCCGGCACCAATGATTTGTCTTCAATTTCGCTTTATAATTTTACTCCGTTCGTCTCTATTATAACACATTTCTTCCTCCATCTTCCAGTCCTTCAAAGTTTCTCTAATCCCTTGGATCCACGTGAGATTTGGTCGTCCTTTCCTTCTCGTTCTTGATGGTGACCAGTCCATTATCTTTTTCGGTAATCTTTCATCCTCCATTCGCCTAATATGAATGTACCATTTTAATTGCTTTTAATAATAATAATAATAATAATAATAATAATAATAATAATATAATAATAATAAATTAGAAACATAATGGAAACAAAAGAAAGCATAATTGAAAGAATTGAGTAGAAGGAATTAAAATGGTTAGGACATATTTTAAGAATGGAAGATGAGCGATGGCGAAACTACTATAACAATGGCAACCGAGCAGAAAGAAGAAGAGGCAGACCAAAGCTAACATGGAAGGAAAGCATGAAGATAGTAATGCAAGCAAGAGGGCTTAGATCGTAGGCTTTGGAGGTTTGGCATGGGGAGACAACAGCAGCTGTAAAATCCCGAAGATAGATAGAGAATAATAATAATAACAACAATAATAATAATAATATCTAATTTATCACGTCAATTGTTTATGTTTGATACGTATAATCCAGTATTAACATTAAACAATTCAGCTGAAGATTAATGTAATCATAAAGATTTCAGGAAGATTGAATCACTTTGTTTGCAAATGTACGATAAGGTATATTGAGTTGTTGGGGTTTGAATATTAAGTAGATGTATAAAGGTATATTACATACTAAATGATAAAAGTCAATTGGCTGCACCGTGCTGATGCTAGACGTTGCATGTAAAATTAATGATAGTAACGTAGACCAACAATAGAATATCAACAAAGTATAGTTAACTTGGTTCAGTGGCAAATGAATGGAAGCTAATGAAGGTAGGGGTAAACACCCCTGTATCACAATAAAGGGGAGAGACAATGCAATTCTGAGAGTATTCTGCTTTGCTTCGGTTAGTAGTGTGATAGAAAGGGGACTCGAATCAAAAAATACGTTTTCTTCTTATTTTGAAAACTGTCAATTATTTTAGAGTAAAGTATTTTCATATCTTCTTAATTTCATTAGAGGCGAAGTTTTAACTTCAGGGTCTGTCAAATATTAAATTCCAAGGCGCGACAGGCCTGTAAGGCACTTGGCCTATCAGCCGGCTGCAGGCCTCGCATTTACATATGTTAATCACAGATGTAGACGAACATCTGTCAGTGTAGGGGTGCCATGTGCTCAGCATGTCGGGTCCCCCAGCCGTTATAGCTGGTTTTCTCAACCTGGAGCCGCTACTTATTGTAGCTACCTAAATTCCAGCCAAATATTAGATATTATTTAAAAGTTATATTTATTATCTGGACATTTTGTCACATAGTAAAATTGCATTTATTTTTGTATGTTGTTAAAAAATCACATTAGAATTAATCAATACAGAGCGAGTTACTCAGGCGGTAACGTATGAGATTCGTATTCCGGATGTCTCCAGTTCAAATCCCTGTGCCGATCAACCTGGATGAGGCTTTTTCTTGGTATTCCTCAATCGTCGAGATAAATACTAGATTGGAATTTCATTTCCAGGCTCATTTCATTGTAATCAACCTTTCATAAGAGCATTAAAATTTCAGAAGAAAATGACTATGCACAAATGATAAAGAGCTACTATACATAACCTCCTGGATGTAACTAAATAATTTAGACGCGATACGACCTAAGATGTTTAAGCATCTATAAAGAAACGAGAGGATAAAAATATGATCAATCAAACGAGGTAGCACAAACGTGAGGATTACAGTTCAAATATAGGTCCTGGTGGTTAAGTGGTTACAATGCTTGCCTCTGGTTCCGAGGTCCGTGGTTCTAACCCGGCAGGTGTTGAATGATTTTCAGGCCGTAAAAAAAATAATAATAGTAATAATAATAATAACAATATTAACAATGCTTTATTTAAACTGGAAGTGTTATGGTTATCATATCTTCTCTTGAATTCAACCCACTCAACATGGGTTACTTCGGAAGAGAAGTAAAGCAGTGGGTCCCGTGTCATAAATATATGTCACATAGAAAACGTATAAAATCCTGAAAAATGAGCTTTCTAAGGAACATTTATCGGCTTTTTCACTCCCAGTTTTAAATTCCGACTCTAATGACGGTAACTGTTAAAGGGTTAAATAAAATAATATCAATAGCACAGAGTTCAAAACTCGGAGTATATCAACGTGATTGGATTTTGTTTTATTTTGGTTGAAAACCCGTTAAACCAAAAGCGGATGATTTATCTCCAAGGCCACCAAGGTCGACAATCAGTAAGATGAGATAGATCCAGTAAATTATATCTGCATAGATTCGCTAACGACTAAAACGAATTCATTAAGTTCGCATCTGTAAATTATTCTGCAGGAATAATCGTATCCGATCTATAAAGAGTTTAGCAATTCCAATGAAGCTCTCTTCTTGTTAGTTACGGAACTAGGGGGTTGTAATCTTGCAGGCGCGTGAGGTAATTGATGAGACGGGATTCAAACAGGACAAGAGTTGCCATTGGTCTGATACCTTGACGACCTTCACGTAGAAAAATGACCGTTAAAATTGTACGCAGAGACTTGTTCATACAAAAACCAGCCACTCGGTCAATTGAAAAGAAAAATCTCCTCTATACAATTCGCAGAGCTCGAGGGGAAATAAAATGTCAACAGTTCGACCGTTTACTGTCAAAGTTTCGCATAAAAAAGCAAGAAAAATACACACACGTTTCGCAATTCAATAGACTAATTTTGATTATAATACTTTGGACTTTTAAGTTAATATATTGTCATCGAATCTCCTCTATGTATGTTATGTTACAATAATGTGAACACCATTCATATTCAACTCAGTTAAGTCTCGTAGACTGCGATGGGCAGGGCATGTGGCACGAATGGGGAATGGAAGAGATACGTGGAACTTCTTGTACGAAAACCAGAGGTAAAACGCCCAGTTAGTAGAGAGAATAACATTAACCATAATTTGAAGGAAGTAGATTATAAAGAGCCCCGCGCCGTAGCAGGAAGCCTTGGCGCAGAGCTACGGGATTTGTGCTGGTTCGAGTCTCCATGGGGGAAGAAATTTTCTCCTGGTAGTTAGGCCAGTATGGGACCGGTGAGGCATTTGGGTAGCTACAATAAGTAGCGGATCCAGGTTGAGAAAACCAGCTATAACGGCTGGGGGACTCGACATAATGACCACATGTCACCCCTATACTGGCTGGATGATCATCTACCTCTGTGATTGACACATGTGGATGTGAGGCCAGGCCTTCTAGGCCTATTGCGCCAGGGGTAGGAGTAGGTTATATAGGAAACGATTGGAAAATATTAGCTCAGGATAGGGATATTTTGAGAGCTTATGTCCGCGCGCCATGAACCTACGGGTTTGATACATCCAGTGAGTTAGTTTATTCATATTCAACTACTATCAAAAATGGTAACTCTTTGACCCGATTTGAAATTCGACTTAAGATAATAAATAGGACTTTGAAAATATTACTGCATACCCTATATACCGATTTACGTCAAAGTTTTATTTCTCTAAAGACTCAAGGTATTTACGATCATTAAATGAAGATGAACTAAATATTATGAAACTTTCTCTCTCTCTCTCTCTCTCTCTCTCCTCTCTCTCTCTCTCTCTCTCTCTCTCTCTCAACTCCATGGTGCCCTTGGCCTACCAGACTGCTTTTCGCCTCACATCTGCATTTGTTAATCACAGAGGTAGAAGATCATCCAGCCAGTATAGGGGGGGGGGACGTGTGGTCAGCATGTCGGGTCCCCAACCGTTACAGCTGGTTTTTTTCAACCCGGAGCCGCTACGTATCGTAGCGGCTCCGGCAATGGCTCACGATGCTGGGTGGGCATCGGTCCCATACTGGCCAAAATTCCATGAGAAAATTTCTTTCCCCATGAAGTCTTGAACCAGCGCAGTGTCGTATCTCTGCGCCAAGACAACTTTCCTTAACCACTCGGCTACTACGGCGCAGGACCTAAATATTAAGAAATCCATTAAAATTCCATTATGTAAAATATATTATTGGGCTAAGCTAGATTAAATTTCTGAATTAATATGAAGATGGCCCCGGAGTTAGAGGCTGAAAGCTTGAAAATATAGCCTAACGGTCTCAACAATACAGATATCACTCAAATTGAAAACTTGACCAAGACTGGAAATCATTGAATCTTGCATATTTCGGTTGGGTTAGAAGCTGCTCGAAAACAGGATCTTGATATTACAAAGGATGGAGGTAAATTTAGTTAAGAACCAGATCAATATATGTTTATGAGGAAATCCCCAGGTGGAGGAAATTTGTACAGTCGCCTTCATGTCGCGCGTGTTGCATGTCACAAGGAACAACTTGGTAATTCCATGAATGAAGCCACGTGTGTAACATCCCTACGATACTCTAGCCATGTCTCTAAGCGTACCATTTTTTTTTTTACTTTTTATTTTATTTAACTACAATAGTCATATCACGATTCTAATGTAGCTTATGACCGTAAGTTAGGCATTATCTCTCCCCTTAAACATATCATCTATCTCTGAACATTTCAACTCTAACTTTACAGATACTGACGACGAACCATAATATTTGGTGGAACTATGATCATGTGATTATATTGTTGTGAACTAGATGATTATTTTATGTAAACCTAATTTATTATGGACATTATTGATGATAATTGATAAATATGATTTTCCAGGACAATTTATAATCCAATTTTTGGGCATTTGCCTTACAGTAAAGACAAACACTGATACGTAATTCAGAAGTAGATATCAAAGACGATACAAGGTCTTTAGAATCTCTTTCAAAGCTGGGCGGGAAAGGTCGTACTCAAAATTAGCATCAAGTCCAGCCATAGATAGCATTAATAAAGAAATAATTATAAGAAAAGCGTTTATGTATTTTGTTATTAACATAATCATAGCTTTTTTAATTAAATTTGGATCTTATTTGTCTTGTTTTTATCACTTTTACTGTATCTGTAGTTCTAATTGGACAGTTTTTTATTTTCCTCTCGTTCACTTATTTTTCATTCCTGTTTTACTTTTTCCTCATTCACACATATAAACACAAACACAACACACACCCTGTCCCAAGGTGGAGATTTAAATCCCTTACCCGCCGGGAATCGAACCCGGATCGCCGGAGTGGAAGGTAGGGACTCTACCGACTACGCCACAGCGACGAACTTTTAACTCACAATTCTATTTGCAAGTCTCTCTAACGGGTTCCTCCTTTCCATTTTCTTAATAGGATTTCGCACACTAATTGCATTAAAGGTTATTAACTATAGGGAGGATACATTTATAAATAATCCCCTTGATATAAGTTTATAAAAACTTATTATGGATTCGTAGACTTTCATTGTGTTTATAAAGTTTTATTTTATAAAATATTCCCTTGATATAGTTAGTAGGTTTATACAAAAATATTATGGGTCAGTATATCATTGTGTTTATATACCCAGTGGACCTATTTCCTAAAACTCCAAGCGCGACAGGCCTAGAAGGCCCTTGGCCTACCATCCGGCTGCTGGCCTCACATCCACATAGGGGTGACATGTGATCAGCATGTTGGGTCCCCCAGCCGTTATAGCTGGTCTTCTCAACCTGGAGTCGCTACTTATTTTAGCTACCCAAATGCCTCACGATGCTGGGTAGGCACCGGTCCCATACTGGCCGAAATTCCATGAGAAAATCTCTTCCCCCACGGAGACTCGAACCAGCGCAAGTCCCGTAGCTCTGTGCCAAGGCTTCTTGCCTTAACCACTCAGCTACGGCGCGGGACTGGACTTATTTCCAGGCACAGAAAAATGTCTATGACATGGACGGATTAAATTTACCAAATTAACTAACACACAAATAGGCCTATCTAATAAATTTGAGAATAAAATGTAGTAATGTTTATAGGGCTCGGAATATGATGACCTTATAAAATGCCTATAAAAGACCTTTAAAAATACCTAAAGGTATCCTAAAAATACCAAAAACTGAAGAAAAATAAAGGACGTAAAAAGGCAATTAAAATTAAATAATTTTAGTTTCAACTGCATTTTTAATTAATGTAATAACCATCTTTAAAAAGTACATAATTCTAGAGAAATGCAACATACATTGCGATAAAAAAAATGATTACTGAAAATGCTTCTTCTTTCATGCTTTATTATTTCTTTTAATTCAACAAAGTTTGAAAATGGAGTTCTGTGTTCATTAAAAAGAAAGTTCTTGGAGAATTTTGAATGAACGATTTTTCCCACCTACAATGAATTCAGCGAACCAGCCAGTAGGCTGGTTAAAAATAACGGGATATTTTGTGAGGGTTTCTCGCGGAACAAAACTGTTTGCAATGTGAATACTCTTTGGAAAGTAAAACAAGATAGTGTTTTTAAAAGAAACTGGAATAGAGACTTGACTCTGCGGATTCTTGAATTATACAATTGGTATAAATGTAGTCAAAATAATTGACTCTTCTTTGAGACTTTTTAGTAAGGTAAGTCTAAAACGTCTAACAGAAGAAGCAATTCTTTTGGCTACATTTATTCCAATTGTATAATTCAAGAATCCGCAGAGTCAAGTCTATTCCAGCTTCTTTTAAAAACACTGTCTTGTTTTACTTTCCAAAGAGTTTTCACATTGCAAACAGTTTTGTTCTGTTCCGCGAGAAACTATTCAACAAAACTGTTTGCAATGTGAAAACTCTTTTGGAAAGTAAAACTAGATAGTGTTATTAAAAGAAGCTGGAATAGAGACTTGACTCTGTGGATTCTTTAATTAAACAATTGGCATAAATGTAGTCAAAAGAATAGAAAACAGCCATTAAGACCTAAAAAGGGATAAAATGGGGACCAATAAGCCAAAAAGTAAAAAAATGACAAAATGGACAAATTAAACCCACTATTTCCTGGCCTACAATGACCCAAATATATATATATATGTAGGCCTATATATTAAGTGTCCACCGCTGTGGTCTCGAGGTAGCGTGCAGCCTTGTCACGCAGCGGGCCCGGGTTCGATCCCCGGTCGGGGCAGTTTTTCTGGGTGTGACAAATGTCAGGAAAACTTTTAAGGCCCAAACGGTCCCCGAAATCATATGGCCATCATCATCATCCTTATTATCATCATCATTATCATACTTCACCGGTGTGGAAAGCAACGGGAAGCTACCACACCTACAATTCCCTAGTAAAGCTGGAACGCATAGCATGAAAATGCTATGACTGCAGTGAAAGACCTGTCCTCGGGAAGAATTACTATGGATGGGATAGATATATTAAGTTGGGCTTCACCTTCAGACTGATTATTGAGGGCGACTGGGATCTCAAGTACAGTTTTACATTTCTTAAAATTTTAACTTCAGACATAAAAAAAAGACTTTTCCTCAAATTCCAAGCCCTATACCATATTCCAAATGAGTCGATAGAAGTCGCAGCGTTTTCTTTCCCCCCCTCTACCTGCCATAAGTAAGTAGGCTGAAGTGAATTATGCGGGCTGGAAGGGCGGTGGTAAACCATATATTGTTTAGTACTGTCAGTAAAGAAAACACGTATCTTTCTCTCGGTACACTGTCTCTTGTTCAGCAGCGTGTTTTATACGCCTGTTTCGAATATTCAATTAATATAATACAATATTTATTTAGTGTTTAGTCATTGTTTGATAGTTATAAGCAACAAAATATTTAAACTTTAGATTATTATTATTATTATTATTATTATTATTAAAGTGTGTATATATATATATATATATATATATATATATAAAATAGTTATTCTCCAGTTATGTTATATAACATAACCCTTAGACAGGAGAAAATATTTGAGAATAAAATTCTTAGACATTTTTGGACCAAAGAGAGATTAACAGACAGACGGATGGAGAGAATCCATAACAGTGAGCTACATAACCTTTATGGGAAACCAGATATAATAATAAAAGTTAAGTGTCGTAGACTGCGATGGGCAGGACATGTGGCACGGGTGAGGAATGAAAGAGGAACATGGAAACTCCATATACGAAAACTAGAGGGAAAATGTCCAGTACGCAGGCCAAGAATGAGGTGGGAGAATAACAATCACGATTTGTGTGAAGTAGAGTTGACTTCAATAGCCCGGGTTACGTAAGGACATATAAAAATGTATACAAATCGAGAGATTAAACTGAGGTAAATAGAGAGAGAGAGCGCGAGAGTTCAATAAATAAAATAATTATATTTTTATAACTTGTAAAGACAGATATTTTTGCAACAGAGAGTAGTGATTTCTCCTTCATCGGTTGCTTATACCTACTAGTGGAGTGAGTGAAAGGGGAATCTCTATCAAGTCGTTTGAAATGAACAGTAGTTATAATTTTAGGACGTCATCTGGATGCAAATTTAACATCGATAACAGAGGAAAGCCAAGAAAAAACCTCAGTGTTTTAGAGTTAGAACTCTTGAATACGAGTATGTAATTCTACTGTAATTTGTAATTCCTGTTATCTATGTTTTCATTTAAAAGTGATTAGTGCTTCCCCACGTTTTAGGGTTGTTTTTTCACCACGCAGATAATACAACCGTCCGCTGTTTACATTGTACTTGAAAAATCTTTTTACGTCCATCTCGTGAGGTGAACTAAAGCCTGGTAGAATCTCCTTATTGTTTTTTTTTTCTTTCCCTCGTCATCTCTCACAGCCATACATCTTCATTTATAAGTAAAAAAATAAAAAACGGTAGAATTTGAAATATCAAGGGTTCTTCACGCACCCATACTGCATCGTCTGCCTTTATCTACGTATGTTGTGTTCTGTGGAAAAACTGACGCAAATATTTTATTTCTTTCTCCGTAAGGAAACGCATGGTTTGTAATGTCATGTTAGAAATATTCGACAAAACAATTATTTATGAATCATCGACATGTCACGAATATGAACAGGAAGTTCATCCATTTGCATACCTTTTTCAATGGCTGAAATTAATTGCTGGTTAATTATATACAATTAACCTTTCACTACCAGTTTATTTAAACGTATGATCGAACCGTAATAGAAGCAGCTAAAATATACCCACATTTTTTAAATATTATTTTATTTAAATTTTATTTTGTGTCCATCGTCGTAAAGTCGTTGCCTCAGACGAAGCAGATATGAGTTCGATCCCCGTTCTGGATGCGATTCCTGAACGAGGTTATTGTTATTATTTTTTTCCTCGCTTGTATGATAAATGTTGTGCAATTTTAAGGTCCAAATAGCCCCGAACACCATTTGGCCAACTTAGCTAACTCCATGGCGCGATAGTCTTACTCCTAGCTTACCAGCCGGCTACTGGACTCTCATCCACGTATGTTAATAACAGAGGTGGAAGATCTTCTAGCCAGTATAGGGGCGACATGTGGTCAGCATATTGGATCCCACAGCAGTTATAGCTATTTTATTTGGGCATAAAAATCACAAAATAAAATAAAGTTAAAATGTACCTTCTTAGGTCAGAGCCGTCGTCCTCAACTTATAAAAATGTATGATTTTTGTCTGAAGGCCTTTCAAATCTCTATCCCATCTTCAGCAGGTCTTTCTTCGCTACATTAATTGATGTTTTCGGTGCTGGTCCTAATGTAATGTTCAATGAATTTTATTAGTATTGATAAAAATTACCCATATTCGCCTTGCTTATTACGAATGAATGCGTGTCTTGCCTTAAATTCATATTGTCTCGGAACTGACCCTGGCATTGAGCTGATTACTATCCGGTGAGGCCCTCCACGTCATTCTGTGGTAAAAAGTATTACTGAGATCCAGAGTTTAAAATCCTCTCCTAACAGGCCCAGGAGACGTGGGATTCGTAGAAATGAACCTACAAAGGTAAAGGCTAAACTATGAAAATAAATTTTATTTTGAGATCTTTGAGTCATTATTGGTCTATTATCTTATATTTAAAGTAGTTGATTGCAATTTCTATTGTGTAAATGCACGTATCAAACCCAGTTCATTTAAGTGAATTTAATGAATTATTAAATAATAATTGTGTTATGAATTGTAGTAAATCCTTTCAAGAAACGTTAAAAACTCAAAATATATATAAAACTGTTATCCTCCCAGTTATATTATATGAATGCGAAACATGAACTTTTACTTTGAGGGAGGAAAGGATATTACGAATATTTGATAATAAAGTTCTTAGGAAAATTTATGGATCATGAGAGATGAACAGACAAGTAAATGGAGAAAACTACATAAGAGTGAGCTATATGGTCTTTATAGGAAGCCAGATATAATAAGAACAGTTAAGTCTGGTAGAATGCGATGGGCAGGACATGTGGCATGAATGCGGAATGAAAGAGGTGCGTGGAAGATTCTTGTAGGAAAGTCAGAAGGAAAACGTCCAGTTGGTAGACCAAGAATGAGGTGGAAGAATAACATTAACCATGATTTGAGGGAAGTGGATTATACAAGGGGTGATTGAAAAACAGCTCATGATAGGCATGTGTGGAGAGCTTATGTCCGCGCGGACATGAACATATGGGTTCGATAGAGCCAGTTAGTTATTAAAATTCCAATTCAGCATTTGCGTGGACCATAAGCTACACTCAAACTGGTCTGCCCCGGGAGTATTACAGGCCCAACAGTAAACTGTAATTTGGCAGTGATTATGGACAAATAGTATTAAGTATAGCAGCTCTTAAAACTGTTTTCTTCATACTCGTTATTAAGGTAATGAACTATGTCTACAAATAGACTGGGGGCATATTAGGATCCCATATTAATTAGTGTAAAAAATGGGCGTGCCTACACTGCACCTGCTTTGTTTTAATGAAAAGAAAGGATGGGTTCGTTAAGGCAAACAAAAGACAGGCAGATGACAGAAGTGAAACAATTTATTGAATATTTTATTATGAAATTAATTTAGTCATACCATTCTGCCCGAGGGTGGGCAGAACCTTCACTGCAAACTCAACCTTCTATTTTTATTATTTTCTACCTTCCTTTTCGTATCGACGTAAGATCCGTTTGTCTTTACTTATATTTTTCCTTAAGGGAAATCCCTAATAATTGTGGATAATCCTTAATAGTTGCCACCTCTATCTTCTTTCACAAATATTTTTCCGTTCATCATTACTTTAGGAGAATCCTTCATCATATAGTTCCCTATTTAGTCATTTAGTAGCCAAATTGTTATTCTCTTTTTATCTTTCAAAGATCATTCATTGTTTTTCTTCCGTTCACTTTTTCTAGTACATTTTTAGCGAATTCCGAAGGAATGAAGCTATTGAGGTTGTTCTCATGAAAATATATATTTTTTTATATCTTCACCGATCTTACTTTGTAGACACTGAAAATTACCAAGACAAAAATTTGTATACGTTTATATATATAAGTAAAGTAAAGTTATCCCACAACAGGCCCGGAGGCCCTTGGGGTAGTAGGATGTTAAGGCTCCCACTTTTTCTAGACAATCGGCACTTTATGTCAGCCGGGTTGTCAGCCCTGCGTGACGGCCGCCTTTACCTCAGAACAAGCGTCTGGTACTCATTTCCGTTAGAGGCTGAGTCGACCCCAGGGCCATAGTGCCGCCAGAGGGTTTGGGTCAGTTTAAAAATCCTGACCCCAACAGGACTTGAACCCTCGACCCTCCGGCTTGTAGCTCAGTGCCTTAACCACTACGCTACGGCGTGCCCCACACACACACACACACACACACACATATATATATATATATATGTTATAATTAAATGTTTAACATTGAGCAATGCAAGCTTATATATATATATATATATATATATATATATATATGTGTGTGTGTGTGTGTGTGTGTGTGTGCGTGTTTTTTTACGGAAACCAACTCGACACATAGCCTATCAATCAAATACTGAAAACGGGTCATCAGTTTAACAAAATCGAAGATACCATGACAATCATACACAAAGAGAGCAACAACAACAAAATTAGCATCTTAGAAGATATGGAAATTTAAGAGAAGCAAAATAAATAATATGCAAACGAGAGAAGAGGAAGAAAGCACCCACAGACATGAACCCGTTATACAGTTTATACGGTCAACTGCAGTACCAAATGGCATGCCGAAGATGAAACATGTTTTGAAAGGCCTACATGACTTTAACTAATTAACGAAGTTTTATTAAACAAAAATACATTTTAACTGAGGAGGACTGATATAAAAAGGTACATATATTAACATTTAAAAAAGTACCGTAAGGTCTAATTCGTTAACTAGCAAAATCGGACCATTAGGAGTGGGGGTTAATCTGAAGGACAAAATATTGAAATAAAACCCAAAACATATATTTCCAAAAATCAAAAATCAGCCACAAAATCCGGAAACTTAGACGTGGGATTTATCTGAACGCACGGCCCAGAAATAACAAAAAATCGCTATTATTTCAGCCGCTACGATTTTCTTGCAATGCAACTGTATAGTTGAATGCAGGCTTTCACGGCCGGTAATTATAATATTAAGAGATTCCGGGGTATGTGGCCTTGGTCCATGACCGGTGTTTCTTTCAGACGTTTCTCCTTCAATTATGGAGGACATCTTCAGTGGCGAGTACTTCTAGGTAGTGTTCTGTGGTCGGAGGCAATTGAAATTTAAATTTTGTTTCTTATCAATAAATGAGCGCTTTAAAATTGTTTTACAATCCGGCATTCCCCTCCAATGGTACTGAAATATTTTGTATTGTAAGTGCATATAAAAGTGTATGGGTATGGTCTCAGATATACAATGAACGAATGTTGGTAATATGCAAATTCATATAGGAGTATGTTTTCTTCAAATTTTCAATAATGATTCTGGTCGAATTTCAACCACTGGGCGAACACTAGTTTTTATAAATAATCTCGTGGTAGTGGGGCAATAGCGCGAAAGTTTACAATTGGCAGTAAATCATCTGCCATTAAATTATAATTTCAGCACAGAGAGAATATAAGCCATTTGAAGAAATGTACGTATAATGTACACTCTATAGGTATGGAAACATGCCGCTGTAACACAATGCCCACACCTCACGTAAGAAAGATATTCTGTGTGGGCGGCATTAACCCCAGCATGTATAATTGAAATTTATAGTAACCGTGCTAATACCCCCCGGGAGCAGATTTATGTCAGAACCTCTCTTCAGCGTACTCTGCATTCATCAGGTGGGGAATTAATTAATTATACCCTCTGGTGCTCTAACTCTAATTGGTACAGGTATCAACTTCATACCGCTCTCTCGATATTGGGCAATATTATTTCCATTCGTGTCATTCCCGATGATCGGCAACCCTCTGTTCCGAGATTCGCGGTTTCAAATCGAGGTTAGACGCTCGCCTCTCACCGCTGGGGTCCCAAGATCGAGTCTCGATCACTCCACGTGGGATTCGTGGTGGGCGAAACGGAGCTTGGGCAGGATTTTTTCTCGGGGTTTCCCCCGTTTGCCCCTGCCACAAATTTCACTCCACCATTTCTCCATACTCGTCCCATCCATTTCGTTCATCCGCCCTTGTGACGATGCGTCAGGAGAGGTCGGCCGGCACCCTTGCAGTTCACAGATCTCTATAAATATAGGGTATTCATCTCATCTCACCCCTCGATCCGACCCTGAGTTGGACACGAGCTGAGGAAATAGAACAGTCCCGCGCCGTAGCCGAGTGGTTAAGGCAAGATTCCTTGGCGCAGAGCTACGGGACTTGCGCTGGTTCAAGTTACATGGGGAAGACATTTTCTCATAGAATTTCGGACAGTATGAAACCGGTGTACACCCAGCATCGTAAGGAATTTGGGTAGCTACAATAAGGGACGGCTCCAGTTTGAGAAAACTAGCTATAACGGCTGGGGACTCGACATGCTGACCACATGTAACCCCTAAACTGGCTGGATGATCGTGTCCGTCTGTGATTAGCATATTTGGATGTGAGGCCAGCAGCCGGATGGTAGGCAAATGGCTTTCTAGGCCTGTCGTGCCATGGTGTTTCATTTCTGGTTTCCCATAAAGCTAATGTAGGTGACTTGTGTAGTTTTCTCCATTCACCTGTATTTTCTTTGGTCCAAAAACTTTCTTAAGTATATTATTCACAAATAGGTACGCTCGTAAATTTTCTCCCCTCTTAAAATAAGCGACCACTTTCGCCATATAATGTAACTGGAAGAATAAGTTTTATAAATTTTGAACAACATTTTTTAGAAGAATTTGGATGACAAGAGTCCCTTTAATGCGTTCCCAATGTTGAGTCTATGTTTTATTTATTTTTCCATCTCATTTCTGTTTGTAATTAATTATTGTTCCTAGGTATTTGAAATCCGCCACTTCCTCAAAACTTAATCTTCTTTTATTCCATCTAACCATCTCTGCTTGTCTATTCTTCTATTTCCCTCAGGTTTAAATTTTGTGGTTTTGTAACAGGATTGTTAAGGTCCTTTTACGTAGCGTATATCAACGTTATTAGACCTACGGCTATAGATCCCTTTCAGCATTGCTACGTCCTAAAAAAAAATCAAACTTTACCAGGATTGAACCTGAGAATCTTGAAAATAGAATCGAATATGATTAAACTTTTTTTTAATACAATAGGAAGTAACATTATGAGGTTCTACTGAGTCTGCCGTAATCTTACCTCATATGTCGTTGTTTCTTGTAAGACATGTTTTCAAGCATCTCTGCTTCATCGTCAGTTGGTACAGACTGACGATTATTAAGTCGTCGGCATTGGATGTCGATTCCTGCTCACTCTTTTTGTGGTCCAAAAAAACTTGCGTATTAAATTTATCTCTCCGTGAATTTCAAAATTCATCATCATTCTTGATTATATCATCAGTTTGTACCAACTGACGATGGAGCAGAGATGCTTTGAAACATGTCTTACAAGAAACAACGAAATAAGAGGTAACATGACGACAGACTCAACTTATTTATACGGCAAGAGTTGTCCACCGGGACCAACATTAAACTTCTAAATTGAGATTTATTATTTTGAAGTAAGTATTTGCAAGCTTCGTTCGATTAAGAATGAAATTCGTGACTGCAACCCTGAATATTATGACATGAGAATGATTAAGTGCTGAGGTAAGATAGTTAGAAATAATAAATTGTTTTCTTGAAGAAGCTAGGAATAGCTGTTATCAAGGAAGGGACTACATGTTCGCGTGCAGGGGTAGAATTTATTTTGTCGTGACTTGCTCCCGCCCTGTGAGGAAATATTTAACTGTTCAGGAATTACTTCATCTGCTTGCTAAGGTACAGGTACACCCTCTTTGTCTGCACGACGGCTGTGGTATTGAATTGTTTTATTCAATCTGTTTTACAATTATTAATAACAAGCAGACTAAGATTGAGGTGGGAGAATGACATTAACCATGATTTGTGGGAAGTGAATAAGCAATGCATTGAAGATATTACATCAGGATATCCGCGCGGCAATAAATCTCCGGGTTCTATCGTATGACTGAGATAGTAGGAATCTTCTTATTGTAAGCCCATGTTTCCCTTAACAGAGATTTAGGCGCTCTCCCCCTAAAGGGAAGAATTTGAACCATACTAATTTAGTTACACTTGTTTTCGTATAGATGTCCTTTGAGTGGTCCGTGGTCAGCGTTTCGCCTCATACTCACATCTAGGAAACCAAGGAAGTACTAGGACGGGAAAATTCGGTAAATTTTGCTTAGAGGCCTTTCATTCAGGCTTAAAATCTTCAGGCTCGGGACTCACGGCTTAAAGTCCCTCCCGGAGGACATGCTCCTTGGATTTTTCGTCCTAAAAATCTATCGACCCCGGCCGGGTTTGAACCCGCGACCCTCGGGACCAGAGGCAAGGAGCATAACCACTACTCCACCGCGGCCGATAGATAGTAGTAAAAAAAATAATTATAATAATATAAAATTGCAGAAAAACTTAAAAATTTAAGTGTCATGGAATAAGGACGTTTAACCAATTAGTACTGAAATTAATCACCTATATCTGTTAAGTCCACAGCAGGGGGTCGAGCTAGCGTGCGGGACTGGGTTCGATTCCCGGTCGGGACAGGCTCCTGGGTGAGGCTTTTTTCGAGGCTTTTCCTCACCTGTAAGACAAATGTCAGGAAGCTTAGGGCCCAACGGTCACCGAAAATCATCATCCTTATCATTATCATCATCATCATCCCTCACCGGTGAGGAAAGCAGCGGGAAGCTACGACACTTATAATTCCCTAGTAAAACTGCAAAGCATAGCATGAAAAATGTTATGATTTCAGTGAAAGACCAGCCCTCAGGCAGAATTACTATGGATGGATGGATATCTGTTAAAGAGCGTGATTAAATAAAATATAATTACCCCACATGCCTAAAAGTAAGTAATTTGATATTTTCACATTTAATTCTGTATGTAGGCTAATATAAATAATACACTAATTTTAAAATATCTGAATTTAAAAAAACTCAAATAGGCCTAATGTATGTTGTTAAGAATAAATTGAAATATGGTTATAATTAATGATTATATATATATATATATATATATAGTTCACCGCTGTGGTCTCGAGGTAGCGTGCTGCCTTGCCACGCAGCTGGCCCGGGTTCGATCCCCGGTCGGGGCAGTTTTTCTGGGTGAGGTTTTTATCGGGGTTTTCCTCACCTGTAAGACAAATTTCAGGAAAACTTTAAGGCCCAAACGGTCCCCGAAATCATATGGCCCTCATCATCATCATCCTTTACCGGTGTGGAAAGAAACGGGAAGCTACCACACCTACAATTCCCTAGTAAAGCTGCAAGCACAGCATGAAAATGCTATGATTGCAGTGAAGGACCTGTCTCTTCGGGCAGAATTACTATGAATGGATATATATATATATATATATATATATATATTGGTAATTTATTGTAAACTTGTAATATTTCTCTGAGCATGGGAATTTTTCCTTTTCATGGTGGCGCTATAACAATAAATGTATTATTATTATATTATTATTATTATTATTATCAATCATTAAATGAATCAATTTTTACAACTCACATCATTATATTGTATGTATCCAAAACGTAGTGCCAGATGACAGTTAACACTGAAGAGTAAGCCTATATCGAAACCGGTCTTGGATGTACGAGTAGATACAAAATATACGAGATGTGGTGTAAAATCTGATTCAGGTAATGATTGTTAAATAAACCACGTAGTGTTATTTACTAAAATATCAATATATACCAATATTTTATTTAAATTATTAAAACTATTATTAATGTTAATACCTTTATTCTATCATTAACACCTATAACTTCACCACGTCATTAGCGTCGCAATTCAAATTTGGCGGTGAAATTGAGAAATTTAATTAGAGACCTATTTTTTAGGCCTTAGGTTAATTTACGTGCCCTATATCTCTGAAACGGGACCCACGACTTTAGTTTCCTTCCGAAGCAACCCATACTCAGGAATTTTACAGCCTGACAAATTCATAGACCCCGGCAGATTCAAACCCGCCAAATCTTGGAACCAGAGGAGAGAATGATAATTCTAGCCTGTCAATACCGACACAATATATGTAGAATTTTATACATATCGTAGTACTAAATATATTACCACACCAATAAATATTTTATTAAAACTACTGCTTAAACATTTGGGAGCTGTAGCCATCGTTCACCTAACTAGATATGTTCCTAATTTCCCTCAGAGATGTAGGCAAATGATGAATTCGTATTTCATATCGCGATTACTTTTGCCAATAATATTATATTTTCATAACTACTCACTCACTGACATTAACGATCCGTAGGATCATGGCCGCGTGGACGTAAGCTCTCCATACAGCCCATTCCCTAGCTAATGTTTTCTGACCATCCCCTGTATAATTTACTTCCCTCAAATCATGGTTAATGGTATTCTCCCATCTCATTCTTGGTCTACCATCTGGGCGTTTTCCCTCTGGTTTTGCTACAAGAAGCTTCCATGCATATATTTCCCCATTCGTGCCATATGTCCTGACCATTGCAGTCTACGAGAATTAACTGTTCTTATTATATCTGGCTTCCTATAAAGATATTTCATCTTTTCATGATTCATTAAATTTAAAATAAGTTCCTTTTGGACAAGTAAATGATACAACAATATACACCTTACATTTATTATAGGCTTGAAATATCATGGAGTGATAGGAACAAATTTGTTCAAACTTCTAAAAAAATTGACATTTAAGAGTGGAACGGGATATACTATACAGCACTGTGCCCTACATTATGTTTAACCCAAGTTACAATAGGATGATTCTTGAATTAAAACAAAAAAAAATCTAGAGAAAGTGCCATAGCTTTGTCTTTGTTTTCAGTTAGCAGAGAGGGCTATAGGAAGCCTACACATTAAAAGTTAATGTCACGGGACAGTGGGAGGGGGGAAAGCAGACGCATGGTCATATATGTGAAGGTGGAATGTGGTCCATCGGGATGCTGTGCTGCTGCATCCACATCCACTTTCACTCATGAAGGAAATAGCGATACAAAGGTTAAGAACAAGGTCATATTCCACACTTGACTTCAGATATATGAGCTGTGCAGTTGCAAAACTTGCTTTATCCTCAAGATATTTTAATTAAAAAGAAAAGGGGTAAAAGTAATTTATTCTAATAACCAGCTAGTATTACAATTTTATGTTAATTAAGGATGAATTTAGCTTTAAAATGTATATGTAATTTTATAATGGTCTATCTTAAATCATTCAGTTTTAATTAATTTAAATAAAATATTTTTTAAATAAACATTTTATCAATCGCTTACAGTTTTCTACATAGCATACAGTTTGAGGTACAGTTTTCTCATCTTCTGTAATAAATAAATTGAAAATTTAAATACAAGTATTATATACATATATACCGCTGTGGTCCCGAGGTAGCGTGCTGCCTTATCACGCAGCGGGTCCTGGTTCGATCCCTGGTCGGGGCAGATTTTCTGGGTGAGGTTTTTATTGGGGTTTTTCCTCGCCTGACATGTCAGGAAAACTTTAAGGCCCAAACGGTCCCCGAAATCATAATGCCATCATCATCTTCCTTATCATTATAATCTCATCATCATCATTATCCTTCACCAGTGTGGAAAGCAAGGGGAAGCTACCACACCTACAATTCCCTAGTAAAGCTGCAAAGCATAGCATGAAAATGCTATGATTGCAGTGAAAGACCTGCCCTCGGGCAGAATTACTATGGATGGATATATATGCTTTGCAGCTTTACTAGGGAATTGTAGGTGTGGTAGCTTCCTCTAGCTTTCCACACCGGTGAAGAATGATGATAGTGATAAGGACGATGATGGCTGGATTATTTTCGGGGACCGTTGGGCCCCAAGGTTCCTGACATTTGTCTTAAGGTGAGGAAAATCCCTGAAAAAAACCTCACCCAGGAGCCTGTCCCGACCGGGAATCGAACCCGGACTCGCTGCGTGACAAGACAGCACGCTACCTCGAGACCACAGCGGCGGACATTATACATATCCTGGCAGTTTTGTTGTACATGGATACAGGATTTTAAATAAAATATATGACCGAATTATATACTATAAAATGGCCACAAACAATATCAAGTGAAGAATTATGGGAGAAAACCTGACCAAAAAGAAATTACAATAGAAGTAAAAAAGCGAAAATGGAACTGGATAGGACATACATTAAGAAAATAATATGATTCGATTGAAATAATTGCATTGGATTGGAACCCCCAAGGACACAGGGTAAGAGGCAGACCGAAACAGACAGGGTAGAGAACCACCCTTGAAAAATTGCAAAGGAGGAGAAAATCTGGAGGAGGTGAAGACATTGATTCAGAATAGGATTCGTTGGTTTCGCTTTGTGGATGCCCTATGATCCTGATAGAAGATAAAGGAGATGATGATGATGATGATTACACGTGTCGTAATTGTGTATTTCCATGCCGAAGGAAAGACTGAAACTATGATGGAGGGATGAGGTGGATGGAGATGCTAGAGAGTTGGGATTGAGAAATTGGTGGAGAGAGGTACAGATCCAAGCTAATTGGAGGAGGCTCCTTGAGGAGGCCAGGACTCAGGAATGAATTGTTGAGTCAGTGATGATGATACCGAAGGAAATTTTTAAGATTTTTACACAAAAAAAAATCCTTAGATCATGTCCAGATTTGATCCTGCCTATCGGATCTACAGCATGGAAATGGGAAGGGAGGGAGTGAGAGGGAGGGAGATGAATTGTTGAAAAAAGGATGTAAAATCTGATTCTGGTGCCTGTAGTATTGCTGGGCATTGCCTTATATAGTTGTCATGTCATGGAACGTGTTCATCTGATATACAAATTGCTTGTCCAAATTTAGCAATGCGCATATATAACATCTCTCTTATATTCCCTACAGATGAAGTCGTGTATTGCATTTCGATAGCCAATTCCCCCCCCCCCTCCATCTTCGTTAGTGGGTATTGTATTGCTACATTATTTTATTTCGTACCATGTATAATTTCAGTCCTTTACAATTTTATAAAATGCCCTTCAAATGGAACGTTAAAGATCATGTAGGCCTACAATATTCACAAAACCTGCGTAAACCATAACAAATGCACAAAATTAATGTACACAGAATTGAATATCTCAAAAAGCTCTACAAATAAGTCCGCGACAGCATATGTTTATCTCTTACGGATAACTCACAATAACCATTTTTGTCTTTCATTAATGCCAAGAAGATCGAGACAGGTACGTAGATTCCTGTGCAAGCATAGCAGCACATGGCGGGTATTCTTTTACGGACAACTCACAATAACGAATTTTGTCTTTTAGCTCATTTATGCCAAGAAAGGCGAGATAAGTAGGTTTCAGGGCAACACCGGGTAATCAACACAGGGAATCTTAAAATAATTACGATATACATTTATAATTATTTTTCATTTTACTTATTCAACTAATCGTAAGAAGTACATTAATTTTTGTCCTTCAGCTCATTTATGCCAAGAAGATCGGGATGAGTAGATTCCCGGACAACGCCGGGTAAACAGCACGGGGTATCTAAAAATAATTACGATATAAATGTTTCCTTTCATTTATTTAACTAAACATAAAACACATTAATTTTCGTATTTTAGCTCATTTATGTCAAGAAGATCGTGATAAGTAGATTCCCGGGCAACGCCCGGTAATCAGCAAGGGGTATCTAAAAATATAAATTTATAATTATTTTTTCCTTTTACTTATTCAACTAAACATAAAAGCACATTAATTTTCATTTATTTAGGCATAGCAGCGCACGCCGGATATTAGCTAGTAGGCCTATATTAATAAACCAAAGCAAACTTAATTACGGTGGCAATTTTACTATTGAACAAAGAAGGGTACTCAATAGAAAAATATGGAGAAATTCATTTCATCAATACTTATTTCATTACAAGGCTAACGAAAATTAATTATTCTAATTCACTCATTAACCACGATTTGAGGGAAGTAGATTGTACAGGGGATGACTGGAAAACATTAACTCAGGATAGAGCTGTGTGGAGAGCTTATGTCCGCGTGGCCATGAACCTACGGGTTGGATAGAGCCAGTGAATTGGTGGGTTAGTTAATTCACTCTTTGGCACTATCGAACCCGCAGGTCCCCTCCATATCCCAGGAAAATTTTACCCAGATGGAACTCATGTCCACGTTTCTTGATGGTTGTATTTTTACAATTAATGATCATCTCTCTTTCGATCAACATCTTTCTTTTAATCTGGCTTATCGCTTTTGACGTGCCCGGCACGAGTGATCCTTTTGGCATCAATAGTGTGTGTTCTTCTAATGCCACCCACTGAACTTCAAGTATTTGTCAGCAATGCTACCGCCGGCATAGCTTTTGACATCATTTAAACAGCAAACCACTCCACCACAAGATAAAGATACCAAAGGAAGAAAATAAATTATTATACGTTACAAAAAATGTTTTGAAGAGTTATAGTAAATTTTAGGCATCTCCGTAGCGCAAGCTTTTAGATGCTCGCCTCTCATCGCTGGGGTCCCGTGATCGAGTCTCGGTCGCTCCTTGTGGGTTTCGTGGTGGACGAAACTGAGTTTGGGCAGGTTTCTCTCGGGGTTTCTATAGTTTTTCCCTGCCACAAATTTCATTCTACCATTTCTCTATACTCGTCTCATCTATTTCGTTCATCCGCCCCTGTGACGGTGCGTAAGGAGTGGTCGGACGGCACCCTTGTAGTTCACAGACCTCTATAATATAGGGGGGGGGGCTTCATCTCGTTCATCCCTCGACCCGACCATGAGTTGGACACGAGTTGAGGATATTTATTTATAGTAAACATTTGCATTTTTATTTTGTCAATTAGCAATAGTGACCGAATCTGCACTGGAATCATTTTCGATTTATTTCATTGCTACAAGTAATATTAAAAATGGATGTCATTACCATGTGTTCATGAAAATTATAAACATTTTGTTAGAACAAAATTTACCTTGTCTTCAACATTTCATCATTACCAGTTTAACCTGAGCTTAGAGCCGGTATTGAGACTGTCCTTTTACATCAACTGTTGAATAAGTATATATGCAAATATTTGTCTCGCGCCGAATTCGAGGGGTTTAAGGCATAATGCCTTGATGCAGAATTACGGAACTTGTGGTTCGAGTCCCCATGAAGGAAGACATTTTCTCATGGAATTCCGACCAGTATGGGATAGGTCCCCACACAGCATTGTTAGAAATTCTGTTTCGTACAATAAGTAGCGGCTCCAGCTTGAGAAACCCTGCTATAACTGCTAGGGATCAGATATTCTGATCACATGCTACTCTTATACTGGCCAGATGATCGTCCATATGTGTGATTAACACGTGTGAATGCGAGGCCAGCAGCCGTTTGTAAGCCAAGAGACTTCTAGGCATTTCGCGCTATGAACCTATTATTATTATTATTATTATTATTATTATTATTATTATTATTATTATATTACTATTATTATATTACTATTATTATTATTATTATTATTATTATTATTATTATTATTATTGTTCTTATTTATCACCAATAATGCAAATGGAAAAAAGTTTGGAGACTGAAAATGAGAAAATAAGTTAAATTCAAATATTTGGGATCATTATTAGAGTCAGACGGAAAAGCAATTCTGAAATAAACAATAAAATAAAGTCAAGGAAGGAAAACAATTGGAATGTTAAATTCACAGTAGAAACATTTTGAACAAAACTAAAAATAAAGTTTATTTATAGTTCATTTGTAGAGCGTATACTGTTGTATGGTGCAGAAACGTGGACATTAAGCAGAGAGAAAACACATAAACTGTTGGTGACAAATATGGACTTCAGAAGGAAGGCTTCTAGAAATTCAAGAAGAGATAAAACTAGGAATACTAAAATCAGAAAAAATATTGGATATATATAGGCCTATATATATATATATATATATATTAAAATGTTTGAAACATATTTTCATAACAACCTCAATCCTTTGAAAATTTTGCTATAAAATAATTGCAGCTGAAGAAATTTCGATTCTCATGTACTGTATGTGTATGGCACAGTGAACAGAGATAAATGTTCACAGCAATACGTTATTGTTCATAACTTGTATCTTGAATGTATTCGCTAGAAATTTGAATATGAAATAAAAGGGGATAAAAAATAGGGCTTAAGGGACAATGAATGTGCGGCATTATTGTGTGAGATAGAAAGAAAGCTGTGCTGGAGTATCTTGCTAGATAAATTCAAGGTTATCAAAGAGTCTCCTGTGGGAATAGCAAGGCCTGTGCATTAGATAAACAACTTCAAATAGCGTAATCCACAAACAACAAGAAGGAATAACCGCTTCCCTCTTATCAAAGTGCCTACCTCTACCTGAATAATGCAAATGAGACAATTCTCCAGAACATGAATGCCTTTTCTGTTGGTGTCGCTAATGTTTGTACAGTGAAAGACAGAGAAGAAGAGTGACCAGTGAGAAGAAAGGAAACCAGCATAATCCAACAATGAAAACCCAAGCAATTTGGTTCCGTCGTAACGGACAGCAAAAGTGATCTTATTTTCCAATCTTTCTATCCTTCGTACCATTTCTAAGAGACGGAATGGATGAAAGACAGGGGAAAAATAATATGTGTTATACATGTTGTTTTATTTTTTTATATGTCCATTATATATATCCACCGTAGCGTGCTGCCTTGTCATGCAGCGGGTCCGGGTTCAATCCCCGGTCGGGACAGTTTTTCTGGGTGAGGTTTTTATCGGGGTTTTTCCTCAACTGTAAGAAAAATATCAGGAAAACTTTAAGGCCCAAACGGTCCCCGAAAATCATATGGCTATCATTATCATCATCCTTATCATTATCATCATCATCCTTCACCGGTGTGGAAAGCAACGGGAAGCTACCACACCTACAATTCCCTAGTAAAGCTGCAAAGCATAGCATGAAAATATATATCCATCTATAGTAATTCTGCCCGAGGGCAGGTCTTTCACCAAAATCATAGCATTTTCATGCTATGCTTTGCAGCTTTACTAGGCAACTGTAGGTGTGGTAGCTTCCCGTTGCTTTCCACACCGGTTACGGATGATGATGATGATGATAATGATAATGGCCATATGATTTCGGGGACCATTTGGGCCTTGAAAGTTTTCCTGATATTTGTCTTACAGGTGAGGAAAAACCCCGATTAAAACCTCACCCAGAAAAACTGCCCCGACCGGGGATCGAACACACACACACACACACACACACATATATATATATATATATATATATATATATATATATATATATACGCATAAAAAAGTAAGTCCCTGGTTGTATAGAACCCAGAATTTCATGACTGCCGGACATAAGGTCTCTATACATCCCTATCCTGAGATAATTATTCCCTCTAAAATTCACCTCCTTCATAGTTAGTGTTATTCTCTTACCTCGTTCTTACTGGGGATTTCCTTTGGTTTCCTACGAGAGTTTACATTATTCATTTGTGCTACATGTTCTACCCTCGCAGTCTCAACGGACTTAAATATTCTTATTATATCTGGTTTCTTATAAAGTTCATGCAGCTCACTATTAAAAGTTTTCTCCATTCTGTCTCTTCGTCTCTCTTTGGCCAAACTTTTTCCTAAGTAATTTATTTTCAAATACTAGTAATCTTATCTTACCTAACTGGAGTTAATATGATATGAAATAATTGATTGAAGATGAAATGACATGAAGGGGAATGGAAGAGGCGTGGAGAGTGTTAGAGGGATGAAATTAAGGAATTGGGAGAACCTCGAGAAAACTCGAATATCCCATCACCAATACCCGTCCCAGGATTCGAACTTGAAATTGCAGTCAGGGCTACGACGCGCGCTAGCCACGCATCCACAGAAACGACTGATCCATTTAAATAATATAATATTTTTGGTTATTTTCCTTTTTACATCTATCTTTATCAGGATTTTTAGAAACAAAACCTCGCCTGAAAAGAATTCAAGTATGTCCTATCTGTCATAGAAAGGATAAAACCAAATCTCAGAATGTAATGCAACACAAATCTCAAACTGAAGCCAGACCACGTTTAGCAGCTTTGTGACATGCAACGTGCAGATGAATCACGTATACACATTCTCGGCTCAGCTTGGCATGTGAATTACAATATACAAATATTTTTTGCAGATGAAAACGAACAGTTCCCCAGATTTCAATTTTAAACATTACAATTCTGTTGAAATATGTTCATGTGTTTACATGATAGATGTTTCAATTTTGTTTCATATTTCATTACTTTGAATTTATTTCAGTAATTTATCATAATCATCATTACAGTTAGGAAGTTTATGTATTCGCAATTTCTCATTGGTTGTTATTAGAGGCCGGATTTTTATCTAGTATTTCCCTATGCAATATGTACACAAATATGTATTAAAAACATAACATATGTATTATCAAAATTACAAAGAGACTTTAATAAAGTTCAATTCAACTCAACTCACTGGTTCTATCGAACCCGTAGGTTCATGACCGCGCGATCAATCTCTCCATACAACCTTATCCTGAGCTAATGTTTTCCAATCATCCCCTTTATTATCGACTTCCCTAAAATGATATAAAGGAAGTTAATTTTACAGTGAATGATTTGTTCAGGATAGCATTGTATAGAGAGCTTATGTCAGGCAGTCATGAATCTCCGAGTTCTATAGAACCAGGGAGTTTTAGTTTCCACCGCTGTGGTCTCGAGGTATCATTGTCTTGCCTTGTCACGCAGCTGGCCCGGGTTCGATTCCCAGTCGGGACAGGCTCCTGGGTGAGGTTTTTTCCTCACCTGTAAGGCAAATGTCAGGAAGCTTAGAGCTCAACAGTCCCCGAATATCATCCGACCATCATCATCCTTATCATTACCATCATCATCCTTCACTGGTGTGGAAAGCAACGGGAAGCTACCACACCTATAATTCCCTAGTAAAGCTGCAAAGCATAGCATGAAAATGCTATGATTGCAGTGAAAGAGCTGCCCTCTGGCAGAATTACTAGGATGGATATATAGGCTATACAAAAAGTTTAATTAATTTATGTATTTATTATAATAGCGGAAACATGGATTTCAATATTTTTTCAAGGGGATACAAGTTTTTAAAATGCTTTTATATAACTAAAAAGGTGAAAATGATTTTATACAAATTTCATATATAAATACAGCATGCCCCATAGATGAGGTATAATCGTAAAGTCTATCAATGCACGAAATAAACTTTGCCTAATTCCTTAAAATAATTTATCAAATAAAGTATAAATTAATTACTCATATACTAATTTAATCATTATTACTTTTATTATTATAATAATTAAAACATTATAGTAAAATTTCAAAATAAAAAAAACATTAAGTCACAACATATCTTTCGATATGTTCTGGAGTTAGTTTTAGTCAAGGAGCAGAAATTATATATATATAAACATTTGAAAGTATTCGCTGAACATCAGAGAACATCATCGGTAAATACTTAAGCGGATGGACATGTGCGTTCAATTAAACATTTAACATAATATGTAAAAATATGTAACTATGTTTAAAATATGTAGTAATCGTCGGAATATGTAAAGATATGTAACATGAACATGAAATATCTTGCTTCTAGTCGCCCAATTCGATAACATTTTAACCTCTCAGACTGATTGATATATAACGAGGAAATAAAAACGTAATTACATAGAAAGCGGGACTCTAGTTATAGTTATAATTAATTGCTCTATCTTCACGAACCACCTTTCTTTTCCGTAGTTTAACATCTTTCATTTGCATGTACATTTACATTCTCCTAGCCATCCTAGCCCTATAGTGACCAACCTGTTGGGAGAGGATTTTTTAAATCTGAATGGTATATATATATATGTCCCGCGCCATAGCCGAGCGGTTAAGGTAGGAAGCCTTGGCGCAGAGCTACGGGACTTGCGCTGGTTCGAGTCTCCATGGGGGAAGAAATTTTCTCACGGTATTTCGGCCAGTATGGGACCGGTGCCCACCCAGCATCGTGAGGCAATTGGGTAGCTACAATAAGTAGCGGCTCCAGGTTGAGGAACCAGCTATAACGGCTGGGGGACTCGACATGCTAACCACATGTCACCCCTACACTGGCTGTTGATCATCTACCTCTGTGATTGACACATGTGGATGTGAAGGGCCAGCAGCCGGCTGGTAAAAGGGCAACCGCTGAAAAGTGGAAAGACCCTCAATCGGAATCGGATATATATATATATATATATATATATATATATATATATATATATATATAGCTACATTTTTGACCACATAAAGACACGGAGGACCTCTCCAGATAAATGGTCAGCTCAATGTATGCTGACTCCTGTCGTCCCAACTTCTCTCAGAAAATCTTAAACTGAAAATTTACAAAAATATTTATTCTCCCAGTTAGGCCTATATTATATGGATGCAAAACATGGACTCTTACTTTAAGGGAGGAGGAAATATTACGAATATTTGATAATAAAGTTCTAAGGAAATTTTTCGGGCCAAATATAGCCTATATGAACAGACAGGGGAATGGAGAGGACTAAAGAACGGTGAGCTACATGATATTTATAGGAAACCAGATACAATAAGAACAGTTAAGACTCGTAGACTGCGATGGGCAAGACATGCGGCACGAATTGGGAATTAAAGAGGAGCATGGGAACTTCTTCTTGGAAAACCGGAGGGAAAACGCCCATTGGTAACCAAGAATGACGTGGGAGAATAACATTAGCCATGATTTGAGGAAGTAGATTATAGGCGATGATTAGAAAATATTAGTTCAGGATAGGGATAGGAATATGTAGAGAGCTTAGAATGTGTAGAAAGCTTATGTCCAAGTGGCCATGAGCTTACGGGTCCGATAGTGCCAGTGAGTTAGTTAGATATGTCAAAAATATGAAAAGGATAATGGAAAACAGATTTCCGAACAAAATTAAGAGTGCAATCAGACAGGAAGAAGGAAGACCAAAATTAACATGTGTACAAGGAGTAGATAGGAAGAATTGAGGGTGGGGAAAGGGGCGTGTAAATAGCCCACAGAGAGAAATGGAAATGGCCATAAAATATTTAAATGAGTACAGGAAATGTCAAAGATATCATACAAGCTGAGAAAAAAAAATGTCAATAAAAATAGTTTTATTACTGCATATTTATTGACATATTTTAAGATATCTTACATGATTTAATGGTTTTTGGACATGACTTCCTGGTTCTAATTCGAGTAACCTAGGGATTAAGGCGCGTGCTCTGTTCCGCTTTAAGTTACACTAAAGGGAATGTTTTTCCATCAGTTCTTTGGTCTTCTAGATAGACCTATCCCTTTGCTTCTTCTTCTACTACAAGGTTTAGGCTATGCAGCCTGTTCCGGCGAAGTTAAAAGTGGAGTTCATCTTCTACATGGTCGGCCAACATCTCTTGTTCCTCTGGGATTATACAGAAGGTTATTTTTGGTATTCTTTCGTTGTTCATTCTCATTAAGTGCTCTGTCCATTTCTTATTATTTTCGCTGATTTTATCTTCAATTTTATATATATTTAATTCTTCTCGTATAGTTGCATTCCTTATTCTATCCGCTCTTGTGCATCCTTTCACATTACGTAAAAACAGCATTTCCGCAGTCTGTATCCTGCTTTTATCCCTTGATTTCATTATCCAATTTTCACCTCCATACAACAACAAAAAAGGAACAGCCATTGTTTTATATAATTTAAGTTTCGTATCTTTCCTTGTTTTCCGACCTAAGGTTCTTTTTATGGTTCCACAAATAGCCTGAAATTTATTTACTTTATTTAATATAGGTGGTACTGGGGAAATGAAATACCCGGGGTGATCCAAAATCAGCATAGCGTCTGTTCCAGATTGGACGGCTATAATGGGCAGGTAGAGCTCAGAGCCGAAGAGAAGGTAATCTACCTAGGGGAAAGCACCCTAAAAACAAAGCTGAAGCAAGTTGGGAGGCTGTAAGGTGGCAATCCCACCACCCAACTATATCTGCGCAGCCCTTGTAAGGCGGCCAGATGAATCCTCTATTACTAAAAAGCGAAGGAGAAAGCCTATCCCTTTGCATTATATATAATATAATTGCATGGTTTCGTGGTAGCTTAATGCTGTATGTCCATACCAGATGTTTGCAAAGCTGAACATATAACTGTGTCATAATTTCGTTTATGATGAAAAAGTGTAAATCCTTATGGTGGTCTCAGTACTTTGAATTCTTTTGAGGTAACTATTAACGTCCATGTATCAAATCAAAAAGAGATTATTAAATCTCCTGGACTCTATTTCATTCATCCTTTTTGTATGCCCGAAGCGGGTAATTATTTGAATTTCCATTCTTTCAATTACTGCACTTTCTACATAGTATTTATTGTCTCTCCATTTCTTCCTTTTTCTATTAAGGATCTCCTGCAGCTTCTCTTTAAGCAATTCATATATGTTGCCATGATATATTTAAAATTATATGATTTGCATCCCACGCTTAGATTCATATGAAGGATTCAGGAAAGAAAGAGCTTAGTCCAGTTTTACCAGATTTGAGATTTCATCTTCTTGAAGCTTTGCATTTTGCAGTATATATTACTGAAAATAAAGGGGGAAGTATGCTCCATAAAGCTGTAATATGTTACAGAACCATGTGAGATATGAAATATTTTCATAGAATTGTTACCCTGCATAATTTAATAATCTGGACTTAGATCTTTCTTTTCTTTAACCCGCATCTTTATATATAAAAATGAGTATGTGCCTGTTTGTTTGTCTGTTTTGTAACTACTTGACCGATTTGATTTGGTTCTTTTTCCATCATCTAGAGAATTTTTCTGCGACGATTAAAGTATATAACACATTACCGTATGTACTAAGGGCCGGAGCTAAAAAAAAAAATAGTGCATCATTGCACTAAAAAAGCAATTAGCCAACATCTCTGTGCCTTTGTCAGTAGAGTTTATTATTGCTCTGTATATCCTTTTCGTTATCTTTGCATAAACTAAACCATTTTTCTCATAAATAACTAAATTCATTCTAAAGACAGTATATCCAAAGATATGGATTTCTTCCATATGAAATTATTTTTGTCATTATAAGTAGAAAATAAGTTGGAACAAGTAGAGTATCCGGTGTGAAAGAAACTTTCTTGGGGGACAGGTTACAAATTGGCGAACCAGTTGCTTCTAAAGCTTCAAGGATCGATATGCAACCCTAACTTTACTAAAGACGCTCTCTCCCCTAGAGACAAGTTTATTGGCAACAAAATTACACGTTCCAAAAAGTTTCCACATTAAGGCACGTGTTATAATTTACTTTGTTGCGTGCCTTCATCCAATTTCAACGTAGCAGATTGCATATACTATTCCAGTCTAAACTTCATACGGCATCAGGAAGTCTGAGTTACAATTCATTTCCAAATCATAATAGAATCACAAGACTTTTTCACATACTTAAAGTCACAACAACCCATTCAGGTAATAATTTATTAAACGACACTCTTTAGACTTCAGGTATTAGAAAGACAATTCAAAATTGGAGTGGTCAATACATTTTGGTGAATGGCGTTTTATTTCAGGGTTCAAGTTCTTTAATGTGCAATAAATATACGTTACGCAACCCACGGCTTTACTTCTCTTTCGAAGGAAGATATGCTCAGGATATAAATGTCCTGAAAGTATTGTAGCAGTGACGTATGGTTACGTAACGTAGTTTTGGTGTAGATAATCACACACAGATGTCGAGTAAAATCTCACAAATCACTTTATTTACTTCTAAAAATTATCAATACTAGTAAATTAATCACAATTTTCACTTACAATTAATATTGTTTCAAAGTTTAACTGTTTCACAATTATTCCACAGTCTCATACGAGTTCACTTTCTACAATTTGCCCTTTCGTTGTTCACTATATCGCCGTTAATTCACAACTGACTGGTCTCCATCCTCGCCACATATTATATAGGCTTAGGTTCGAGACACATCGAAACATAGAAGCCTCTGATCACCGATATTTCCCGAAAGGGGAAGGAGATGTTCGTAGAGACGTCTGAAATGGTAGCCCAGATATTTCGGTGGTTTGCGCGGATCTTTCGACTCTCAAATCTATTCCGACCAATGCGAGGCCAATATTCTCGTCTTGCCCGCATAATTTAAACGTCGATCTTTCGACTCTCGAGTCGGCAACTCGCAATCTATTCCGACCAATGCGAGACCAATATTCTCGTCTTGCCCGCGTAATTTAAACGTCGTTTTACGACACGTCACAGTGTTCATCGATTCTTGGCCAAATTTGAACCTATGAACTTCGGAACTACACATGAGCATGGTATCGGCCTAATCACTAATCTAGCGGGATCGACGATATAGAATATCGTACAGTTCGGGATGTATGAGTTATGTACATAATCTTATCTTTAACCACACTTTTTAATTACATGATTTAATCTTAGCATTTGAAGTGAATTTTCCGAGCGTATATAGCATAGGGCATAATCTATAGGCACATTCTCCTTTCTATTTATTTATTTATTTATTTATTTATTAACAACATGCTCCATTACAGAGTAATACTACATGTTTGGAGTATTTTAAATGAACACACAACACACACTATCCAACGCCAGGAAAAAATATGATCGCACAAAGTATTCTCTATATCCCTTAGTGTCTGGGAGCTCAGGATTATGCTAGTGTCTGGAATGTGATCTAATACGATTGAGACAGATTATGCATGTGATTAGCAACACTCGATGTGTTACTATGTATTAAAAAGTGTCACATCACTGCTTTTGTTTCTTTGCTGAATTTTCGTTTTGTAAATAATTGTTTTTATATAATGTCAGGCCTATAAAACATTATACATTGCGTTTTAATGGTAGTAGAGATTAGAAGTAACGCACAACAATTTGACCCGGGTATACTAGAGAATCAATTTTCATACTTTAACACTCTCTAAGTCCGCCGTGCTAACTCAGGTAAAAATCAGTTTTTTAAATTAATTTAATTGCAACATTTTCAGTCTCGGGGACAGGGAGGTGATGGTGTACAATTTTTAATCGCTAGATTGTGCACCACATTCCTGCATTAAACTGCAAACCTCTCCGCAGTTCATATGTTGAGAAAAGGCATGTTGATAGTGATTCGTCCGTCACATGGGAACGTTAAGCCTGGCGGACCCCTTGGTGTTTTTCGATAGGAGAGGCTACGTGCCGACACCGGGTTTCACCTTCTCCCTTGTCCTCATCATCATACAAAACACTTTACACTACACAAACATACACTCAACCTATACTCCTCTCTGTACACAATGCAAGAATACATTTATATAAAGTGATCTGCCGACGTCGTGCGTAAATTGAAAATAATACTACATTAACGCCATCTATCCGCCCAGCACGGAACACGAAGCATGTAAAATGCAGTGAATAGCATTAGAACACAAACACACACACATACACACACACATACTCATAATTAAGAGATCACTTAGTTCAGAATGAGTGGTACATACGACTATGGCCTGTAAAATATGAAATCAGAGCTCTCAGAACCAATAACAATGATATTTCAGCTCTCATGCGTCATTTCCTAAGTGCAGTAACTGTATTTAAGGCATTAATGGGACCCATTAAATTAATCTCTCTCTCTCTCTCTCTCTCTCTCTCTCTCTCTCTCTCTCTCTCTCTCTCTCTCTCTCTCTCTCTCTCAAGCTGTAACAAGGCGAGAGATGACTCCTGGGTTACCAATCCTGTCAGATGGCCATCTTTACCCCAAAACAAGGTCTGGTATTATAGTCGGACCAACGGATCTGCGCCCCTGTAGCGCTGGCATCGTTCTTCGAAAATTACACGTCAGTTCTCACACCATTCCACCGCGCTCCACATCCACTAAGTCAAATAGAAGCCCCTGTAACTGACCGAGTAGGGACGTTGCCAAACTTCCCCCGGTGTCAGGCTCTTGAATAATGTAAGGTTAATTATTACGTCTTCATATTTAATTTAAGTGGGTCTAATGACACTGATTGATTTCTACGATTAATGGATATAATTATAATAGTGGATATTTGTTGGTTAAATGGAAATTACGCGAAGGGAATGTATATATGTTGTTTTTAAAGATAAATGTTTCGTCATAAATATTTCTCCTTCACCTCATTGTCTTATTTGGTTAGATTTGGAACGTAATCTTGAAGTCCTAACAAAATTATACAATTTTAGGTATGAATACACAATCATGTGCCCTCCTTCTTTCTCATCCGGGCTACGGACCGGCTATGGCGAAGTTACTACATGCTACGATTTTTATTTACATATTATATAACATACTGATACTATACAGGAATTCTAATTTATGCTTATGAATTAAGCTAATGATAATAATTTACATACTACATAACATAACATAACATAACATAACATACTGATACTGAGTTGACAACGCTGGACCGTGGGTGCAAATAATATCCCGCAAGAAAGCTCAAAACTGTGAGTAATGGGAGGTGAGAAAGAGAGAGACAGAACATAGAGACAGGCAAGAATGCAGGTAGGAAATAATTTACCGAGGGAGAAACGGAATTAGTGTTTAGTTCGCATTTCTTACGGGGCCAAAAGGATTACGATGAGGAATAATACTATTTATTATTTCAGAAGTATCACAGATCCGTTGGTCCAACAATATTTCCCTTAAAGACTAAGTCGAACCCAAAGCCATGGTGTCGCTGGAAGTGTTAGGATACTATAAAAAAAATCTTATCACATCGGGATTCGAACTCGCTTATAGCGTACTGCTCTCAAAAGCTGTAGAACTGATTTCCATTGGTAAAATATTTGCTTAAGTGTGAATACAGAAAGCAATTTTATCTGAACCATAAAGTGTGCAGCATGTGTTACACCTGAGACCTATTTGGGGGAGGTCCGTGTTGCCCGGCAACCGAGACATCCAGTGCAATGAGTTCAGGGGCGAGGGCAAGGTCGGCAAGTAAATGTAGGAGGGGAGAGAATAGCTACTTTAGATCGATCTCCTCTTCACTCTCATTGCCACGTTTGTTCTTTACCGCCAAAGACAATTTATTCGCGTGCTACAATTGCACGTTTTACTTCAAAATATTTTCGTGTACAATAAAAACTCCTTAATCGCGGGGTATATGTTCCAGAAATATGTCGCGAATACAAAAACCGTGAATATGGAATGGTAATTTGTGTGGGTATATAGGGGATACAGGATAGCAAAATAAAATAAAAAATATTAAAATAAAATCAATTTCTATAAACAGAGTTCCTTATTTTGTCATCGGATTTCTTGATAAATCGTACAGTTCATTCATTAACATTGAAACAGTTTGATATGGGTGGGAACGATTCGCCAACGAGTAAACGGTCAAACATTTATATTTTTACTTTAAGCGAAAACACTACTTTTTCTCCGCTTCAGAATTAATTTTTCTTTCCTTTTACTCGACGTTAGAAACTGGGAACAAAGACGAAGAGGCACGTATTATTCAATCAAAATTATTATAACGAATGACAAATTGAAACAATAGAACACCGATCGTGGCGAGGGCGACATTTATCTGAATGACATAGCGGCTCATGAAATACGGCGGCGGACGTTTAAAAAATGAACTTTAGGCTTACTGACAATTTGATAGTTATTTGTTCATTTGGTTTTAATCACTTCATAAAAACTGCCTTGGCACGTGCTTGTAGTAAAAAGTTACCGATCCGTTAATAAACTATACTAATATTCAAATATACCGATTGGATCTGCGAATAAAGAAAATTTTAGCCTCGAATACAGGACATGTGTCGCAATTTTTTAACAATTTAAGCATAACGGCAGTGTGTGTGATGAGGCACGTTATGGACGATCACACGCATCAGCAGAAACAATGCAGCAGGTTCAAATTGGCAGTGATAGTCCGAACGCATAAACAAGATGTCTCAGTAGGGAATTGAATGCCGCTCGCAACACCGTGTGGAAAATTCTACGTTTCACTTTACGAAAACCTCCTTTTCACGTCCTTTTCATAACATCTGCTCATTCTTCCCTTCCTAGCCTTTCTGTATCCATCTTTTAACCCTCAGTTGTCTTAAGTCTTCTTCAACCTTATCCAACCACCATTCTGTCTTCCAACCTTTCTTCTTCCTTCTGGTTTTCATTCTAAAATCCTTCTTCCATTTCAGTCTTTTTCTTCTATTATCTCGTACCAAATCTGAATGCCTATATAATTCTTTCAAATCCTAGTTCGTTCTAGTTCTCCACGTATCTTGTTCTGTGCTGCTCCATGTACGTATCTTCCTAAGTATTTTTCTTTCGCATTAATATGAACTTATCTTTTTCTGGTAATGTCCATGTTTCACTTCCAATTATAACTACTGGTTTTAGCATTGTTTTATATAAGTAAGTTTATGTGTTTTCTTTTATGTATTTGCGTATTTTGTGCAATTTTACTGGATACTACAAGATAAAAATTAAAATATGTACCTTCTGGCAGGTGTCATCCTCAACTGTGTTAAAATGTATTTAAAATATTAACTGTATACCTTTCGAAGTTAACTTCCATCATCAGCAGCATGAGTATGTACTTTTGGCCGTTGTTGTTTCACGAAGTTGTAAACGTTGATGATCTTGAAGTTTCGTTGGTAGCAACTCAAGACCATCAAGAATATCAACGTCTACAATGTCGTGAAACAACAACCAGTAGCACATATTCATCCTGCCGATGATGGAAGTTACCTTCTACAGTTAATATTTTAAATACAACATTTTAACACATTTGAGGACGACGGCACCTGCCAAAAGGCATGTATTTTAATCTTTATCTTACGACTATTCACCTCAACCGAACTTGATATGAATTTTATTTGTATTGATGTTGGATGTAAATTTTTAATCAAAAATGAGATGACAAAGGTTGGAATGGATCGTGGTAATGAAATTCTAATTCAGTTATACGATGTTAAGGAAAAAAATCGACTAACACAATAGAAATTGTAGTGTATAAAATATTTCTATATTGACAAACATTTTAATGTGTCCCTGGACGCACAATAATTTAATGCACACATAAATAATGCTGGCTGAGTTGTGACATTCAAAGTGCCCGAGGGTTATTATATCGTAAATGTGTTTGAATTGATAATTTATTACGATCCACTGTCGCACTGCTTTATTACGTACTGCAGTAAAAATGTTCCATATTTTAATAAAATTGTGTACTGCACGTTTCCTAGGTAAGATGAAACATTTCATTTCTTGTATAGCACATTTTTATTGGCCACAAATATACTTATCTTCATGGTTTTTTGAAGGAAAATATCTTGTAAGTTCAGTCATTCAAACAAATGATTCTCGTTTTATGTGTTTTCGGGAGTTTCAGTACGTAATAAAATATTCTATGTCTCAGTTTGCTGACACCTGCTTTCTTTTAAAACATTGGTCACGACAAGTGAACTGAAGTTGTTTGGATTTTTATCTTAGAAGAAGGAGAAGAAGAAGAAGAAGAAGATGATGATGATGATGATGATGATGATGATAATAATAATAATAATAATAATAATAATAATAATAATAATAATATCAATTGGAGATTGGTTAGAGGAAGGGGATTGGGAAATGGTAAAGAATGGTGGAAAGTGCTATAACTTTGGAGACACGAAAATGTTTATATATTGTAATCCTGTTCAATAAATAATAATAATAATAATATCCTGAGTATGGGTTCCTACGGAAGTGAACCAAAGCGTGGATCCCGTGTTGTAGATTTATGGGACGAAAAGAACCCTAAGCTTGGAAGAAGAAGAAGAAAGAGGCATCTATGCAAAATTTATCGGCCTGATTGAATATCGGTACAAATGACTTTAGGTTAAAAAGTGTCGTTAAATAAATAAAGCATGTTTCTCACTTTAAATACCTGTACTCACAGTAGTGAACTCTATTCACATCTTACAGATCTCGGATCAGGCACAACATTTTGTTCGCTTCTAAGATCAGCATTCGCTGCTGGAAGAAGAGGAAAACATTGAAGAAAAAGAAATAATTTATTTACTTAACGAAGAAAATTTTAATTGTCTTTCTTAATAAGAAAGAGCTTAAGTTATGAATTTAATTAACTTTGCTTTTATGAAGCTGAATTTATGTGACATTTTAATCATAATTTATTAATTTTAAAATGAAATATACCTCTATTTGAAGCTTAAGTAAAATTTTATAATTCATTAGCTATACATGTACTGCTGAGATTCGGAATTTTTGACTCTTGCTAAATATTTAGGACCTACTACTATTATTGGAAGCAGCAAAAATAAGGCTTCTGTGATACGTCGCAGGATATACTCTTTTAGAAGATAAGAAAAAATAAAATCCGCTAAGTAACACAAGTATCGAGAGCAATAATAATTAAAACAGAAGAAAACAGAAGATAATGGTTATCACAGCAAAACAGGCCTACTAAGTCAAAACTTGAAAATGGTCAGGCGAAATCAGAATATTCCACACTTAATTTTGTGCAACATATCTGTGATCTATCCTGATATTCATTTCACCACAGAATATCATAACAGTGGAAAAAATATTGTTTTACATTCTTAAAGTGTATTCAATTTTAAGAGTTGTCTTTAGCAACAACAGGATGTAACGGAGCACCATGTTAATGTTTGGATTGTCCTGATATAGTTAGAAATAGTAGAAACTATTCAACCTCTCAGGTTTTCCAAGAAAACTAAAAACCTTAATGAATATTTGCATTTTGTTTAAATGTGGGGTATTCCATGTATTTTTTTCCTTGAAGATTACAAAGGGTTTGCATTGTGTTTCATTGTGAGGTAGTCATTTCAGCAGGTTGACAAGACAAAGTACAGTGATATAGTGATATTTCTATAATCTGTCAATCATATGAGTTGAAAACAAATCATACAGAAATGTTATCTGGTTACTGGCACTATGCACAAAAAAAAATTGTGAACTTACGTTTGAAGATTGAGAATAAAGTTCTTAGGAACATTTTTGGACCGAAGAGAGATGAACAGACTGCTGAATGGAGAAGACTGCGTAACAGTGAATTACATGGTCTTTATAGGAACCTAGATATAATGAGAACAGTTAAGTCTCGTAGACTGCGAAGGGCAGGACATGTGGCACGAATGGGGAATGGAAGACGTGCATGGAAGCTTGTAGGAAAACCAGAGGGAAAACGGAGGTGGGAGAATGACATTAACTATGATTTGAGGGAAGTAGATTATACTGAGGATGATTGGAAAACATTAGCTCAGGATATGGATGTATGGAGAGCTTATGTACGCGCGGCCATGAACCTACGGGTTCCATAGTGACAGTGAGTTAGTTACATTTGAAGACATTTTAAGTAAACAATATGTAATCATTTTTTTAATAAATGCCTGTAGCATGAGTATGTAAAAATTATGTGATATCAAACTTGAGTATAAGATCTAGATTTACGTGAATCGTGTAACATTTTAGGTTATTACGGAAGAACATATCAAGGAAAAAACATGTAATTACATACGAATCTGGACTCTAGTGATGACATGTATCACTATAGACACATAGGGCATTTCAAAAAGTTATCAACAAACTTGATGATTTTAAAGAGAGGGCAGAATATATTAACTTTTGAGTACAAATTCATGTTCATAAAGTGATCTTGAGTTAGTACGAGGAACTTGTGTATAATCCGATACAGGGAGCTTCCGTGTTTAACCTGCATAGACGGAGTGCTAGAGTCGTAATACTGACTGACTTGTTGGTTGTGATACATATCGACTGGTGAAGTATAAACGTGTCAAACGACAAATGAACCATAATAGGTTATTTTATTAAATCTTATTAGTTATTAAAAGACAATATAATTATATACGAACAATTAGTATAACTGGAATAATAAAACAATGAAAACTGATCTCAAACAATGGTATTAAATTGATTAGAAATCAATTAATTAAAACAATTATTATTTATGCTGATGACGAAATCTTAACAACTTGTGAAAATGAATTACAGAAAGCTTCTTATGAATGAAATAAAATAGCTAAAACATATGACATGAAGATATCTACTTCAAAAACAAAATCAATGGGAATTTTGAGTAAAGATATACAAAGGGTTAAAATAGAAATAAATGGACATATCACAGAACAAGTATCTAATTTTAAATATATTGAAACATAATTTCGGAAACTAAAAGGAATATATAGTCCAGCCGGCGAGTCTCCGGCTTTGACGTTTAGATTGTACGAGGGGTAAAGGGAGAAACTCGCCCTCTACTGCCAATAATGAAATAGTTGGGTGAGAGTGGATGTCTGCCACAACCAATCACTGCTCTTGACGCCGCTAGTGAGGTTTGAAATTACTGTGATGTTGTCGGCTGTATTTCTACTAACCGCGTGATACATAAAGCGGCCCTTCCACTGAATATCCATATCGGCAACACTGTCGTGAAAACGTCAGAGCTGGAGACTGAGCGGCTGGACTGTAGATATATAATAAGAAAGATTATAATAAATTAAATGGCATAATAAAAATAAATTTTGGAAAAACCAATGTCAACGGAAACGAAATTAAAATTACACAATAGTATTTCTAAACCAGCTCTTAAATATGGAAGTGGAGTTTGGGTCATGAATCAGAGAGATAAAAATAAATTGGAAGCAGCACATACGAGATATTTGAGACCATTTCTTGGATTCACAAGGTTAAATTTATCAAAGACATATTGATATCAGAAAAAAAAAATTGAAGTCGAAAACATATTGAATGATATAACAAAATATTTAAAAAAATTGGAAACAACATGTTTTGCGGATGAAAAGGGGAAGATTATTCAAATTCTCTACAATATCAACCACAAGGAAGGAGAGATTTTGGGGAGGCCATAACGTAGGTGGATTCACCAAGATAACCTTGAGTAAACTACAGGTGACAGATCCTACTAAAATGTTCATGTTGATGATGATGATATATTATAACTAGCATCTTGACAAAGGGCTTGTCTTAGCGACACATTTGAATTTAACATGAGTATTATCCCGTGTTTATTAATACTGTGGAATGTTTGATTACGTCACCTCCAGAGAGCAGTCTATTTTGCACTATTTTTTTCGTTACGAAAGATGGCTGTGTCGAGATATAGATGTAGCTACACTATGACACCGAATGTTACAAAGAGACATTGTTTGGATTACAGTAGAGTTGATTGTGACCTCATAACTAACTAAACTTACTGGCACTATCTAAACTGTAGATTCATGGCCGCGCGGACATAAGCTCTCCATACATCCCTATCATGGGCTAATGTTTTTCAATAATCGCCTGTTAATCTTCTTCCCTCAAATCATAGTAATATTATTCTCCCACCTCATTATTTGTCTACCAACTGAGCGTTTTCTTTCGGGTTTTCTTACAAGAAGTTTTCATGCCCTCTTTTATTCTTCATCGTGCCACATGTCCTGACTATATCAGACTTAACTCTTCCAAAGAGCGTACAATAATAGCTGAATCTTGTAAGATATCTGAGTCAAATAGCATCAGCTACACTTTTAACCTCAATATTCAGTTCTACGGAAATGCAGAGAAGTGAAGACAAGCACACGTGTCATCTCATGTCGAATAACGTTTATTTACAATTGGCGTGTATTTGTATTAAGTAAATTAACCAAAATAACAAAAACAAACACAAAAAGAAATATGCAATGAGACTCTGTTGCATTCCCTTACAAGCCTCACAGTAGTGGTCACTTTCTTTGATTTTTTTTCAGGACTGAACACAGGCGAAGGTGTTCTCTGCCCATTACTTCTTCACTTTTGTATGCCGCAAAAAAAACATCTCTCTTTGTATTGTATGTAATACGTGAGATGTTCTTTTTTTCTCACTCTGTAAACAACTAAATATAACTGATTGCTTTATATTTGTTATACAACTAGTCCTCATGTTTTCATTTTATTCCTGTTATGGTTAGGTGACATTTATCTTGTGTTGTAAGCCCATGTTTCCCTTAACAGAGATTTTTAGGCGCTCTCCCCCTACAGGGAAGAATTTCAACCATACTAATTTAGTTACACTTGTTTTCGTACAGATGTCATTTGAGTGGTCCGTGGTCAGCGTTCCGCCTCATACTGACATCTAGGAAACCAAGGTAGTACTAGGACGGGAAAATTCGGTAAATTTTGCTTAGAGGCCTTTTCATTCAGGCTTAAGGATCTTTTACGAGCCTGAAAATCTTCAGACTCGGGACCCACGGCTTAAAGACCCTCCCAGAGGACTTGCACCTTGGATTTTTCCGTCCTAAAAAATCCATCGACCCCGGCCGGGTTTGAACCCGCGAACCTCGGTACCAGAGGCAAGGAGCATAACCACTAGTCCACCGCGGTCGATGATAAGTCATAAAAAAATTGTCCAAGTCATTTTTTGGATACCCAGAGATCCCCAAATTTCAAGCTGAAGAACCAACTCTCGATTACTAAATTAACACTCTGTGGTACTGCACAGTATAAGTTGGCAAAGAGCAGACAGTTTGATTGTGTGATGCTCCATCCCGTCTCGACCCATCCCACCGAATGCATTCACTTTTATTGCAAGTTTTAAAGCTGATACCGCCAAACTTTATGCAGCTCGTTTTACTTTCAAGTCACGAACACTCATCGGAATTCTGATGAATCAGACATCTATGTTTTCGATGCCGATAGATACTTACGGCGGATTAGATTGCCTTCTCTCTCTCTGGGGGTCCTTCATTTTCCCCGACTTCATTCCACTTTCCTATCTCCCCTTCATTTACTTAATTAACATTCACTTTATTCCGGTAAAAAGTTCCACCGACTCAGTACCATCAACTGATATTGTAGAGTGGTCTCTAGAATTAACTTAGATTCACTCAGCATTCCTAAAATTATCCAGACTGTATCAAGTGGCGTACATCACAATACTGTGAATTTCTTGCGTTAAAAGAACCTGCTAGATGATACGTTCAAACTTAACTAACTCCTCAATATATCTAACCACAATTGAGGTTATGTATTACATTTTAAAAAAAATATATAAACACCTTTTTATATAAGTCTTCTTCAATTCAAGTGATTTTTATTTTTAAAAAAACTTCGTTAATTAGTTAAAATAATGTAGGCCTTTCAAAATATGTCATCTTTGGCATATAATTTGGACACATATCTAGTGTAAATCATCATCATCATCATCATCACTCCAAGGATTAGGCAATTGCCCGTTCCGACTTCATATTGCATCAGCCCAACGTCTTCTAGGTCTTCCAACATCACGCCTTCCTCTTGCTTGATAATTTCTGGCTAACAATGGATATCTCTCCTTGCTCATTCCATCCATGTGATCAATCCATTTCTGTCTGTAATTCGTGACTTTATCCAACAAAGGCTGTACTTCAATTCTTCTCTTATATCCTCATTTCTTATTCTATCAAGTCTTGTACATCCTTTTACTTGTCTTAGGAACCGCATCTCTGCCGTCTGTATTCTATCCTTCTGTCTTTTCACTGGAGCCCAAGTTTCACATCCATACAATATTGTGGGAACCGCCATAACATTATACATTTTTATCTTGGTTTCTTTTCTAATTTTATTTTTGAATGTTCTCTGTATTGTTCCACACACCGTCTGAAATTTATTTATTTTGGAGTCAATATCTCTTTCCACATTGTAGCCAACATCACAGCCCAAATATTTGAAACTAGACACCTGTTCTATACTTTGATTTTCTAAAATAATTTTGGTTCTCACTGGATCTCTTCCTCTAAAAGCCATGGTCTTCGTTTTCCTTACAGAAATTTTTAGATCGTATAATTTACATATTTCATTTAATGCATGCATTGATTTCTGTAAGTCGTCTTCATTTTTCTGTATTATGATTACATCGTCAGCAAATAAAAGATTATTTATGCACATTTTATTATCCATTCTTATTCCTGGAAATCAGCCGGATTGTCATCTAGTGTAAATATAGTATTAAATGACATGCCGAAAATAAAGCATGGCCTTCATGATTTTAACTAATTAACGAAGTTTTTTTTAAACAATCAATTTTACAGTAATATCATGTACGGTTAAAAACTATAATATAGTAACTATATTATAGTTTTAACCTACATTATATTACTTACTATATTATAGTTTTTAACCGTACATTATATTACTGTGAACTAATACCTCAACGGAAAATCACCATGAATTTTACTAGTATCGAATCAATTTTAATTGAGGAAGACTGATATAAAAAGGTACTTATATTAATAGGCCTATTTAAAAAAAACTAACTTCCTGCAAAACGACTATATCAAGGGAGATTTATTTAATTCCCGTGTTAATATTTCTAGTGTCCCTCTAGTGTATAGTGCCATAATATTCCACGTTCCTAGGATCATTTTATTTTGTTAAAGTCTTTCCCTTGGATCCCTGAAGTAGCCCATGCCCGGAGATTCAAATGGGAGACCATTTTATCTCCGATAAATGTTCTGTAGTGCAATCCACTGACATGTAAAAATGTCGAATAGTGAAGTGGTTTGCTATCAATTTAATAGTGAAGCCGAAATGTTTAATATTATTTATTTAAATAGTAATTATATTTATCCAAATCGTCTCGGAAGTTTTCTTAATGTCTAGGAATACTGCCACTGTGTTTTTCTTATTATAGAAACTTTTAACAATCTCATCAAATCCCTCACACTACTGTATGAAAATTGATCCCATATTGGCCGAAATTGGGTACGTAAAATTCTTTCCCCTTTATGATTCGAACCAGTGCGCATTTTATAGCTCCAAAAATGCCAAGACCGCATATGGCAGCGTGTTTTGATGTAGATTTTAAAAATGCCACTACAGCGATTATATCTAAAACTGAATACTACCTCTATCGGCCGCGATGGACTAGTGGTCATGCTCCTTGCCTCTGGTTCCGAGGGTCGCGGGTTCAATCCCGGCCGGGATTGATGGATTTTTAAGGACGAAAAAATCCAAGGAGCAAGTCCTCCGGGAGGGGCTTTAAGCCGTGGGTCCCGAGTCTAAAGAATTTCAGGCTCCTAAAAGATCATTAAGCCTGAATAAAGATACCTCTAAGCAAAATTCACCGACATCAACGTCCTAGTAATACTTTAGTCGCCTGTTAGATGTCTCATTGGGTCGGTGTATTGACCGCATGCCATCCATGACATCTACGAGCAAATAAGGTAACTAAAAATTAACTTGGTCTAGTAAAACCTTACAAAAATGAGAGGCTATGACTCAACAATGAGCTACGCCATTATAGATAGATGCATAGATAGATAAATATAATACTACTTCTTGTTTATTTAGAATGGATGAAATGTGTTCTAGTTAACAATCGGATAGACACACTCTGTATAAACCGTTAATGTACTACATGGTAACAGATTGTAGAACGGATATTGATAAAGTATTTAAACATGGCATACATACATGCTGTGTAGAGGGACAACGAAATTTCACTCTTGCTAAGCTTGTATTTCAACTTGAATGTATAAATACTAAACAGATAGATAAATGCATCAAATCATTAAAATGCAAAATTGGTTCATTTACACAAGAACGTGAAATTGCAAATTCTAACATTCCACATTGCTTGCAAAGATATGTTTCCACTGTTTATTCGTTCAGTTATTGTTCCGGTAACATTTCATACCTTCAACTTTAAAATACAATACAATATCTATGAACCTCTAAGCAAAATTACAATATCTATGAACTGACTGAAATACTCCTACTAAAGAACATACCCCTTTTATAAATATATTTTTATTCAATGCCGTAGGTTGTCATTCCGTCATTTCTGGTGTTCTTCCTGGCATTGGCGTAATTGTAACCCACTTCTGAGGTTGGGGCGCCTGGAAGACGTGGTTACGCTGCCCCGATTATATGATAGGTAGTGATGATAATAGTGATGTTTAATCTAAGGTAGATATGAATGATGATTATGACGACTATATGATGTTCGGAGACCGTTTGGTCCTTAAAGTCCAGGAAACTTGTCCCGATCGGGGATCGAATCCGGGCCCGCTGCGTGACAAGTCAGCACTCTACCTTGAGATCACAGCGATGAACTTTATAAATATTTTCAATCGTCAAAAGTGTTTTATTATCTACTTATTATTTACAGTATATTTAACTACAAGGTCATATTGAGTCTTCTATAAGGTCATTACTGTGTCTGATCTACAGACTTCGACGTCCTGTCTCATTCTAGAGTCATCATGTATCTCTGGTTTGAAACTCTAACTTCACACACTGACTAATTCATTGTCTTTGACCGAGCTGAGATTATCTGTTTCTATTTTGTAAACTAAATTATTCCATTGTTTAAATTCCTTAAGAATACGACTGATATTAAATATGAGACCGACGAGTTTTCAGTGAACTTGTGGGCCGACATTTCTATCATTTGCTTTATAGTTGAGGAAATTCAATTTAAACCAGAATCGAACCCAGATCCGCTGCAAGAGGAAATAATGACCTCCTATTTTGCTGCTAGTGATTAATAAAAATGTTTCCAATCAACTCAACCGTATGTTTTAATGCAACTTCGGTCTCCTCATTAGACTTACAAGTCAACATTAGACTTATAAAAATTATTGTTTGAAGTGTTGAGGATATTTACTTTACTGTGGATCAGTAAAATGGAAGAAAATATCGTGAGAATACTATTAATAGTATTGTCAACCAAGTATTGTAAGAAGGTAACTATGCGATTTTCCTGCTCATTGTCTGTATGAACGCAACATTTTAGATAAAAGTAAAATTCAAGTATATATATATATATATATATATATATATATATATATTTGTCACAGCTTTATAACGAGTTATTTATGTAAAAACTTACAACTCCATCCAATTGTTAGGCAACACGACACTGTACTTCGATGCAATGTATAATACACTTTGGACGTAAAACTTATAGTCATATGCACATTTGAACAAAATAATAATAATAATAATATTAATAGGCCATAATATAAACATTGCCTGTAAAATAGTATTTTGATGTGATGTGAGCATTCCATGGTAAAAGATACAGTCCACCCGGCACATACAATCGAATTATTTACATTACAATATTATACCACTGCAACTTCCTGGCACATGAAAATTAATATATAGCACGTTGGGAACAGTATAGGGGTATAACATGTTAATTTCCAAACAGCAAATAATTTGTTCATATATTAAAGGCAATTGATAATACTTAAGAGAGTTAATTTTCATGATAAAAAACTTTTATAAAGATTATGGGTACCATATTCTTCGCTTCGAAAAATTTCGTAATCGAGATGTAACGTACATCTCAAATATGTGGCATTTTGAGAGCTACTGAAATATGTTACTTTATGTTTATTTCAATCTTAACCCAAGCTTCTTGCGAATATAGTTTCATACTGAATTCAGAAAGTCGCGGGTAATTTTGTTAGACTAATTTCACGTTATATACTTCAGATCCTAATTTTTGTTTTCAGATTTAAGAAAAAAACATTTGTGAGTAATTATTATTAACAACAGAGTAACAGATTAAACTAGAATTAAAAAATAATAGGGAGAGAAAGGTTGTCGGCCTGTAGTGGCATCGCATCCATTAACTAGAATGAACTCTACTGCAATGTTTACTTAAGGCGTGTACTTAAATATCTCCGTTATAACCTGTCTCACACACTCCCATACGCCAAAGTCTACAATCTGTTTGCAGTAAGGGTTCATATTTTTGCATATCTTTTCATCTAACCCCCCCCTTCTTCCGGTAAGAAAGATGCAACCAGCTGTTTTAAAGCAGAGCGACGTAATATAACGGTATGAACACTTCCTCGTTTCCGTTCACGTCCTATTTGAATAATCAGACCATATTACAGTGAAACTGACGAACATTAAGTAATAAATAATAATCAATTGAGTTGGTGTTTACTTGATGAAAATCCATATTTATTAATTAAATAATAGTTTTAAAAAACTAAAACAAACACGCTCTATTAGAAAACCGAACTAAAAAATTAAAAATAATTTTAATATCCAACACGCTTGGGATAAAATTGAAGTGGTCAACAAAAAAAACATCTCCAACACATATAGAATAAAACTAGAGTTATCAACAAAAAGAAAATAATTTTACCATCAAAAGCGTGGGGTGCTCTATATCAATTAATATATTTGATAATAAACAGATATTGGTAAAAGTAAAGTCTGTAAGAAGAAAATGTAAAAATCATAAAAAGCTCCCCACGCTTTTGATGGTAAAATTATTTTCTTTTTGTTGATAACTCTAGTTTTATTCTATATGTGTTGGAGATGCTTTTTTTGTTGACCACTTTAATTTTATCCCAAGTGTGTTGGAAATTAAAATTATTTTTCATTTTTTAGTTCGGTTTTCTAATAAAGCGTTTTGTTTTAGTTTTTTAAAACTATTATTTGTTTTTTTATTTTTTAGTTTTAATATTTTACAGAATAAGATAAAATGTAAATATGTTTAAATTCGATAATATTGTAGTATGAGCTAAAAGTAATACTCTTCTAAAAAAAATCCTCCCAGCCGGATTTGAACCAGCGACCTATGAATTGCTGAAATTATATACCACAAGAGTTCACCGCTATACCAAGTGAGCTCTTACAACGATTGACTAAAAAGTCGACAAGTCCGCAACCTATTATACCACTTTTCATTTTTTTTTATTTTTTGATGATTCTGGCCAGGATTTTAGAAACAAAATATGAAACTGTTGTATTGCCACGGGTCCTTTACAAGTATACAAGATTACAAGTCGATCCAATGTTTATAAGTGGGTGAAAATCGTGTTCAAAGATTCCGTTACATAGATACAAAGACACTTTTTTTGATTTTTCTGATGATTCTGGCCAGGATTTTAGAAAATAAATATGAAATTATTGTATTGTCACGGGTCATTTACAAGTATACAAAGTTACAAGTCGATCCAATGTTTCTAAGTGGGTGAAAATCGTGTTCAAAGATTCCGTTACACAAATACAAAAACACTTTTTTTTATTTTCTGATGATTCTGGCCAGGATTTTAGAAAATAAATATGAAATTATTGTATTGTCACGGGTCCTTTACAAGTATACAAAGTTACAAGTCGATCCAATGTTTCTAAGTGGGTGAAAATCGTGTTCAAAGATTCCGTTACACAAATACAAAAACACTTTTTTTTTTTTCTGATGATTCTGGGCAGGAATTTAGAAAATAAATATGAAATTATTGTATTGTCAAGGGTCCTTTACAAGTATACAAAGTCAAGTCGATCCAATGATTTTAAATGGGTGAAAATCGCGTTGAAAGATTCCGTCACATAGACGTAATATAGCTAGCTACTAGATAGATAGATACAGGTCAAGCGTGTAAAAATACAATTGGTCCTACAAACATTCAATCTTTTACACTGAACAATTTTTTTGCCTGTAAAAGAATAATCCCAGTAAACTCCAAAGCAGAAATTGAAACTATCATTTGAAATAACGTTTCAGCATTAGAAACTGTAAGAGAATGTCAATAACTGTTTTTTTCTAAACTCGGCAGAAAGGGTAATGACTTAGCAGACACCCTCGCCAAGAAAGAGACTCACAGTTAATCTCTTAAACCAGACCTCAGAAGGAATATAGAGGAAGACAAGAAAATATGGCACACCATGAAAATACTAAAAAAAAAAAAAATCTGAAGTCCTTGCAAATAAATAATACTAAAACATTATAAGGAAGCTGTGGCAATTTTAGGTTGAGTCAGGACATGAATGCTTCCGTACCTCTTTTTTTTTATCCAATCCCACCAGGTTATCTCACTAAATTCCTGGAATTTTCTTCTGATACTGGCGAAATTATATCCCACCCGATGGGCGATAAATTTTAATAATAACGAGAAGAGTCTTCAAACCCAAACTTAACCTAAATTCCTATGGTCTGAGCGAAAATCAAACCCGGGACCTCCTTAACTGTACTCAGAAGCTATTATCACAAGACAACGATGCTGGTCATGTTTCTTATATAGCCTCTACAGATTGGGAATGCACAATATCGTTCATAATTTGCCGTTTACATCACGCGTTCCTTAAATATCGTGTAATAACACAGAGATGATGACATAGTTAATCATGTAGGCCCACATTTAAACAAAGACAGTATATTTTGTAACGGGTATTTCTGATGGTAAATATTAAATGTAAGTTTGTTATATTCGTATATAAAAATGTAATTCCTGAAAGATTTCTCTAATGCATTCGTAATATAAAATTACTTACCCATAAATAACAGATAAATGTTTAAAATCATTCCCAGCTCTGTTACATTGGGCAAGCATGACGATTGTTTTCTCTCTCTATCTCTCTCTCTCTCTCTCTCTCCCCCTTTCTCTCTTTCTTTCTCTCTTTCTTTCTTTCTCTCTTTCTCTCTCTCTTTCTTTCTCTTTTTCTCTTTCTCTTTCTCTCTCTCTTTCTCTTCCTCTCTTTCTCTTGCTCTCTTCTCGATCTAGCTCTTTCTCTATATCTCTTGCTATTTCTCTTTGTGTCTCTTATCTCTTCATTTATCTTTATTTCTCTCTCTTTCTTTCTTTTCTTTGTATTATCTCTCTCTCGTTTCTTTCTCTCTCTTTCTCTCTCTCTCTTTCTCTATCTCTTTCTCTCTCTCTCCTTCTTTCTCTCTCTCTCTCTCCCCCCCAAGGTAGAACATTTTATATTTTTTCTCATACACTAATTTCAACATTTCTGGAATTAACAAATCATTAACTGTCGGGATTCCTTTCTCGAATTATAAACTATGATAAATTATTTAAAAATTCAGTTAATTCTTACCAGTAACAAAGTTTACATGTTAAGACATCGTGAAGGCTGAAATCATGGTTGCATAGAAATTTTGTTTTATTTTATTGGAATCAAAAATGGAAAGTATGTTTACTAGATCTGTACCTTTCACTAAACACACTTTCAATTTTTCATTCCAATAAAATAAAACAAAATTTTTATGCAACCATGATTTCAGCCTTCATGGTAAAACATGAAAACTTTATTACTGGTAATAATTAACCGAATTTTTTAATAATTTATCATATTTTTAATTCGAGAATTGAATAAAAAGTTGAGTACGACTCACGTATATCTTTCGGATATGAATCTCGTACAAATTAGAGCTCTCGCTTTTCGCTCGTTCGCCAAATTCACTCGTTTCATTATCTAAAAAAAAAATAACCTTGTTATATAAATAACTGTTATGAAAGTCAATATCTTGCTCAACACTAATAAAATTCATATCAAATTCCGTTGAAGTGAATAGTCATAGGATACATATTAAAATTAAAAATGTATGTATTTTAATACTATTTGGAGGCCTTTCGGAAGCTAACTTCCATCATCAGCAGGATGAGTATGCGCTACTAGTTTATGTATCTAAGATGTTATAGACGTTGATGGTCTTGGTACGTCGCTAGTAGAAACTGACTCTAAGAGTCAAAATAATATTTTAAATACATCATTTTAACACAGTTGAGGACGACGGCACCTGCCAGCAGGTACATTTTAAATTTTAATATTTTTATCTCATTTTTTTAAAAAAAAAGAGACAGAAATAAAACAAGTAATTATAGAGGAATCAGTATTTTGAACTCTGTATATAAAATATATGCAGGAATATTACTTAATAAATTAAAACCAATAGCAGATGCATTGCTTTTAGAAGAACAGAATGGTTTTAGACAAGGAAGGTCCTGCTCTGACAATATATTCACTATGAGACATAATAGAAAAGAGACGAGAATTCAATTTACCCACATATTTAGCTTTCGTTGATCTTGACAATGCCTTTGATAAGGTGATAAGAAAATTGTGGGAAATAATGAAGGCAAGAGGTACCCGGCCCAACTTAAAGAAGGAATAAAAATCTCTATAAAATTATCCTTAATTTAGATAACTATTCCAGAGAAGAAATTTTAATAAATCAAGGAGTTCGACAAGGGTGTACATTATCACCTACATTGTTTAATATATATTTTGACGAGGTTATACGAAAATGGAAAGAATCAAGTCCAACAGGCATGCAAATTAATAAGGAAATGTATATGAATATTTTAATGTGTGCAGACGATCTGGTAATTATACAGAAGTCAGCGGATGATTTACAAAAGCCATTTACACGTTGAAAGTTCAAAAACTAAAAATATGGCTTTTCAGGGCAAAGTGCCAGTCAGAGCAAAAATAGTGATCAATAATGAAATAATAGAACAGATAGCACACTTTAACTATCTTGGTTCAGATATAACATATAGCTATGATTGGGATATACATAAAAATTAAACCGATATCAAATAATGTGTGGCACCATAAGAAGAATCCTCCGAAATACTCGAAGAGAAACTCAGCTCAGGTTTTATAAAATTATGGCTGTTCCTGTTCTTTTATATGGATCTGAATCTTGGGTACTTGCAAAAAAAATATATCTCACACATTCAAACCGCTGAAATGAAATTTTTAAGATCCGTAAAAGGATGTACACGCATGGATAGATTACATAATGAATCAATGAGAAATGAACTGGAGATATTTTCAATACCTAGTCGATAAACTAGAAGAGCACAAATACCAATGGAAAGAACATTTAGACAGAATGGACAATACAAGATTACACAAAAAGATCAACACCTACAAACCACACGGAAAAAGATCTTTGGAAACGATGGACTTGAGACCGGAACAGGTCGCATTGACCTAATCCTGGAAAGGAAGAAGAAGAAGAATTTTCATCTTACAATACATTGCTGTAGTATATAGGACGTTTCAAAATACAAATATAGACTTTTTACATATAAAAACATTATCAGGTGTATTTTTGTGCGATTTTTTTATGGGAACCGCGAAGTAGGCCTATTATTTTTTTAAGTTTCCGATTTAATGGCGCTACAAATTTCGAGGAACACTCCTCTATTAATTCTAACTGATATATAAACCAAATGTTCGTATCTTTATCAATACATTTGTTGACATTCACCCATAAGGCAGAGCAGGTGTATGTTTACAGATTAAATAAACTCTAAGGTCATGGACAAATGAAGGAGGGGGGAAAAAAGATGGCGACTGGAAGATTGTAAACACAAATAGAAATAAAATTCTGTAGAGCAAACATGTCCCAACAGTACAAATAGCAGCTTGTTACGGCCTTGGTGTAGCCAGTATGTTTTCCGGACCAATAACCCATGGCAAAAGTATTTTCATACTTCATTAGTTCTACACACGTTTATTGTGTGACTGATCCTTGTAGTTTTGCTTACGTCACTCCTATGTTATGCTTCAACATGTAACTCCACACAATCATCTTTTGGAAAAAAATGTGAAACAATAGACTGTTTTCCGAAGATGGCGTAATCAAACATTCCAAAGCTTAATAATCACATGTCAATACTGTATTCTCAAGTTAAATTCAAACATGTTGGCTAGAGAAGTCATTTGATACGATGCTCGGGATTGTACAAAATAATGTTTTGTAATTTGAAATTTTTGAAATTAGAAAATCATTTGACGAATATGTTTATTTGGGAACAAAACTTAGTGCAGATGGAAGTCATAATGCTGAAACTAATGAGAGGATAATCAAGGGCAAATCACCAATATCAAAATTAAATTGTGTTTTGTGGGACAATAATATAAGTTCTAAAACAAAAAACAAACATTTTAATACAATAATGAGTACAATGACATACGGCGCAGAAACATGGAAATTAAAATCTACAACAGCAAGTAAATGAAATTCTGCAGAAATGGATTTTTGGAGGCGTTCAGCTGGATTTTCTAGAATAGATAAAAATAAGAAATAAGATATGAATATTCAATCAATTGTGCATTTCTTAACAAACAAACAATTGAAATGTTATGGTCATATTAAAAGAATAACAGAAGACAGATTGCCAAGAATAGTACTAGAATGGGTGCCACTTGGTGATAGAAGAAGAGGACGACCAAAAATACATGGATTGATGGTGTTTTGAACAGCATGAGGGAAAACATATTGGACAATGGAGACTGGAATGGCAAAGATGTGGAGGAGAATGACAGTAATTAATTGGGCGCAGGAAGATGTGAAACCTGCTAAATAAAATAATAAAATTATTGGTGTACTGTATATTGATACATCTCATGAATTTTATATTGTTCTTATGTCATTTCGTATTGCCCTAGCAATAATATTTAGGGTCGCATGCAAATACATTAGTCTCTACTCAAATTACTTCCAATCACTGGTGAGCTGACTCACCGTGAGCAAGTGCAAAGATCGAATTAGCTACCCACAAACTGGTCATGCATGAAGGTCGTCGTTTTCGTAATATTGGCAACGAATTACCCAGAATTCTCAGCGATAAAACCACTTCCGTTATTTTCGTCTGCTAGAGGAACGCATTTACGCTTGCGTCCCGCAAATAATACCGTATACGACGACGTCTGCGTCGCACAATATTACGCCGATTCTCCTGTTCTTCCAGTTGAATTCTTTGGTAGACTCATCAAATTCCTCTTCTCCGCGTATACCGAAAACATGATCGAAGTCTTCAAGGTCCGACATCTTGGATAAAGCAGCAAGGTACGCGGCAAGGTTTCAAACTACATCGGTTACCATCGGTTCCTTTCGGGATTCTCACGATTCGTTTCTCTCTTAAGTTACCTCGTCAGGTAGCTTACGAATTTCAACAATTATTATCGCATGAACAGATTTCTGAGTAAGCAAAATCGTATTAGGATACAACTTTCTCAGCAGAGAACGCCTTTTACGGTCTAATGCGTTCATAGATTCGAACCCTATTAGACTAATTCACTGACACTATCGAACCCGTAGGATCAAGGCCAGTGTTTCTTTCAGGCACTTCTCCGTGGGAGGGGTGAGTAAACGGAAACTAGCGATTTGTATTCAAAGACAGGAATAGGATCCGAGTGTTTTGAAACTACGGCTTATGAAATCTTGTCCACATCACAAATATTAACTTTTTGTCAACAATACATCTAGGTCAGTCGAGTAAGTGGTGGCATTTGGTTCAACCATCATGCCGCAAGTGAAGTAGGAAGTATTGCATAGTCAAAGTTAGTATTTTATGTACAATGTGATTAAGTTTTTTGAAGTAAGTGTTAAATTAATTTCGCATACCATATTCCATTTTTCATATTTTGCGGATGTACGCTCATTTAAGTCTGGTTGTTCAATGGTGATGACTGATGACGATGAGGATCAGTTGACTTGCGCCATTCTTTCTCTCGCTTCCCAACAGAGACCTATAATTTCTTGGTTAAGCTGTTTTTTTTAGTCCAGTCCTTTGTACATTAGAAGTTATTCTTTGTTGAGTATTTGATCCTCTTCATTGCATATGCAACACTGAGTACTGTTCACGATTCCCATCTTGTGGAGATGATCAAGTAAGTAATGGTGACCAGTGAAGAGTCAGAATGTGGCCACAGCAGACTTTCTTGGCACTGTCTTAAGTTTTCCCGCTTGCTATACTACCGTAGCGACACACTTCTATGCTATTCTGGCCATTGTTGACTAATACATCGGCAACATTACTGTTTACTTTTGTGCTTTCTGTTAACTCTTAGCTAACCACCCTTCAATCTATTTGCTAGCCTGTATTTGCATTTTTTAGATCTTGGTGGGGAAAGAAAAAAAGACAAATGCCAAACTTTGTATACACGTAAATGAATAAATACATCCAATATTCGTTTATGACAAGGGCATTATTATTGGGTGTGCGTTGTTTTTATGTTACTTCATTCAAAGCTTGTGTTTGACTAAGTAACAGACTAGAAAATTCCTATCTGTAGAAATCCCTCACTTCTTTCTTGTATTTAAACGTCTATAGTGATGCCAGATCCAATATATTTTAAAGTTTCTAAGAGTAACGTCGTGTGCTTCCCAGGGTCAGCAACGAATTTAGTCGGTTTCGGCTCTAAAGAGCTATGAGCCACGCATATATTTTATATTTCTTCTTCAAAATATATTTAGATTTATGTTATTGATGTCTTCGAGAGTACTACTATAACGGTATCTATTTTTATTTTCTATACTTACGTTGTTACTGGAGATAAAAACAGAAGTATGAATAGTAAATTTACTTTTACAAGTAGAAACGTACAATAGATTGACGAGGTCGTACATTTCGTGGAAAAGCAATCTATCCGCATGCAACTAACAAACCGTTTTAATAGCAGGTTATTAGGAACATCCTGTAAAATAAAGTTATGTTTCATGTCATCTTAGTTACGTTCGATACGTGAGGTCAATGACACGCCGGATATAGGACCTACCTTACTCCGTCTGTATGAAAAACTTTTTTATTTGTATCCACCTGGTCATGTCGCGTCCTAAGGTATCACATTAAAACTGAATAAACGTGTTTACATTCTATAAATCTTGTATTTCTATATTACTTCTGTCCTTAATAAGAAAACACCACTGAGGTGGTCTTATAAAACATACTTTGCATGTACATTTTATATGGGAAATTGTTCTTTGAATCGTTAGAGCAGATAAAAAAACATTTGGTATATAATGATAATCATCATCTTTAGCTCGACAACCCATCATGGGTCCTGGCTGTCCAAAGAAGTCTCCACCATTCGTCCCTGTTCCTTGCCACGCCCATCTAATTTCTCTGGCATCTTCCTTTCCATCGTCCCCCCCCCACCTGCTTTTTGGTCTTCCTCTCCGCCTCCATCCTCCTGATTCAGATCGGAGAACCCTACTAGCTGATCTTGATTCTTCCATTCTTATTAAATGCTCAGCCCATCTCAAGCGGCCCAATTTTATGAACGCAGTTATATAATAAAATAATAATAATAATAATAATAATAATAATAATAATAATAATAATAATAATAATAATAATAATGCTTCAGTGGCGACACAGATTTCCTCATCAAAAATATATCATCTACCATTTCTCCCGATATATCCGGTCTCGCATCTTTAAGATCCCTCATCAATATTTCTTTTAATATCCTTTTCCCGTGTAGACTATGACTTCCCTCTTTTCCTGTTTCCTAATATTTTCCAAAGTAATAATTGTGTATTTTATAGATTATCTCTTTTCATCAGATATTCACAAGATATTAATTATCTTTCTTGTATATAAAGAAATATTATATCTTTATTAATTAAATAAAAATAAAACTTTGTTTTAAATTTAAAAATTTAAATAAATTATTGTTGTATTGTTGCTTAGATCAGTTGATATGTACTACAATAACACAATTCATAATTTGTTAACATGTCTGAAGAAGGTACAATGTACCGAAACAGCTGTCACTGAATTATATCTTAATAAATATGGAAATCAAATAAAACTAAGTTTTATTTTTATTTAATTAATAGATATGGGTTTTCATGAAGTAAACACCCAACTCGATTATTATATTTTTAATTTACATTTGCTCCCTTGTTATGGTATTTAGTATTTTCTAAATAGTTTAGCATTACGCCTTAAAAAATATATCTACGTGGTTATAAGTTTTGTCTTTAATATGTATGTATGTATGTATGTATTATTATTATTATTATTATCATTGTTATTATTATTATCATCGAAACCAGAGGTTCATGGCCGCGCGGACATGGGCACTGTATATATCCCTAACCCGAGTCAATGTTTTCCAATCTCACCCCGAATAATTAAAATCTCTCATATCATGGTTAATAATAATAATAATAATAATAATAATAATAATAATAATAATAATAATAATAATAATAATAATAATGATTATTATTAGGGGGAATATTGGAAATCAATAATATAAAACATGCATATCAGAAAACCAATTATAAAACACAAGGAGAGAAAAAATATAATTTTTTTCTTGTAACAGATGAACCAATCTCGCTAATGGAAGTAATTCCGTTGCAACTAGTGTAAATGACAGTCTGCACTTCAATTGTGTCACTCTCTGAATCCGCAAAACTTTCAACAACTCTGACTCATTCACTGTCTTTTCTTAAGAAATTGTTTATGTAATTATTTTTTGTTTCTTTTAAAACCACAGTGGAGGTAGCATTTTTTTTTTCCTTGCATTGTAGAGTAGTCATGAAATCAGTTTCAAAATTAAATATTCTGGTTTCAAGGATTTATACTTTAAACACATCGATCGACTCAGATATTTACAAAAGGAATATATCAGATATCACTATCATGTATTAATCCATGACTGGCGACACAATTGAATACTCAACACATAGCGACACATTTGTTTTAAAATAATAAATAGGCCTATTCGGACTATCGCCCTCTCACTCTATAAGTATAGTTACGAAGCTAAATTCTATGCTTAGGATTCTTAGGTAAAATTTTAATAATTAAAAGACGGATAAAGGTGCTAAAATAAACCATAAAAGAGAACTAAGTGATATTATTTCTTTTATAACCCATAAATGGCATTTATTAAAACAATGAAAATGTACAAAAAAATGCTGACCACATGTTATTAATGCGGATGTGATACCAGCTGCCGGATGGTAGGCCAAGGGCCTTCTAGTCCTATAGCACCAGGAATTTCACTTTCCTATTGTTAATCTCATGGTAATGTGGCTGTCCGCGAGTTCTTCTTCACTCTGTGTAAAATGGTACCCAATTCATCTTCTAACCACTGATGGTCGGATGAATTTAATTATCAATGATTGTTAACACATGTTAGAGGCTGGTCAGGGAAAGCCGCTTCATTTGCGCATACAAGTTCCTTGATTATCCATGAAAGCGACGGAACAATAATATTGATGAATTTAGTTTCACGTGAGACAGTCCTACTCCCGACAAACGTATTGATTCATGAGCACGAAAGCACGCGCAATACCATTAATAATTAAGCTAATACGCGCTGCGGTCTCTTCATGTAATTTTCTCCATATCATTATGAATAATTCGTAGGTACAAGGAGCACTCATTAAACAATAATAGTACCGGAGAAACCTGATAAGACTCAATAGAGACCGCAGAAACAATAAAAAATCTTAAAGAAAAAATAAATTAAATATTTAATGCATAAAAGAAATTAAGGATTAATAAAATAGCATATCGTCATCTTACTTCTAAATCCTTGTAAGTCCAATTTAACAATTTTTTTCAGGAGAGTAATAAAATTATTTTTGATATTACGTATTATTTTATGGGACCGGTGCCCATCCAGCATCGTGAGGCATTTGGGTTGCTACAATAAGTAGCGACTCCAGGTTGAGAAGACCAGCTACAAAGGCTCGGAGACCCGACATGCTGATCATATTTCACCCCTACACTGGCTAGATGATCGCCTAGCTCTGTGATTAACACATGTAGATGTGGGGCCAGCAGACGGCTGGTAGGCCAGAGGCCTTCTAGGCCTGTCGCGCTTGGAGTTATTTTTATTAGTTTGTAACTGTGTTTTTAATGTCCTATTTTGAATGTTTACAATATTTACATTCAAAATAAGACTTTGAAAACATAGTTACAAAATAATAAGGAATGTGAAAAATATTTTTATTGCTCTCCTAAAAAAATGTTAAATTGGACATAGGGGATCAGGTTTTATAAGTAAGGTGACGATATTATTTCTAATTTGTAGGTTAATATTTCTCCGGTTGGAACCCATTTACAGAGATAGATTTTTTTCCTCACTTCTAAGTCAAAAGTAAATTCGAACACGAACTGGCTATCATAATCACCCACCATAATTGGTTTGTTTAGTATGAATGTGTGTTGTTTTAAATACCCTTGTTGACTGGAAGGTCCTCCTGCACTAAGACCATCTTGTGTGGTCAAAAAGTAGTACGTAATCAAGAGTTTAAATTATTTTCTCATGGGTCGCCCCCTGTATTGCCAGAGAGACGTGGCACGCGTATCAGATAAATATGAATTTTTCATGAGAGTAAATCTTACTAATTTTATGGGTTGTTTAAATTTACATTTCTGAAATTTCGATATGAAGTAGGCTAATTAGTGGCCCAAGTTATTTTCATGTGTTTTACATGCAGATGATACTCTGCCATTAGGCCTATGTGTATGAAAAAAATAAGTCTATATGTAAGCTTAGGAATATTCTCTAGTGCATGTGAAATATCAACATAAAAACTATTGGTAGTATATATATATATTTTTTAGTTAATCTGAAATCTCTTCAAATAAAGATGATCGTGTGATATAACTAATAAGTAGGCTTGGGATTTTAGGTGTAATTTTCATGTATATATATATATATAAATTAATTAATTAGTTAAATTGGAGAAACTCAATATCTGATGCCCGCTAATTTAAAAGCGTTGAACTGCAGTGAATTTAAATCATGCATAACCGTAAATTATTACCTACATATTCTATTTTGTGTAATTAACACCAATTTAAATAATATCTACCGGTTCATTTTTAAATTACTTTTTTTTATATATACAGAAGGCTCGTTCTTTGTTGTTGTTAATAGATTGTAGAAAGTAGGCAAATGATCCAATTCACGTTTCTTCGCTGTAAGCATATTGGATCATTTTTACATGCTTACATCATTCATGTCAGCACTGGCATCGTGGATAGGGACATCACGTCGCCACTCAGTGGCACATTGTGTCACATATGCATATCCATCTCTAAATATTGTATCGTAAAAGGTTTAATTGTTTGAAGACGTCTTGAAATTGTGATATAGATACCATTTTATGTGAATCCTTATCATACATTTTTAGTCATGTAAAGTCAATTGAATTTACGAAATCTTAATTCCAAAGACACATTCAAGTAGAATGATGCGATGTGAAAGAAATTTTGAGATCGAAATTATTGAGAGATAAAACGTAGCAATAAAGGAAGAAAAGAATAAGAAAATAAGAAAGAAATAAAAAATTGTACAAAAGGATTACGATGAGGAAAATAATCCCTTTTACATTTCAGAAGTATTTTCTTTGTATCATTCTTTTGAAAATTTTTCATAGAAGATCATCCGTAACTACTGATATTGATTTTCTTTGGCCTCCTGCAGTAATTTCAACGTTTAATCCATTAGTGACTTCATTATCAAATACTTTCAACTCAAGTGAAAAAGATAGAAGAAAGAAATGACAATAAGAGTATTTTCATTTCCATAGCTTCCGAAGTCTTAGTTTGGAAAAAATTGGTCTTATTTCTGTTGACTATGTCATCACGGTTTTATAAATTATAACTTTGATTTATATTTTAATTTTTTTTTCCTCCAAATGGCTCCATTACGTAGAAATATACTGTATTATTAATGAATATTGCATTATATATATTTAAGATAATAAAGACTAAATGTATATTTAATGGAGAGATAAGGATGACACGGAATCTATCACTATTTTTAATTAATTCTAAGAGATTATTAGACCCGGAGAGACAAGTAAGGACGCAAGTTTTTAAACTGAATGGATATTCTACAGAGCTAACTCAATGGTACTATCGTTTATGGTTGCGCGGTCATAAACTCTCCATATATCCCTATCCTGAGCAAATGTTTTCATCGCCTGTATAATCTACTTTCCTAAAATTATAGTTAATGTCATTCTCCCACCTCATTATTGCCCTACGTAATGCGCGCTTTCCTATAAGAAGTTTCCGTGTCATCCTTTCGTTCTCCATTCGTGCCACATGTCCTGTACATCGCAGTTTACGAGACTTAACTGTTCTTATTATATCTAGTTTCCTATAAAGATCACGTACCTAATTGGGGAGTCATACAATTTTCCATAAAAATAAAAAAAGGCTACAAACCAACATTAATACTGATAATTTTTACTATTGACATTTTATAGGCCCACTGGATTAAAACGTATATTATAACGAATTATCCAAAGCAAATAATATCCGATTCCGATTGAGGGTCTTTCCACTTTTCAGCGGTTGCCTTTTTACCAGCCGGCTGCTGGCCCTTCACATCCACATGTGTCAATCACAGAGGTAGATGATCAACAGCCAGTGTAGGGGTGACATGTGGTTAGCATGTCGAGTCCCCCAGCCGTTATAGCTGGTTCCTCAACCTGGAGCCGCTACTTATTGTAGCTACCCAATTGCCTCACGATGCTGGGTGGGCACCGGTCCCATACTGGCCGAAATACCATGAGAAAATTTCTTCCCCCATGGAGACTCGAACCAGCGCAAGTCCCGTAGCTCTGCGCCAAGGCTTCCTACGTTAACCGCTCGGCTACGGCGCGGGACAAATAATATCCAATAATAATAATAAATAATAATAATAATAATAATAATAATATAATAATAATAATAATAATAATATAATATTATTATTATTATTTATATTATATTATGATTATTATTATTATTATTTATTATTATATTATTATTATTATTATTATTATTATTATATATTTTCTGGCTTGTTTCAAACACGTTTTCTAGAAACATACACGTAATTGACTAAAATATTTATTGACTTGCAACAGTAAATAAAGCAAAACAAAAGTTAATTATCTTTTGAAACTTAAACTGGCAAAACAAGTTATGCAGTAAAGGAAGTTTTTATTTATGTACAGTTCTGGAGAATTCTAAGTTTTCATGTAATTTATTTTTCACATAGTTATACAATATAAAACATTGGCAAATACAACAGAAACGAGGTCAACATTTAATTAAAACGTAATAGAGAATACAATGCATCCAGGTGATGTGGCATGTAAAATGTTGTACTCTCTCCTTTCAAAGCAAAACAGTATTATTGAAAATAAATAGACTATTGCGTCGGCAAATGAATTGAATTAAAGCAGATTACACTTCAACTGATTTAGACAATGGAGAGTGCACATTCCCGGTTGGGACAAGTTTCCTGTGTGATGGTTTCTTTCGAGGTTTTTCCTCACCTGTTAGACAAATGTCAGGAAACTTTAAGGTCCAAACGGTCCCGGAATATCTTCTGATCATCATTATTATAATCGCCATATTTAGTATGAATGGCGTGTTTCATCTTACTGTTGTGTTGTCTCGGAGGATACCCTGACGTTGAGCTGATCACTCATTCGGGAAAGCCTTGTGTGGTCAAAACGTATGTGTGTGATTCACAGTTTGCAATTCTTCTATCGACAAGTAGGCCCGGGTGGCGTGTGGCATGTAAAAAGCACGTATAAGGTGAGAGGTTAAACTGAGATGAATAAGAGTATAGCTTACATTAATTAAAAGTGTACAATAACTAACTCTACAAGTTATGTCTCCGGGCGAATTTAAATATAACTAACTAACTCACTCACTGGCACTATCGGACCCGTAGGTTCATGGCCGCGCGGACAAGCTTTCCATACATCCCTATCCTGAGCTAATGTTTTCCAGTCATTTCGTGTATAATCTACTTCCCTCAAATCATAGTTAATGTTATTCTCCCACCTTATTCTTGGTCTACTAACTGGGCGTTTTCCTTCTGGTTTTTCTACAAGAAACTTCCATTGCACATCTTTCTTACCCATTCATGTCACATGTCCTGCCCATCGCAGTCTATGAGACTTAACTGTTCTTATTATATATCTGGCTTTCTATAAAGACCATGCAGTTCACCGTTAAATAGTCCTCCATTCACCTGTCTATTCACCTCTCTTTGGTCCAAACATTTTCCTAAGAATTTTATTCTCAAAAACTCGTAATCTCCTTTCCTCCCTTAAAATAAGAGTCCATGTTTCGCACCCATATAATATAACTGGTAGAATAATAAGTTTATATAACATTTTCAGTTTAACGTTTTTGAAAGAAGTTGGGAAGTCAAGAGTCGCTGTAATGTGTAATAGCACGCATTTCCAGAATTGATCCTATGTTTAATTTCTTTGTGCATTTCATTCTTCTTTGTGATTATTGTTCCTAGATATTAGAATTCAGCCCTCATTTGTCAGTAGTTGTCCATCGAGTTAAATATGCAAACAATAAATACTGCAGTTAAGTAAAATAATTCCCAATGATGTTTAATCTCTTAAACTTCGCGAATGACAAGGCCCGTTTTACAAACCCCATCGGCGAGTCTATTAGAAATAAACTACTATAGTCGCGCTAGACTAGCTTAACGACATTCTTGAAATAAGAACTTAAACTGGTCCGCTAAATTTGCCATCTAGTAGAGGCCCTCACACCTTTGAACATAAACGCGCTTCCGTTGATTCACAAACCAGCGTATATCCCCCCATTATCATTATCATAGAAGCTCAGTGGGGTGGATTTTATAATCAATTAACCACGTCAAATACAACCCCCAGTTCTCCATTACCTAAATACAATTCTCGTCACAAATCTAGTTGAAATTTCAAGCCCGTCGCCAACTTCAAAAGTTTGTCTGCACTTTTCTTGAAGTAGTTTCGGTGCGGTGGTTCCCTGAGATTTTGAAAGTGAATACTTTTCACTTTATAAATCACGGCTTAAGTAATAACTTAACATTTTTAGTAAGTGATGGTTGAATAAAAAAGACTTTGATAAATATGCTTTGGTATAATTTTTTATTGAATTTTATTCCTTTGTCATTTTAATTTATTTTCCAGTGTTAGACCGTCAACTTTCTAACTTGAATTTTTAGCATAACAGGAAATATTTCTATTGGAACCACAAGCAACCAGTCTATGACGAAATTTGTAACTTAGGAAGGCAGGGTTTATTAGCTAATATTTTATTTAACTTCACTTTTTAACGACTTAGGTCTATCTGGACGTGAAAGCGCCGACAAATTTTGGTCAGAAGCCCCCTTTTTAGGCATGAAGTTGTCTAATGTCTTATAAATATTTTTGTATAATGCCACCAGGCTTGTCTTATAAATATACGACAGAGTAACCTACGGTTTTACTTCTTTTCCGAAGGACATCTTACACAGGAATATACACTCTAAAGCCCATTGGCCCCGGTTGGCTTTGAACCTATTAACTTCCGAACTACAGGTTATCATAGAACCACTAATCCACTTGACCGACTGGAGGATAGTAGAGTTTGAACTATGAAACCTATCCCATAGTTTTTCTCATCACCATCACACACCATTTATTAATTTAGGCCAATGTTGACCTGTTTCGATCTCAACTAGACAGGATCTAAAAGTCGTTTTTATGGATATCCAGGTTGTTGTCCTTATGGGCGGTATCGAAGAACTGGGACCCTAGTTGGTAACATGTCGTAGTCTTGTGTCTCTGGTTGCATGTGGAGTTCCTTTAAAATATCTTCATTCTTAAGTAGAGTATATCCAGCAGTTCGGCGCATGAATCTCATTTCTGTTTAACTTTATTTTCATTTATAGATACTTTAACATCTAAGGGGATATAGCATGTGGAATCTTATTTATAAACTCTACTGTTTCGAAGAGTCATTTTGTTTTCTGTCGATGTTCACCGGTTTCATGTTTATGATATTGTGTAATTATGGTTAATTATGAAATGGATCGTGGTATTGAAATTTCAATCCATAATTTGTCTTAATGACTGAGGAAAGTCGAGAAGAAAAAAAACGCACACAGTTCAGTTTGTTTGCCCAATTATTTGATCGTATATGCCACCTCCCTTCGAACACTACTAAGTAAATTCGGTTGCTATATAAACTTCTTTGTACACTCGCGCTTTCGTTTTTATTCAAACACAAACGAATATTAGAATTTCATAACTCAGGTGATCTTTTGCTATTTTAGGCGTTACAATTCGGCAGTAAATCACAAAATATTAGAAAATTTACAATACGTAAAACTACCACCGACCTGAAATAGCCCTTTCATGCTTAAATTTGGATTGTGACGCAAGTGACCTGAGTTAATATTTATTTATTTTTAATTAATAGAAATCGACATAATATGAAATACAATTATGTACGTTGCAATCCTTGTAACAAGTTTTATTAACTTAATTGTATTGACAGGTTTGAAAGTGATTGTCCTATCTCTTGAACAAAAGTAGAGTCAGGAAGTAGGTGAAGTGAGAATAATCGAATGGTGACCTTTACATTATCGATTTCACTGATACTGTCTGGCCTGCTCTTTTTATTGAATCAAGTGTGCTAGTGGACAATTTTTATGTTGAAGGTGAAAGGACATTTTGTTTCCCTAACAAGTAGGAATGAACCGAGCAGGTTTGAACAAATTTATCAGTAGGGTATGTCAATCACACTAATTATTCAGATTTTAAAATCTCTGACACTTCAATTCACAATGTCTGATTCAAAGAGGTCAGTGACCTGGAATTCAGTAGGACAATTCAATTAACACTGTTATAATTTCAGCACAGTTCCTTTTTTATTTCTCGTTCCCTTATGAATACATTATTATAAGTTACCTTTTTTTATAGTCACTTTAACTACAATCATCATACGTAGGGTTCGGAAGTTGAGGAAAAATCTTTTTTTTTATTTTTTTATTTTATATCTGAAAACGAGGCCTAACATTATATATATATATATATATATATATATATATATATATATTTGGGTCATTATAGGCCAGAAAATGGTGGGTTTCATTTGTCCTTTTTCGACATTTTTGGCCTATTGGTCCTTTTTTATATCTTTACCTTATTTTGACTATATTTATATCATTTGTAAGAATCTGCAGAGTCTAGTCTCAATTCCAATTTGTTTTAAAAACACTATCTAAAGAGATGAACAGACAGGCGAATGGAGAAAACTACATAATAGTGAGCTACATGATATGTATAGGAAGCCAGATATAATAGGAACAGTTAAGTCTCGTAGACTGCGATGGACAGGGCATGTGGCACGTATGGGGAATGAAAGGTGCATGAAAGTTTCTTACAGGAAAACCAGAGGAAAAAGTCCAATTGGTAGACCAAGAATGAGGTGGGAGAATAACATTATTCACGATTTGAGGGAGTTGGATTATACAGAGGGTGATCGGAAAGTATTGACCTCGGATAGGGATGTATGTTCGCCCGGCCATGAACCTACGGGTTCGATAGAGCAAGTGAGTTAGTTAGTACCTATATTACTTCCTAAAGACTTTTCACGTTCCAAACACTTTTGTTCTACGAGAAGCTATTGAAATCTCACAAAATATCCCGTTATTTTAACTGACAGCCTGAACTATTGTATTTCGACTTCAAATTTTATAATAAGTTGCTACTTTGTGAAAATTACCTCAAGCCGAGGGTGAAAGGAGCGAGATTGTCTTAATCCACTCGTTAGCAACTGCAACACTTTTTACGTCCTTTTCCTCCAGTGTGTATGCATTTTTAAGAATATCTTTAGGTCTTTTTAACGGTGTTTTATAGGCATTTTTATAAGTCCTCAACTTCCGAGCACTAATCATAAGTGTCTTTGCTGTAGGTTATAACTTCCATTTGTCTGGACTGTTGTGTTCGGTCTCTAGTTTCATTGGTATCTGGCGTTCTGAGAAATGTGCCCTTATAATGTCACTATCTGTTAGGCCTATGATGAATGGATTCTTCAAACTTCAGTAAGACGTGTTATCTATTCATACCTCAATAGTGCAAAAATCAACTCGTACTCGTCTTTATCAAATAATGGCTCGACCAGTCCTATGTTATGGGAGTGAAGCGTGGACTATAAGGACGAGAGATGAAAGCAGACTAACAGCTTGTGAGATGAGATTTATGCGCCGAACAGCTGGCTACACCAAATGGGATCGAAAGAAAAATGTAGAAATCCTTCAAGAACTTAATGTGTCACCAATACTGGGCTACATCTCCAGATATCAGCTAAACTGGAAGGAACATGTCTCAAGAATGGCTAGATCCTGGATTCCCAAGGCAATAATGAACTACTGTCCAAATGGGAAACGGTCACTTGGTCGACCTATGAAAAGATGGCACGAAAACCGCTTCCTCACGCCGTAACAGTTCTTCTAGGACTAATACCTGGCAGGATGATGATGATGATGATGATGATGATGATGACTTCACAAATATCGCAGCACTTGGTCTTTTAAACTCATCGAAGACACCAAATTATAATCCGACACAGATGTTATTCCTAATATACTACAATCTAATATAATATAAATCATTGAACTTGAGTACACTGAGATAAGAAGAAAGTATTAACGCTCGTATTTCATTAAGAAATTTCTGAACTTGAACAATATCGGTATCCAACACTATAAGCCTACAAGCCTAAGAGTGACCTCTGACTAACTCGAATTCATAGTCACCAGATGCTGCTTATTTTTACACGCTTTATATTTGTTTGATCTGTATCTATCTATGTAACGGAATCTTTCAACACTATTTTCACTCACTTAAAATCATTGGATCGTCTTGAAACTTTGTATACTTGTAAAGGACCAATGACAATACAATAACTTCATAATTTCTTTCCAAAAGCCTGGCCAGAATCATCAGAAAGTAAAAAAAAAGTGTTTGTGTAATTATGTAACGGAACCTTCAACACGATTTTCACCCACTTAAAATCATTGAATCGACTTGAAACTGTGTACACTTGTAAAGGACCAATGACAATACAATAATTTCATAAATGTTTCTAAACTCCTGGCCAGAATCAGCAGAAAATCAAAATAATAACCGGTATAATAAGTTGCGGACTTACCAACTTCTTACTCAATTGTTGTAAGAGCTCAGTTGGTAGAGCGGTGGACTGTAGTGGTATATAATTTCCGTAATCCATAGGTCGCTGGTTCAAATCCGGCCCGGATGGTTTTTTTTAGTAGAGTATTACTTTTAGCTCATACTACAATAGTATCGAATTTAAAGATATTTACATTTTTATCTTATTCTGTAAAATATTAAAACTAAAAAATAAATAATAGTTTAAAAAACTAAAACAACACGCTTTATTAGAAAACCGAACTAAAAAATGATAAATAATTTTAATTTTCAACACGCTTGGGATAAAATTAATGTGGTCAATAAAAAATAATTTCCAACACATGTAGAATAAAAATAGAGTTATCTAAAAAATAAATAATAGTTTAAATAACTTAAACAACACGCTTTATTACAAAACCAAACTAAAAGATAAAAAATAAATAATAGTTTTAAAAATTAAAACAAGACGGTTTATTAGAAAACCGAACTAAAAAATGAAAAATAAAATTAATTTTCAACACGCTTGGGATAAAATTAATGTGGTCAACAAAAAAATAATCTCCAACACATTCAGAATAAAACTAGAGCTTATCTACAAAAAAATAATTTACCATCAAAAGCGTAGGGTGCTCTATATCAGTTAATATATTTGATAATAAACAGATATTGGTAAAAGTAAAGTCTCTAAGAAGAAAATGTAAAAACCATAAAAAGCACCCCACGCTTTTGATGGTAAAATTATTTTTTTTAAATAATTTATTCTAAATGTGTTGGAGATTATTTTTTTGTTGACCACATTAATTTTATCGCAAGCGTGTTGGAAATTAAAATTATTTATCATTTTTTATTTCGGTTTTCTAATAAAGCGTGTTATTTTAGTTTTTTTAAAACTATTATTTATTATATCTACGGATTTTCTTTTTTGGAATATTAAGTCGTGATTTGGTTCACACAAGTTTAAAATACTACTACTACTACTACTACTCCTTACTACTACTACTACTACTACTACTAATAATAATAATAATAATAATAATAATAATCATCTCGTCTTTATTGGGAATTTCTCTACAATACAGTAGTTTTCCTACAACCCATTATACATTTTACTCCTCCATAAATCCCTATTCTCTGAATGACTATCCGTTATTCCTTTCGACAACATACTCACATGCATTGAAAACCAGGCTCTGCCTGTCACAAACCAGGAAAAAATGGATAGTGATGAAGCAATATCATCTCCTTAAAAATCCAGAGTTCATTCTGGCAATGATAGTACCCTATGAGGGCTCCTTGCCAGGATACAACAACTGTTGCCATGTAAGAAGACGTTGGCTCATCAAAGGCTAGGAGAATGAAAACCTTAAACAAAAAATCACCTGGTCCCACAAAAATCAGCTTGTCCCCCAGGTCGGGGGCTATAACGATGGACCAGCTCCCTGCCTTATGGAAAAAATTAACTATGCTAAAAATATTAAGAATACAGGCAGGACTACTACTACTACTAATAATAATAATAATAATAATAATAATAATAATATAATAATAATAATAATATGTTGTTGCTCAATTTGCAACTTGACTGAAAAATAAAATATAAATTTAAAAAGAAGTGTTTGTAATATGAGATAAAAATAATATTGTTTAACACGTTTTGCATGTAAGTCTGCAGATTGTAATAAAGAAATGTTACATTCTGTAAGAGTGACATGTACATTTTACATTATGTGAAACTGAGTCGCGTTCAGCTGTTAGTAACGTCATTCTGTCCCTGGAGACGTGAGCGGAATTTTAAACAAGTAGGATCAAGGCATTTATGTCAAATTTCACATAACATCGTGACCTCTGATATAATCAAGATTGGCACCAGATAAAGAGTCACGTCCACATCTAAGAAAAATGTCACAGCGTCTTTTATGAAATCAAAGATCATTCTGTACAAACACACAGTGTATCTCCATCTTAGTACAAAAACTCTTGCATTTCGACTTATCAAAGAATATAGGACTTTTAATTTTATAACATCTATTGATATAATACATTAATTTTAACTCCTTAAAATATAAAGTCTTTCAACTGTTTAGCAATTACTTTTTTAAATTTCTAAAACCTATAACACTCCTTCCGATCACACAATTTATACAATAGAATGAATACAGTACAGATATTTAAGGTCGACCTCATCGCCGTTGGACAGATCCGTTCCACTTGTAGTTCACAGACGAGAATAAACCCAAATCTGTGTTTTTGAAAGAAGAAGAAGTAAAATTCCTAGAAATAAATGTTGCTTAATACAAGTGACAGAAATTCTAAATTGTATAAAAAACTCCACGGGTTATGGAACCGGCAGATTGGATGCCGCGTGCACTAGTCCATATTATCAGCCAGTTTATTTCTCAGATATCCAGTTACCTAATATTGACCTCCAAACTCTTCCTAATAGTTTTTATTCCCAAGAGATCCCCAATATAATTTTTGAAAGCATTTCAACTGCTGAGATGTATATAGTTTAAAAACTGTGTGCACTATAAATTATACAATGTAAGCTATATTATATATATTTTTTTGTATTGTAAGCCTATGTTTTCCCTTTACAGAGATTTAGACGCTCTCCCCCTACAGGGAAGAATTTGAACCATATTCATTTAGTTACACTTGTTTTCGTATAGATGTCATTTAGAGTGGTACGTGGTCAGCGTTCCGCCTCATACTGACATCTAGGAAACCAAGGTAGTACTAGGACGGGAAAATTCGATGAATTTTGCTTAGAGGCCTTTTCATTCAGGCTTAAAGATGTTTTACGAGCCTGAAAAATCTTCTGATTCGGGACCCACGGCCTAAAGTCCCTCCCGGAGGACTTGCTCCTTGGATTTTTCCGTCCTAAAAAATCCATCGACCCCGGCCGGGTTTGAACCCGCGACCCTTGGGACCAGAGGCAAGGAGCATAACCACTAGTCCACATTATATCAATTAAATAAAAATATAAATTGTATGCAATTTAAAACAGTTTGGAAATATTTAGTATTTTATATTTAGGAGATATAATTTTTTTAGTTAAAATAAAATAGGTATTCTTAAATTACATAAAACATTTCTTAAATTACATTTTATGAGCACACAAACATTAAGTTCGAATTCTTTACGGTAAATGCAATCATAATACTGTATAATATAAGCTTAGACTTTAGGTCATAAATTCAAAGGTTTCTAAAAAAAACTTTTCAGAATTTATTGATGTATTGGTTAGATTTTTACATACCACATAGATGAAATATGGAAAAGTATTTCCTATGATATTTACAATAAAAATGTAATACGTACGCGGTTGCAATCTATAGTCCACATACGAAGAGAATGAAAACACGGGACGAAGTAGGGGGCACGGGGAATTGCAAGCGATACAATGGCATACTACCTGAGAATAAAGGAACAGTCATGACGTATGAAATACCTACTGCTTTCATTCACTTCGACTGTGGATTATAATTATCCTTGGTAACAGTAATAAGCATTTATATTATTCCATATCATATCAATTAGTCTGCGTTAAAACAAACCATAGATAGAAAAATACAAAAGAAAAGTCGTTACATTCACAGACTCTATGGTACTGTGTGAAAATCAGGCTTGCCATCATTAAAAAATGCACGAATAAACTTACTTTTTAAAAAGAAAACCATAGTATCTTATCTGTGACCTAAGGCTATAACCTATTTTGATAAGTTACAGTAATATACATACAGTCAAATATATTCCACACATGAAATCGGCGAATTTAGATATTTCCAATTTTACGGGAGGGAAAACGTATTTTTACTTCGATTTTCAGAAGCTTCTAATTTCTATTGAGTCTATAAAATAAATATGTTTTGTTTGTATATTTAACTTTATCGTATAATGCAAATTTATAATTCGTTTTTTTTTTTTTTCTTATTTTCAGTTTTGTTTTTTGGACGAAGAATTTCATCGAAGACATTTTGAAGGAAAATTACGTTATTCTGCCATCTACATTTAAGGTATCTACTAAGATTTTGTATATTGACTTAATGTAAACCCTCTACTCATGCCCTGCGTAACACCAGGTCGAAATGAAGCTGATATTATTAAATGTTTGTAATTTTACGGATTCGGGTTGACCTGGTCTGACGCACCATCACAAGAGCAGGTGAAATTTAATTAAATGAAACGAAATGGATTACATGGGTATGGAAAAGTAATGGAATAAAGTTTTTAGCAGGGAAAACAGGAGAAACCCTCAGATAAATCTGCCCTGCCTGCGATTCGACCACCCGAACCTCACATATAGTGACCGAGACGAGAATTGTGGCCTTGGATGTGCGTTTGGTAGAAAAACGTGGCATTCTTATATCGGACCGACCACTAATAAAATTAAAAGAAATGTTGAAACATCTTAATGAAACTATTTCCAAAATCAAAGTGCCCATTCCAGTCAATTAATTTAGTGCAATCTCTCACCTATAGGTTTTTTTTTACATGGCAAACGCCATCTGGGTCTTACTGTGGTACAGTACGACCGGTCGGGAGAGGGATTTTGAACTATGGATTAAACATATACTTTTTTTTTCCCACACAAGGACATTGAGAGCCTCTTCGAATGAGTGAGACAACACAACATGAAGAGGAAACACAAAATGAAAGATTTAGAATTATATTTATCTACCCGTGAAATATGAGCTCAGGAAAGGGAGTGAGTTAATTATATCTAGTTGTGAAAATAGCACTGATTATGATTGTTGCATACGAATCGGTTAACATTGTGTGTTTTAATTAGTTCTTAATTCATATTTATAGGCAATTTAATAAGAGTCTATATAAGGTCACACGGGGCACGCCGTAGCGTATTGGTTAAGGCATTGCGCTACAAGCCGGAAGATCGAGGGTTCAAGTCCCGGTGGGGTCAGGATTTTTAAACTGACCCAAACCTTCTGGCGGCACTATGGCCCTGGGGTCGACTCAGCCTCTAACGGAAATGAGTACCAGACGCTTGTTCTGGGGTAAAGGCGGCCGTCACGCAGGGCCGACAACCCGGCTGACATCAAGTGCCGATTGTCTAGAAATAGTGGGAGCCTTAACCTCCCACTACCCCAAGGGCCTCCTGAGGCCTGTAGTGGGAATACTTTACTTTATATAAGGTCACACTATGCTGTGAATCTTCGGTTGTATCAAGCAGGCTATCGTGATTGGATAACATAATTTTTATCTCATTAGTACCAAGAGTTTGTACTTAATGTAGTTTTTTATCGTGTTCTCAAATATGTATTAGGAATTTCTCCATCACCCACAGTTTTTTTTATTTCAATTTCAATTAATCGATTTAAATAATTATTTTTTTAATAAACTTTTTTCGTCCATTTGTTCATTGTAAAAAAAAACGGGGAACTCTTTCATCAGGAGATTTCAGCTATGGAAAAGAGATATGAAGGCAAATGGAATCCTAATATGCTGGCCGATTATTGTTGGACCATCAAGAGGGATGCTCCATAGGCGAAATATAGCAGAAAATCGTCATTTCTTACTTTCTAGGTGAGTCCGAATGTTCGAATATTGTGTAGTTACGAATGTAGAAAATATTAAAGTGAATGGATTTTACAGATAGCATCCTCATTGAAAAAAATATATACATATTCGTGCAGGTCCACTTTAACTGCCTCGTGGAGGGTTCACATTAACCGAATCCCTTTGTTATGTTTAATTATTTTATACAACCGCCATATCACATAAATTCAAACCAAACCCGTCAATATATTAAAACAGCATCTACATAATATAATATATTAAGGAGATTTTTCAACATTCAGTAGCAGAAATTAAGAATTAATTCTTACCTTGAAGAACTTTTAAAAGGTCATTTTCATAAATATTACAAATAAACACTTTCTTTGCACAAAAAATAAAATAAATTGGCCTTGAACACGTCAAAGTTGATGAGGGAAATAAGTTAAAATATTTTGTGTTCGAGGGCAGCACCTATTAAAGAAGATATTAACAGGGTCCACATTACCGAACTATAAAGCTATCTACGCATTCACTGTTTCGTCGTTGAAGCGCGCTTTGATAACAGGTTTTGAATGTAAATAGTACAGTTTGATAACTAAGAAAATAATTTATACTAACAATACTTCTAAAATTCATTGCAATCAAATTGAGGTTATGTATTAAAAATTAAAAAAAAATTAATGAAAGTACCTACCTGATATATCAGTGTTCCTCAATTAAAATTGATTGTTGTTTAAAAAACTTTGTTAATTAGTTAAAACCACGTACGCCTTTCAGAATGACACGCTCAAGATGGAACATGTTCTGTAAGGCCTGCATGGTTTTAACTAATTGATGAATCTTTAAAAAAAAATAATTTTAATTGAGGAAGACTGGTATATCAGATACTTATATTAATATTTTAAAAATAATAATTTATATTAAATAACAAAGTAAGTATAACTCAATGCTATGTGTTCTACCTGTAACAGCATGATTCCTTACGTTTACGTAATCTGGTTGTACTGACAGCGGGTGGTTGTGGCTTGAATGCACCAACCATGACAAATCTTGCCTCAGTCTTAGGTTGTTCCACTCCCTAAGCCTGATAATGAAAGTAAACATGATATCTCTCCCGAGAACATATCCCCCATAAACCAATATTATAAAGGTTTTCCGAGTGCAAGGAAAGCTATGCTGAGCGGCATATTGTGAGGTCTTAACTAAGCAACGCCGCAAGACGGAGAAGTCAATTTAGATAAACGATAAATGCTCCTCTGAAGACTACCGCTTTATCTACCACGGAATTCGCCAGCTTTAAAGGATACGATTAATATTGTTTTGTCTATCAAATATTGTGTTTGTATAATGTAACTGACTTAATTATATGGATGCGAAACATGGACTCTTACTTTAAGGTAGGAAAGAAGATTACGAGTATTTGAGAATAAAGCTCTTTAAAAAAATTGGACCAAAGAGAAATGAACAGACAGGTGAACGGAGGAAACTACATAAGAGTAAACAACATGATCTTTACAGGAAGCCAGATGCAATAAGAACAGTCAAGACTCGTAGACCGCGATGGGCAGTCGAATTGTGAATGCAAGAGGTGCATGGAAGCTTTTTGTAGGAAAACCAGAGGGAAAAGTTGGTGGACCAAGAATGAGGTGGGAGAATAACATTAACCACAATTTGAGGGAAGTAGAATACACAGGAGATGACTGGAAAACATTAGCTCAGGATAGGGATATATGGAGAGCTTATGTCCGTGCGGCCATGATTCGATAGAGCCAGTGAGTTAGTTAGTTTAGTTATATGTAACTGATTTAAATGTAACGACACCAAATGGTAATTCTGATAAAATTGACCCAGTTTTTGCTTAAACACATCAGAGTCAGGTTGGACGACGGTAACAGGATTTGAGCACGAAATCTTCTGAATACGAACTTTAAATGGTCATCGTCTGAGCCAACTCGTTCGTTTTTATTTTAATATTAGTATTTAAATATATTAATTCCAGGCTTACTCTTTGCTGGAGCTAAATTCACATTCTAAACTTCAATATAATTTCATCCGGCATTTTTTTTTTTTTTACTTATAATGAAATCATTTTTCAAACGAACTCATCTCGTTGATATAACAAAACATTTTTCCTTGTTAGTCTCTGCTAATTGGCAAGTCTGTCTCTCGTTTTCGTAATGATTGTTTGAATAAATTTCCATTCTATTCACCCAAGGGGTTTTTAATACAAATATTTATAAAAATATTTATCAATAATTCAGTTCTATATCCATTTCATATTGCAGTTATTGACATTTAAAGTAAACATATTGAGTAACTGTGGTTGATATTTAACAAGAATACATAAACGAAGAAAACTACTTAACAGTGAACTATATAATTTTTATGGGAAACTTGATGTCTCATAGACTGATGTGTGGAAGAATTGGTGGCAGACCAAAAATGGCGCAGGAGAATAATATTAACCATGATCTGAGGTGAAACAGGGAATAACTGGAAATATTACCTAATGATAGGTATTATTATTATTAATTATTTATATACATAAATAGGTAAAGACAAAAGAGTTCAGTACCTTTTTCTCCTCTGTTTATCAACCGATTGTTTAAGTAGGTGTTGACGAGCTTTAGTATTATCATAAGTACTGCCACGAGTGATTTCCAATTTATCTAGAGGACTTGGAAATCAAGACTAGCATTTGTTAGGACTATTTAACGAATACAATTAAGCGAAGTCATTATTTAAATATAGTTATTTTAAAATGTGTATATATTTAATGTAAACGGCGATGTTTGGAAACAAATGAGAAATGATTGGTTATGTTTCATTTGTTCATTCACTGCAACTATATCATTATTTATTGCCAAATAGGATCGCAATATTGTAAGAATGAGCCCTAGTGGAGAAACAATGAAACACATCAAACTGTATATTATAACCAACATTATAGATTAAAAGGTAAAGTGATCCCACTGCAGGCTTCAGGAGGCCCTTGGGCTCCCACTTTCTCTGGACAATCAGCATTTAATATGAGCCGGGTTGTCAGCCCTGCGTGATGGCCGGCTTTACCCCCAGAACAAGCGTCTGGTACTCATTTCAGTTAGAGGCTGAGTTTACCCCACGGACATAGTGCCGCCAGAGGTTTTGGGTCAGTATAAAAATCCTGAACCCACCGGGACTCGAACCCTCGACCTTCCGGCTTGTAGCTTAGTGTCTAATCACTACGCTACGGCGCGCCCCACATTATAGGTTATTAATTATTTTTTAGGAAACAACTCAGTAAAACCATTATTTAAAAATAATTTATTATTGAATACACAATTATCAAATGTTTAGTTCGAAGGAATCTGTTCATTATTTGCTATATTCAACGTATTTGTTGGATAGACAGTCACTGAAAAATAATGCTCTGACCTGTTCAGAATATTAAAAAGGAGGAGCTTTATTTATTTTGGTAAACAGAATTCGATAAAAATTGAGGTGAAACAGGACTGTCATTGGTTGTAAAACAAAATTCATTGAATCGTGATTGGTCATTGTCTCCCATTTGGGGCACGAGTTAAATATAAATAGTCAATACAAAAAATTGGAAACAGTTTTTTTTTCCCCTACCTTCGACACAAAACAGTTAAATACCTGTTTCTCCTTTGCTTGTCAACCGTTTTTTAGTAGCTATTCACGAGCTTTAGTGGTATCAATAAAACATTTTGGATTTTTTAAATCTTCGAAGCCTTTAATTAAAAGTCTCTATTTGTCATACTTCACACACCTTACGTCTACAATCTACGATATTGTTACAATATTCAATGCAGATTTTACCATTTAGAATTCGTTACATCTGTTACATATAATTTTTATATTATAATATAAACAAACCAAAAAAAAAAGAAGAAGAAGAAATGTGAAGAACAAAACAATAAAGTGTACTCTATTAAATGAATGTCAAAGCAAAATACTATTAATCTTAAGGTATCAGTTAATCCATTTCCATATATATATCCATTTCCATTGTAATTCTATCGGAGGGCATGTCTTTCACTGCAATAATAGCATTTTCATGCTATGCGTTGCAGCTTTACTAGGGAATGACAGGTGTGGTAGCTTCCCGTTGAGCTCTAAGCTTCCTGACATTTGTCTTACAGGCGAGGAAAACCCCGAAAAAAAAACTTACCAAGGAGCCTGTCCCGACTGGAGATATATATATATATATATATATATATATATATATATATATATATTATGATAATAAAACGTTCAGTACAATGTCAAATAAAATTAAATACAATTTTAATCTAGGAAATATATAATAAAAAGTGAGATAATAAGTGCGTTGACGTGTTATTTATGGTCGAATTTCGTCCAATGTCCGAACGCTAGTTACTATAATAATAATAATAATAATAATAATAATAATAATAATAATAATAATAATAATTATATCAGCATTCGTCAATTGACTTTCCTGTAATAAAAGTTCGTGAAAAAAACTTATATGATACTATAATTTCTTATGGGAGGAATCAAGGGGGAAAACAAGAAGTAGTTATTCCATTTTAGCTGTCACGGATTAAGAACAATCAAGTCAAGTTTAAGTGGAAATCGTTAAAAATTAATATAAAATCCGACATTTAGATTGCAATTGTAAGAATGAGGAGGGGGTGTGACAATGGGTTGCATAATTACTGAGGAAGGATAGCAGTTCCCGGGGAGAGTTTTAAGGCAGACCAGGATAGACACGTGTTTTCTGCACATGGGGTGTTGCCATGGATACAGTAGAGGGATCATACTGCAATGCTGGAACCGCGGGAGAGGGTCTACGAAACAGCATCCGCAAGATACAGGTGTGATTCTGTTGTCCTCATATCGAATCTCAGCGTTTCCATACAACTTCAATGCAGATTATACCAAACACACGAGAGTACAATAGCATTCATGTACCCCAAATTATCATAAGTAATGCCATGAGAGATGTTCAAATTATCGATAAATTCATGACTCACGAAGTGAAGAGTGAATTTATCTAGAGAATTCTGAAATCAAGAGTGGCATTTGTTAGGACTATTTAACGAATAAAATTAAGCTGTTTAGTCACAAATCGTTATTTAAATATAGTATTTTAAAATATTCATATATTTTTTATAAACGGCGATATTTGAAAACAAATGAGAAACGTTTGTTATGATTAATTTGTCCATCACTGCAACCAGATCATATAATTTAGTGCCAAAGGATTGCAATATTGCAAGAATGAACCCTAGTGGAGAAAAAATGAAACACATCAAACTGTTTATAACCAACATTATAGGTTATTAATTAAATTTCTGATGTCCTATGATGTAAATTATATTTTTCTGGAACGTAAATTCTTGGGAAATAATACATTTAAGAAAGTGCAAACAGTAGTTTCTTTTTATTGTGGTACAATCATTTACTACGATTGTTTTTCTATTATATCCCGCAAGCAGTATATGTTTACATTCGTGCACTATACAGAGTGTATAGAAAAGGATGGCGCAAGCTTACATGGTTGAAAGTACACGATAATAGAAGCAACAATGTCTCAGTAAACACGGGTCCGCCAACGAGCCGTTTGCGAGATAATTACGAATGTATGGTTACAAGCCGCCACTGACTTCATTGTAAACATCGTCCTAGTTAGTACAAATTAATTTGAATTTAGACTTTACTATTAATTTTTCGTCTCATTTAGTTCACATTTCACAGTTCACTTCACTTATAGGTTACCTGTTAAAGGAGGTGTTAGAAGTGTCTTCCTTGCATCTGGATGCAATACTGTGCTCGTCTCTGCAATGAATGTCGAATTATTTCGAAAACCCCTGGATCATTTCTGAATTCTTGACAAGCAAGTACAACTCTCTGCTCCAGTTCTTCAAACGTGTTAACACTTCGCTTTTGAGGTGTGCTGTACACAAAAATCCAAAGGACTTAGATCAGGTGATCTTGGAGGCCACGGTACAAATCCGCCTCTACCTATCCAACTTTGGCCGCATCTGCGCGTTAGATGCCGTCTCACAGCATCAGCAAAATGTGCCGGAGCTCCATCATGCATGTACCACAAACTCCGACGTTGCTGAAGGGGAACATCCTCAAGCAATCCTGGAAGATGACGCCGCAGAAACCTAAGGTACCTCCGTCCATTAAGTTTTCGTGGAAGAATGTGTGGCCCAATGAGATGATCACCTAGTACCCCTAACCACACATTCAGTGAGAAACGGTGCTGATGTGGTGACTCATGAACAGCATGTGGGTTTATATCACACCAAAAAAGTATATTATGATAATTAAAAAATACATCATCGCGTGTGAATTCTGTTTCGTCTGTAAATAAAATGTTACATGTGAAACGAGGGTTGACTACAGTCTGTTGTTGCATCCACTGACAAAACATAACTCTAGGAACAAAGTCCGCATCATTGAGACATTGAACTCGTTGGAGGTGGTAAGGGTACAGTAAATTGCGCTGTAAAATTCTGCAAACACCACTGTGGCTTAGTACAGGCACTTGTGGAGGCAATTCTTCTCGTCGAGGTTCCTGGAGAGAGCTGTACTGCTTCCAACACCATATCTTCAACCTCAGGCGTAATGCGAGCAGGCCTACCTACTGCTCTGCCATGTGCAAAACCCCCATTTTCTCTCAGGCGCTGATGGACCCTTGTAAATGTACGACTTTCGGGGTGTCTTCGATCAGGATATGTTTCTTGGTACAAGCGTGCATTGCCATTAGCCCTACCGTACATGAAATGCATATCCGCATACTCTTCCTTACTGTAAGGTTCCGTTGTAACTACAACACAGCACATGTGGCACTCCTCAGACGAGACTGATACCTTTTGAGACTATGTACCGTATCCGTCCTGTACGTTCTGCGTGTTCTACTTGATTACAACTCTACCTCTCGGCAATGTTCAGTTTTGTAAACAAAGAACATAGGACGACATCAAGTGCGCAAGGAGTAAACCGTATGATGTTACAAACAATAACGTCAGTGGCCACTTGTAACCGTATATTCGTAATTATCTCGTAATCAGCTCGTTTGCAGACCCATATTTACTGGGACATTGTTGCTTCTATTATCGTGTACTTTCAACCATATAAGTTTGCGCCATCCTTTTTTATACACCCTGTATATGCAAAATGGTAGCCATCTTTCTTAGACAGTCAGTCACTGCAAAATAATGCTCTGGCCTATTCAGAATGTTAAAAAAGGAGGAGTTTTATTTAATATGATACACTTATTTGATAAATTCCAGGTGAAACACTGCTGCGATTGGTTGTAAATCAAAATTCATTGAAACGCGATTGGTCATTGACTCCCTTTTGGGGCATGAGTTAAATAGTCACAGTATTTAATTTATGTATTTTCTATTCAATTCTTACTCACAGATGATGTAAATATGTGAAATTATATTGTGTCTAGACTCTTAGAGTAAATTTCGAACTCATCGGACTCGGGTTCGATCCTCGATCAGGACAATTTTTCTGGATGTGGATTATTTCGGGGTTTCCCTCGCCTCCAACACAAATGTCATGAAAACTTTAAGGGCTCAAATAGTTCTGAAACACGATCTGGCTTTCATAATCATACATATCTTATTCGCCTTGTTTAAAAACACACTACAAAAATACGTAATAGAAACAGATAAATGGTTACATCAAGATCGTTTTAAGACTCAATATTACTTTATTGTTAAAACGTCTATAAATAAGAGATCTAATACCGGTATACAAAAATGAATGTTTGTTTGTTGGTTTGTCTGTTCTTATTCTATGCGCGGCCATACCGTTGATCCTATTTTGATGGGATATTTTGCACAATGTTCAGGAGATTCCCGGGATGAAGACAGGCTATAAGACAGTTGTAATACTCAACCTCTTCACCCCTAAAAATCACCCTTTGTAGTGAAAAACGTGAAATAAAGTCCCTATTTTGACGCTTAAATGGCTAACGCTGCCTAAACCATAACAAATACACCAAATTAATGTACACAGAATTGAATATCCCAAAAAAACTCTACAAAAAAGTCCGCGACAGCATATGTTTATCTTTTACGGATAACTCACAATAACCATTTTTGTTTTTCATTGATTCCAGGAAGATTGGGATAAGTAGATTCCCAGGCAAGCATGCTCTGCCATACCGTTCATCCGATTGTGATGGGGCTTTTTGAAAAATGTTCAGGAGATTCCGGGGATGAACATAGGCTATAAGAGAGTTGTAATACTCAACCCCTTCACCCATAAAAATCACTCTATGTAGTGAAAAACGTGAAATAAAGTCCCTATTTTGACGCTTAAATGTCGTAAGCTGCCTAAACCATAACAAATACACAAAATTAATGTACACAGAATTGAATATCTCAAAAAAAAAAAGAAACTCTACAAAAAAGTCCGCGACAGCATATGTTTATCTTTTACGGATAACTCACAATAACCATTTTTATCTTTCATTGATGCCAAGAAGATCGGGATAAGCTGATTCCCGGGCAAGCATAGCAGCTCAAGGCTGGTGGTAAAAACGCATTAACATTTATTTAGGAGTAGCAGGGCACGCCGAGTATTAGCCAGTAATAAATTAAAAATGCTTGTTTTTCATATCGTCACCTCGTTAAGTCTAAATTTAACAAAATTTTCAGGAGAACAAAAAAAAATCATATTTGACATTTCTTATTATTTTGTAATTATGTTTTTAATGTCCTATGCTGAATGTCTTGAATATCTACATACAAAATAAGACAATGAAAATATAGTTACAGAAAATTAATAAGCAACGTCAAAAATGTTTTTTTATTACTCTCCTGAAAAAAAAATGCTAAATTAGACTGCTAGATTTTAGAAGCAAGGTGACAATATATTGTTAGAATGTGTTTGTAATAATTTATTTGCAAATTGCCTGCCATAGCGTGGATAGTGTCCAGTTACTCGACACAGCCAATACAAGCTATTAATTCTGATAGATTTGTTAGCGCGCGCACTGTACTTCCTTCACCGGAGGGGATTACTAGTTGCCTAGTTACAGTTATATAGGAGAATCTCCGTACTGCACACATAAATCTTCCTCTTTCCCCGAACCCCTAGATTAAGAAACCTCAACATCCCTGCAGCGTAGGAAATGTTTAGGCGATGGTCAATAAGATTAGAGTCTGGCCTTTCCGGTAGACGTATTTCAAATATTGCACGTGCAGGAAAAATAACAACCGCTTTTAAATGCTGGATTAAAAAAATACTAAATAAAAAAATTCTTACTGCAGCAACACCATTATCATCATCACCTAAAACTCCATGGTGCGACAAGGCCTAGAAGATTACCAAGCCGTCTGCTGGCATCAAATATAGGTGTGTTAATCACAGAGGTAGGCGATCATCCTGCTAGGGTAGGGTGTCATGTAGTCAGCATGTAGGGTCCCCCAGCCATTATAGCTGGTTTTCTAAAGCTGGAGCGGTTACTTAACGTAGCTATCCAAATTGCCACGACGTTGGGTGGCCATGTGTTCCATATTGGCAGAAATTGCACGAGAAAATTTCTCCCCCCATGGGGACTCGAACCAGCGCAAGTCCCGTAGCTCTGCATCATTATCACCACCATCATCGCCATTATTATTATTATTAGTATTATTTCATTTTTATTTAGGAATATTCTACAATACAGTGTTTCTCCTTCAACCCAAAGTGATTTGTCGCCAGAGGTTCCTGTCTAAAGCATCTCCTTCCCTCAAATCTCTAGCTTCCTTACTTCTTTTCACTCCATCCATTCATCTTCTCTAAGACTGCCTCTTCCACTTCTTCCATTAGGTTTCCAATTAAGGATCTTCTTTGGTATTCTCTCTTCTTCCATTCTTATGTGATGTCCATACCATTTCAAACGTTTTTCTCCTGTTTTTCCTAATATGTTTTTTTTTCAACTTTCATAAATTCCCTTATTGCGATGTTTCTGATCTTATCCCTTCTTGAAATTCTTGTCGATCGCCTCCAAAAAATCCATTTCTACTGCTAACAGCTTTCTAGCGCTGGTTAAACGAAAACTACTACTACTACTACTACTACTACTAATAATAATAATAATAATAATAATAATAATAATAATAATAATTTTGTTATATGGTAATATTTATTCGGTTTGTATATTATTTAAGGATTTTAATGTGCATTGTAGACATCTAAAACTAACATTTCTGAAGGCTAAAGTTCCTCAGTTTAGAGCAAGAACTGTTGTAATGGCTCAGATTGGAAGAACTGACAAAATATACATTGCCTCTGCTTCTTATAAGCAAACTCTGTCCACCACCTCATCACCCCTGTACATTTCTATTAGCTTCCAATCACTATCTTCCCACCATAACTTAAACACACGATCAAAATACAACTTAAATCTAGCTGTACTTCTACATTGAACATCTCACTATTCCTTATCCTTCCATGTTTCGGCTGCTCCTCTCTGAAATTCTCTCCCCTCTTTTATCAAGGACTACGTGACTCAAAAGCAGCTAAAATATAAGCTTACTGAATATTTTCTTAGAAAATATAATATATAACCAAGCTATCCATCCGTAGCAATTCTGCCCGAAGGCAGGTCCTTCACTACAATCATAGCATTTTCATGCTATGCTTGCTGCTTTATTAGGGAATTGTAGATATGGTAGCTTCCCGTTGCTTTCCACACCGGTGAAGGATGATGATGATAATGATAAGGATGATGATGATGGACATATGATTTCGGGGACCGTTTGGGCCTTAAAGTTTTCCTGACATTTGTCTTACAGGGGAGGAAAAAACCCGATATAAACCTCACCCAGAAAAACTGCCTTGACCGGGGATCGAACCCGGGCCCGCTGCGTGACAAGGCAGCACGCTACCTCGAGACCACAGCGGTGGACAACCAAGCTATATTCTATTCTTATTATATTATTCTTAATTCAGTCAGATAAAATAAACATTAAATTCATTAGCCAATTGAGTTGGTGTTTACTTGATGAAAATCCATATTTATTAATTAAATAAAAATAAAACGTAGTTTTATTTGATTTTCATATTTATTATATAATTCAGTAACATGTCTGAAGAAGGTACAGTGTACCGAAACAGCTGTCACTGAATTATATAATAAATATGAAAATCAAATAAAACTACGTTTTATTTTTATTTAATTATTAGATTCATTATTTTTATCTTTCTCATTATTATTGTTATTATTCTCAATGGCACTTTGCCTCCTCAAGGAGCTCATTCAGGCATCCCACTCCATAGAACGCCATTTTTAAGATCTTGGCGCACACAATCCCACCATCTATTCTTAGGTCTCCCTCAATCTAGTTCCTTGAGGTTATGAACAGAAAATTTGTTTCACTTTCCCATTATTTGGCATTCTATTTATATGTCCAATCCTTCTCAAAAGGCCAAGCCTTGTGTTTGAGACAATATCGAGATCTAATAATTGTATCAATTCTCCATTATATCTTCTTATGGTGTTATCTACACAAACTGCTCCCCATATTCTTTTCAGTGCCTTTCTTTAAACATATTTAATCGATTACATATATAAGAGTCAAGTATCCAAGTTTCAGAACCATAAGTAACAATTGAATTATTATTATTATTATTATTATTATTATTATTATTATTATTATTATTATTATTATTATTATTATCGTAAGTAAACGCTGAGGGATCTGGAAGTTGAAATTTTACAATCTTACAACCCTAGTCTGTGCTACACAAGAAATATCATGACGACCACCTGTCACCTTTAATAACCACAATGAAGGGGGTTACATCGATTTTCACAAACCCTAAACAATGAATTCAACATGGCGTCCAGGCACCCTTCTAAAAAACTGAGGTCTCGCTAATGATTTCATTGACAGTACCGAGAAAAACAATAAGCTTCTGAATGAATCCTTTTTCCATCTCTCTAACACCAACATTCAACATCCGTCAGATACATAAAAGCATTTTCAAAAAAAAAAGTGTGTATCAAAAGGTTTAAATATCATTTCATACACGACTAGAGTCGGGCGTATAAATCCACAATATGGATTCCTTCGGAAGTGAAGTAAATCTATAGGTCCCGTATCGTAGACTTTTGATGCATAAGAAGAATCAAACACTTCGAATAAGAACTTCTGAGCAAAATATATTGGTTCATTGACACCAATAATTGATCTTGCAACTCTGATAATTCGACGATATTATTCATCAACCGCCTAAGCGCCATTTAAAAAAATGATATTTTGATGTCGTCTGTTGCACTGATTCATGAAGTAAGAGTACGCACACTTTTAGCGCCCAATCTTTAAATTTAGCCTTATTATTAAAGAAAAATGTAAACGCCATCACTTCTACAGAGATTCTATGTTTAGCAAAAAATGGTTATAAAACCATATCTTCATAAACGTTAATCTAAATTTTTTATCGTGCAGATAAAGCGTCAAATGTACCTGCTCTTAGATTGTTGATGCATAACTGCCAAACAAGGAAAATAACTTTCAATATCCAGTATTGTTAGTTTGGCGCTACAATAAATAGAAGATTAACATAAACTTTAAATGCATTTTTGTCGAAACTTACATAATGGCGCATAGCCGGTTGATGCATAACGCCGTCCATACTTGAAATAAGTTTTGTTAAAGAGTGAAGTTGAATACATATCTACGCCATTTCAAATTAATATCAACGAATAGAGTAAATGCACGGGAATGAACGTATGTAAGATTTGAGAGCAAGAGAAGGACTTAACTTTGCCAGTTTAAATAAACTATTATTATTATTATTATTATTATTATTATTATTATTATTATTATTATTATTATTATTATTATTATTATAAGATACAAGCAATTAAATTGATACGGGCATGTACGTCGAAAGCAAGAAGAAAGGTTACCCAGAAAAAAACAATGGAATGGTGTCCACTTGGAAGAAGGCATGGAAGATCTCGAAATTCTTGGATGCAAGAAATAAGAACTGGAATGAGAGCAAGAGGACTGGAGGAAATGGAGTGGATGGATAGAGACAAGTGGAGAAGAAAAATAAAACTTTAGGCACAGAAAGATGTGTAAACATTTAAAAGCTGTATATAAATAAATAATAATTATGTTCTTCTTCTTCACTTCACAGGCTAGGCAAATTGCCTGTTTCGCCTCACAGTTCTTCTGTCCAACTTTTTACTAGCCTTCCTACATTCCTTGAACCTCTTGGCTTGTAGTTAAATGCTGCTTTTGGTAATCTTGTTACATTCATTCTTTCTACATGTCTAAACCATTTTTCTATATATTCTTTGATTTTATTATTCAATTGATATATATATATATATATATATATATATATATATATTTAACTCTGTTCTTATATCTTCATTCTTTATTCGATCCATTCTTGTGCAGCCTTCTGTTCTTCTAAGGAAGTTTATTTCTATGCTTTGTATTCTACTTTGTAATTTTTGGACATTATACAAATTTCACTCCCATAAAGTATTATTATTATTATTATTATTATTATTATTATTATTATTATTATTATTATTATTATTATTATTATTACACAATCACAAAGAATGGAGAATGCTGAGTTTGTAATGAGGGAGCTGCCCTTGGGTTGAAAACTGTGAATATATGAACAATGCAACATGCGAAGAAGCTAAGATTTTCACAAACACGAGATTATTTCAGGAGTTCATGTACTAGGCTGGAACGGACACATATAAGCTAACTGGTAACGTTTCGCTGATTGAATCTTAGTCTATCTTCTCTTCACTAATCTTGGAACGATTCAACATAGCTTTCTGTTAATCTAAGTGTCAGTTTAATCAGGAAGGGAAAAAGAAATCTTTCAGGATTTCAATTACAACGAAAAAAAAAGTTGTTGACTTGGAAGCGAGCAAGGTTTTAAAGGGAAGATAAAAATTGTTCTTTTCTTTATATTCTCTTCCCCTTCTAGATTATCTTTCCCGAACAGATTTACGATTACAATGGAACCCATAGAGACAGTTGGGTAAACATAACGGACTGCTTTAACTTTCAAATGAACCTAACGCCATTGCAGATAAAATGTTATATCCTAGGTGTATACAACGTTAGGGTGTATTCTACAACCTGAGTCATTTTATGTCGTGGGACGATATTGTGTTTTTAATGGTATTTATTTACAGCATCTTGCAGTACAGTTCTTATTACGACAAGATGTAACCGTTAAATATTAGGTTAGATAACATTTCACCCAAAAACATTTTCTAATTGTTGGCAGCAAAAATATTAGAGTTTTATTCTAAAAAAAAATGGTATTTTGACATTAAACTGTTTCATACATGCCTACAAATGTCTTGTTTTAAGAGTTGCGAAAATTCCACGATTCGAGGGAAGTAGATTATATAGGGGATAATTGGAAAACATTGGTTCAGGATATGGGTGTATGGAGAGCTTATGTCCCAGCGGCCATGAACCTACGGGCTCGAAAGAGCCAGTTAGTTAGTTATAGTTATTTAGACGACTAGTTACAAAAATGATTTTAGTAACGAGATGCTCAAGTTTTTTATTTTATTTTTCTTTTATTTTGAAACCTTATTTTGCCATAAAGGCATATTAGGGTTGTAGCTTATTATAACAATGTTATACATTGTAAAACAGAAATATTATCTCATTGTTTTGAATGAGTGTTACGATTTACATAAATCGTCTATAACTGTCTTGAAAATACTACATATTCTTATGAACGTGTGTTATGAATTTGATAAAATGTTTATAATAATTTTGGTTCTTAAAAATCACTTCACACATTGAGGCAGAAGCCTCATCATCATTTAAAAGTAAGCTTAACCAGATGCTCAAGTTAGAACAGGACCGAAGGGAATGTTCTAAGAGCAGCGAGTTACTAAACCTCATTTTGTAACGTGTTGTCAACAATATTTTACAAAGTTCAGAGTTTTAGTAATTTTGTGTATTTAGTATATGTAATGAAATTTATGTATTGCGGAAACGATATATTTAAAAGAAGAGTAATGTGGGCTTTAGTAAAGAAATAACACTATAAATCAGCAAATATTGTTATATTGTGCAATTTTTGGTGCCAATTTCGTATGTGAATTTAAGGTAACAATGAACGGAGAAGGTGATTTTCACGGTTCATCAAGAACATTTTTAAAAACAGTCCAAGATACAACTATTAATATACTTCCAGAAAAGTCAGGGAAAGTTTATTAATATAGTTGTATGAAATCGTCATTTAAAGTGTATTTTACGTTTTGTTGAACTTTTATTTTATGTTTAGATAGAGTGTTTCGTTAGAATATACAGTAAAGGTTTTGTTGCCTAGTAACTATGGCGTCACTGATTGTTATAAAAGTAGACAAAATATAATTTAAAAAATGTTGTAAGTGTAAATATTCACATATCCTAGCATTAAAAGGTAACGATAACAACCTACTGTTTATGATTAAATTACGTACACTGGAAAATAAGACTTCTGTTCCTAGAGTACAAAGTTAATGACTGGTTACTTCATTCATATCATTTCCTTATTCATCACTTACTAGAAAACAAACAGTGTTAGGAGGGTTGTGTTTTATTTTTTCCTACAATCATTCTGAGTTTGTGTCCTTGTTTTTATAGACAGCAGTAGAGCGTCCTTATCCGAAAAAAAATGAGAAAAACTATTTTATATCTTTTTCTTTTTCATTAAGTCCTCTTAAGTAAGGAAAAATTATTCATTATAATAAAGATAAAAATAGACTAAAAATGGGTGCAAAATAATAAGAAATATAATTAGGAATAATATATGGGAATTATTCTCGTTATGAATAAAATAAATATAGGCCTATTGCATAATATTATTGCATTTTTTCTCATTTTGTTTAATATGAATTTAGTCCCGAGCCGTAGCGGGAAGGTCTAATGCATCACATCTTGTTGTAGATATACTCGAACAGGACTTGAGATAGTTCGGGGTCCGATGTATGTATGTGTAAATATATATATGAACCCAGCTGTCCAAACCATGGCCAGGCGCCTTGGTGCATGAGTTACGGTACTTGCATGCACCTTGTATTTAATTTAATTTCAAAAATATGTCTTATTTCAGTATTTTACGGTCCTGCAAAATGACTGGCAAGTGGAACATTACGTTACCATGTAGGCTTACTTCATTACTAATTCTACAATAAAGAAAAATGGTACGCAGTAGAAATTATATGAACATAATAATTTCGTATCATCATCAGTACTTACTTCATTTAAGACTAACTAAAAGTAAATTATTTAAAATAAATAAATAAATAAATATATATATATTGTAATTTGTAGCCTATTTAATTTTGACAACTGATATAACAGATTAATTCAGTCTTTTAATTTTGACAACTGATATACTTGTCTACACATCCATACCTGTGAGTTTATGCAATTACTAATATTTTGTTAGCATGTATTTATTTTCATTCATACTCTATATTAAAACGGTCGAAATAGCTTCACATTACACAGACCACATTATATGAGAGTAGTTTTGCCTCGTTTGTTAAATGTGATTTGTTTATTAAAATAATTGTACAAAATATGAAATACCGGTAGATTTTGTACTTGCAAGAACTACCAAAGTGTTTTATGAATTCTCATATCATCCGTAAAATCTCACTTTCAATCCTTGTAATATAAATTACTATTGTAATATCTTAGAGAGTCATTCACCATAAGCGAGCTTGTAACATATGTGATTTCTGAAAATATGTAATAATTCATTAATGTCAACAACATATTGTAAGTAATTACTAACTGGTGGAGATAAAACATAATATATCATTCATGATAACATCTGGCAGACAGAATTGAATTCCCATTCATCCAATGCGATGCGTAATCAATGTGGGAAGTCCCGTCAATGCAAACACTTGTCATTTTACATTTTTAAAAAGCACCTTGTTATTTTAAGCAATCAAAACTCGTCTCTACTAATGCAGGATTCAATTTGAATGACCTTGAACATACAACGATGCGATGATTTGATTTGGTTAAGTCTCTACATACCGGTGTTACAGCATTTCACATAGCATCAATTTCATTTTATTGCCAGATCACTTTAATATTTTTTCCCTTTTCCTTTTTAGGCACTATTTCGTGTCCTACACCACACGGGTTTTACAGGTACAATATCACTTGGTAGAGGATTTTAAACTCTGGATCATAGAGATCATTTTTTATTAGGAAATGTGCTCTCAGTTGAGCATTAGTGGTGGGACAGGACACACACCCAGACCCAAGGTGGAGAAAAGAGATAATTTTTGACCTCAGAAAAACATGAAATGCCTTCTGGATGATTGATCACTGATCATCTCAATGCTAGGGACATCTCCAAGACAACACTAACATTTAAAACAAGACACATCCTTCACCTATACATTCATACTAAATTTAGGCGAATGTGATATGGCTGATCAGATGATCTGGGACTGTTTGTATTTAAAAGCGTTTTGACATGTGTATAACAGGCGAGGAAAAACGCCAAAAAAAAATACACCCAGCAAACTTGTCATTGCCTCTCTAGAGGTAAATTTTTAATTCTGATTACATACAACAATCCAGATGCTAAGTGTTGTTCGACAGACTTTGTGGAACGCTCGCATACACCTCCATTCACACTAAAACGTTTTGTACTTCCCATTTATATCTGTGGAGGAAATCGCGAAGAAATGTTTGATTTTTTAAGGCAAATCTCGCTTCAAGAGTCTTCCCGTTATTTTGTCTTAAGGTGTACACTAGGGTTATAACTTTTTGTACTTTTGTGAAATAAAATATTTCCTGTGCAATTAATGGGTGAATGTTTGCTTAAAACCATTGAAAAAGGCTTTCATTTCACTGAGCTTCAAGAAAAGGTCACCCCCAAATTAATATTAAATATTGATATATAAATATATTTGGGGGTGACCTTTTCTTGAAGCTCAGTGAAATGAAGGCCTTTTCCAATGTTTTAAGTAAAATTTCACCGAATAATTGCACAGGAAATATTTTACACCCATTCGTTGCATAAGAAATATTTTATTTCACAAAAGTTCAACAAAAAGTTATAACCCTAGAGGGTTATAACTTCTTGGACTGTTTGTTGAAATAATATATTTCCTGTGCAATGAATGGGTGAACTTTTACTTAAAACCATTGAAAAAGGCCTTCATTTCGCTGAGCTTCGAGAAAAGATCACCCACAAATCAATATTAAATATTGATATATAAATATATTTAGGGGCTTTTCTTGAAGCTTAGTGAAATGAAGGTATTTTCAATGGTTTTACGTAAAAGTTCATCCATCCATTGAACAAGAAATATTTTATTTCACAAAAGTCCAAAAAGTAATAACCCTAGTGTACACACTTTTTGATTAAACGAAAATAAGGAGGATGTCTCCAGATAAATGATTTGCTCAATTCTGAGGCTAACTTCAAGAAAACACCAACATTTAAGACATCAGCACTTATACGTATACATTAGTACTAAACAAAGCTAATATAAAATGGGTGATTATGATGACCAGATGGTATTACAGTCTCTATTTAGACCTTACAATTTCCTTATATATGTTTGACAGATGAGGAAAAATAATCGAAATATATCATTAAGAAAATTTTACCAAGTGGGTAGCATACCCAAACCTGATCCGTACGAAGCTAACATTACCCTCTAGAGAGCGATAGAATTTCTTGAGTATCGTTAAAATTAAATTAGCGAACTTCTACAGAAAAGAGTTTAAATCCGATGAGAAGGATAGTCGTGGGACGTGTGTCGTTGATTTATAGCACATGAAAGAACGTGAGCCTGAGTAAAATTTGTTGGCCCTTTTACATCACAGATTAGAACTGCATCTGTTACAGAGTGAGTGTAAATAAAATACTCTCTACAGGAAACAGATTAACACAATAGAAGTACGCAGCCTATTGGACGCAATTAAAAGTTTTAAAAGCGATATGATCATTTAAGCTTCTTTAAATGAAAACAAAATAAAAATTGAATATTACGAAGGACAAAAATTAGAAAAAAAAAAGTATTGAAGATTTAAGTGGTGATAATATGAAGTAATTTTAAAAAGTATTGCAGTCTGTATCCATAGAAACAAACAATATACGATTGGGGAGGTTTCTATCAGGCAAAATAACCATATTATCGACCTGTTGGGTTCCATTCTTCGTACGGAGTGCATGACAATTACATTTCCCCCAGCAGATAGCAATCAAATTTACCGTGGAATATTGTACGCAGTCTCCACACAATTCTAACAACGGCTTTCCATTTTTTTTTGTCAGTAAAAAGGAGAGCAGCGAAAACCATTTATATGATTTCATTTTGTAAAATATATCGATATAAGGCCCATGTTACGCTATTCAAAAATTACAAGAATAATGTAAGAGTCTTTTCTTATTATTTTAGTATATTTATACGTCCATGTTTTCTATTTTCCAAATTAAGTATCCCTTTTCTATTTTTCCTCCAAATGATAAATCTTTTTTAGCTCTTCTTTATAGGGCAGTCTACCTTCGCTATTATTTAGTTACAGTTGATTCATAATTCGCGAGGTTAGAAATATAAGGTTCTGATATGATTCTATTTTTAATTTTTAGGTGATCGATAGAAAGGTAGAACTAAATATAGGATAAGGTGTCTGTAGTAAATATTGATCTGCGCAATACTCTTTAAGATTAATAACATTATAGTCACGCAGCGGGCCCGGGATCGATTCCCGGTCGGGACAGGCTTCTGGATGAGGTTTTTTCGGAGATTTTCCCCACCTATAAGACATGTCAGGAAGCTTAGGGCCAAGCGGTCCCCGAAAATCGTCCGGCCATCATCATCATCCTTCACAGGTATGGAAACCAACGGGGAGCTACCACCCATATGATTCCCTAATAAAGCTGCAAAGCATATTATGAAAATGCTATGATTGCAGTGAAAGACCTGCCCTCAGGCAGAATTACTATGGAATGGAATAGACAAAACATGAATGTTAGCTATAAAAATGATTCTTAAATCATTTAATATGAGATCAACAAATATAAAACTATGTAGATAGAACCCTCTGGTTCAAAATCTCACGAATTGCTAATAAACATGTAATATCTGTCCTTGGTTAGATGGATCAAGTTTTTAATCGGGTAAAGTTATTATGTAAGCTGCTTATTATTATTATTCCAAATTACATCACTATACTGTTTATAAGGGCATAAGATTACTGAGGATGACTTCCTTCGGCATGGAGGTAAAGTCGGTCGAAGATTTACGGGTGTAGAACACCAAGCCTATATAAATAAGTCCCTGAGCAAAATGTTTTGAGTCCTGTCACGATTAGATTTGAATTCTGTTCAAGAGTGTCTTTAAATAGGCTAAAATACTAACTTCTTCTTCTTCTTCTACGCCATGGAATAGGCCATAAGACCTGTTTCCATATCAAGAGACCGTATACCTCTATCTAACTAATACGCCGTGTTTTCCAATATTTTCTTGTATCCTTAATAAAATAGAGATTTCTTGATTACTGAAACTCTAGGCTGATAAGGAAAAAGAGTATAAGTCACAAAATGGCCAAAATGAGATGGGTTGTTGGCTCAGTACTGGGAGGGAATTGTAACATTTGGTCTTAGTAGTATAAGTCTAGAATGAGCTATGTGCACAGTGAAACACCTACCAACGATATGTTTAAAGATAATCGATAAAAGGTCTACCCTATATTTTTTTACTTATATTCTTTTTCCTTATCAGCCTAGAATTTTATCTAAATTCTATTATATAAGAATCTCCATGCCATAAGAGGATGGGAGGTCATTGTCATATTACCTGGTGTGGTCCACATGTATCATTCGCAGGGTTGGACGATCATCCAGCCACTATAAGGGTAACATAGGTCAGTATAACGAGTTCCCCAGCCATTATAATAAGTTTTCTCAGTTAATCGTAAGTACCCAAATTATCCATGATAACATCCCTATATTATAGCCGAAATTACACGAGAGAATCAATTTCCCATATCGGGACACGAACCACCACGTGTCCTCTAGTTCTGTCCCAGGCATACCTTACAACGCTTTGGTACGTTACGGGGCAATTTATAGTTTACATACTATATCAAATAGCCTATTTACTTTCCCTGCAAGGTTCTTAATATTTTTATTTAATCGTTATTAACTTTTTTTTATTTTTTATTGTATCTGGTCTAGTCTTAATTCTGCATATACTTCCTTTAATTTATTTACAGTTGCTTTAACCGCACGGTCATATCAGCACTTCTAACATTGGGAAATTCATCCTTTATTGCGTTCTGGATTTTACAGCTTTTAAAATGTATAAACCTGGGGCTGTCTTCAGAGTTCATTTGAAAAAATTCTTATTACTATCTTATATATTCGAATTTCGGTTTGTAATGTCATTTAAGTAGGTTTTATAAAATTAAAGTGAAACTTTTAGAGTTTACTTGATAACATTCAATTTGTAAATTCTTTGTTCCGTAAAAGGCGTTAAGTCCAAAATTGTACTTTTCTAAAAAAAATTAGATTGAAAAATAGTTAGGGGATATTTATTTTACAAATATTCTCGGCATGATAACTCATTTTAGTCCATATTGGAGATAATATCTTTTACACAACAAACACAGAATTATTATGCCTATTCTTACCATTTAAGATATTTATTATTTTTATATCACTGGTAATTTGTATTTTGTAAAATTTCGCTGATTTGGTGGAAGTGTAGACCTTATGGCCTTAGTAGAACTATTGTATAGCTGGCTTAACTTGGCAGAGAGAGAGATGGAGATACAAGGGTAGACCGTTCAACACTTTAGTCCAGATACAAAAGAAATAACCCACCCTGTTATCAGTTTTCCTCTTCCCCCTTACTCCTATTAACATCTGGTCAAGAAACACACAAAAAAAAAAAAAAAACACTGGTGCGAGAGAGAGATAGGTGAGTAGTGTTGTCTCATTCTACAAATTTCTCGTAAAGTTAAACCAGAGAGACTATAATAAAAATAGTATTATTATTACTATTATGATTACTATTATTATTATTATTATTATTATTATTATTATTATTATTATTATTATTATTACTATTATTATTACAACAAAACTTTATACGACTTACATTTTGCAGATGATCAATTGTCACTAGCACAAGATTATGAAGATTTAGAATATATGACTAGAAAATAATAGAATAATATGAAAAACGGGGATTAATTTTGAACATGAAAAAAAAAACAAATATTTATTAATTGGTGAACCAGAATAAATTTTAATTTTGGAGACTGGAGAAACAATAAAATATTTAGGAATTAAAATAAATAAAAATGAGAGTTATGAAGAGGAAATATTGTGGGATAAAAAAATAAGTAATAAAAATAAAATGAATATATATCATACAATTTTTAAAAGCATCATTACTAATGGAGCAGAACTTTGGCCATTAACAACAAAAACAAATAGGTATCTTTTGGCAACGGAAATGGATTTTATACTAAGGGCAGCAAGAATTTCAAGAAGAGAAAAAAATTAGGAACTCAGTTATAAGAGGGAAATTAAGATTGAAGACACTATTTTAGATTATATTAAAACTCAGCACGGACATGTCCAGCGAATGGAAGAGGATCGGCTACCAAAATCTGTTTTGGAATGGAAACCTGAGGGAAGACGAGGCAGAGGAAGACCTAAAACACCTTCAGGAGTCAGGGAATATATTTGTACATGAAATTGAAACATCTACAACCAGGAGATTGGATGGACCGACAAAATTGGCTATTGGGAATCGGACAATGTCAAAGACATTAATCAACCGATGATCTATTTATCTATTATTATTATTATTAGTAGTAGTAGTAGTAGTAGTAGTAGTAGTAGTAGTAGTAGTAGTAGTAGTAGTAGTAGTAGTAAAACTCTAGTTAAGATTGCGTTTACTTTATAGATGTGTCATTAATGTGAAGCCTACAAGAATAACTGTCATTATCTTCTTACCTCTATCAGTAAAAAAGTAATGAATTCAAGTTAACAGCTATAAAATAGATATAACATGAAACAAGATATTGATAGAAAAGTCAAAGATCGTGATTATATAAAATGAAGCTTTTTAATGGTCACAGACTTTGTAGAAGGGGTGACAAGTGTGAGTTTATATTTTTTTAATTTCATGTACAAGAAGAGCAGGGATGACATCCCCTTATTAAGCTCCCCGTGTGTAAAAGTCCAGGAACTAGCACTTAACATGAAGGGTGCCACTAAGTGCTTGTAAGGAGGTGTGATGTTACACTTGGTACACTCGCATCACATCAGTATCTGCATTTTAAAGAACATGTAAACGTTAATTTTGAAACAGTATATTACATGACATAGGTTATGTCAACAAATTGGACAATTTTAGTGTATCCATAGATTATGCCTATGTATACTGTCTATGAAACACTATTACTCGGACACGAGTCAAGATTAAAATACAGTTTTTGCATTTTTTTATTTCATAAATCCGTCAACATTAATAAAATTCATGATTTAATTCCGTTGAGGTATTAGTCATAAAATTAAAATTATATGATCTACAAAGAGCTATTTTTAATTTGGAAAAAGTAATTACAATTTAAAAATTTCAAAGAATAAAACTAAAATTTTAGCATTTAAACATAATACCTTAAGATCAAAAATGGTAATTGATAATAAAATTTTAGAGCAATTGAACAGTTTTAAATATCTAGGTTTAAATTTATCATATGTTAAAATTGGAGATATTAATGACAAAAAAATATATATTTAATCTGATGTGTGGCACTATTAAAAGAGCCCTTCAAAACACAAGAAAGAAAACAAAAATGAAATTTTATAAAGTAATGTCTGCTCTGGTATTGATGTATGGATCAGAATGTTGGACGATCACTAGAAGACAGGAACAAAGATTGGAGGCAGCTGAGATGAGATTTTTGAGAAATAGAGCAGGATATACTCTGCTGGATAAGAAAAGAAATGAAGATATAAGAAAGGAACGGGATATTTTCAAACTTACAGACCGAATAATTAAATATAGGAACGGCTGGAAAGAACATATTGATAGAATGCCAGAAGGAAGATTTCCCAAATTATTGCTAAATTATAAACTGCACGGAAGGAGAAATGTTGCACGCCCACACAGAAGATGGTCTGAACAATTTTAACAATTTAAAAACGTTTTTCTTGTTTTTTGTTATATGATTTATTGTAATTGTAATTATATTATTAATTCTAGCTTTCATGAAACAGGAACGAGCCAACAGGCTTAATCCCTGGATGATGATGATTATAAAATTATAAAACTATTACCTAATAGGTCCGTCTCCTCAACTTGTGAATGCAATATTGAACTAGTGTTCCATACAGGGTCAGCATATAAAGACATATATCCTGTTTCTTCTGCTAATGATGGGACTAGTCCCGAAAATCCTACAGAATATCAATAGTGTTCAAAGTTATGGAGACGGACTTGTTAGGTAATAATTTTATATTATAATTTAAATTTATTTCTTAATTCTGACTACATAAAACATTAAAGAATAAAACAAGAAGAGACACTAGATTGAAGTTTTACAAAACATTGGCAGTTCCTGCATTACTTTATGGGAGCGAAACTTGGGTAATGACCAAAAAATTACAAAGTAGAATACAAAGCGCAGAAATGAACTTCCTTAGAAGAACAAAAGGCTGCACAAGATTGGATCGGATAAAGAATGAAGATATAAAAACAGAGTTAAATATATATCCATTGAATGAGAAAATCAAAGAATATAAAGAGAAATATTTACACACGTAGAAAGAATGAATGTAACAAGATTACCAAGAGCAGCATTCAATTACAAGTCAAGAGATTCAAGGAATGTAGGGAGGCCAGTGAAAAGATGGACAGAACAACTGTGAGGCGGAACAGGCAATTTTTGCCTAGCCCGTGAAGTGAAGAAGAAGACGAAGAAGAATAAGAAGAAATCTGACTTGTTCAAAGCAACATACAATACTGGGTTTATGTTAATGGAAATTTAACATTTTTCAATACTGTTATTTTAACACAGTTCCAATAATGGATCATATTATAATATTATAATGATATTGTGAAAAGAAAAAATAATGTCTGAACCAGGAATCGAACCGTGGACCTCTAGTTCTCCAGACTAGTGTGCAGCCCACTGGAACATTAAAGAATAAAACAAGAAGAGATACTAGATTGAAGTTTTACAAAACATTGGCAGTTCCTGCATTACTTTATGGGAGCGAAACTTGGGTACTGACCAAAAAATTATAAAGTAGAATACAAAGCGTGTGGAACGGTGTAGTGGGCTGCACACTAGTCTGGGGCACTAGAAGTCCAAGGTTCGATTCCTGGTTCAGACATTAATTTTTCTTTTTACAATATCATTATAATATTATATTATGTTAATGGAAATTCATTACAGGTAATGATCTATCAATACTCTTGTGTTTGTAATTTTGTGGCCTAGGTCTACATTTAAAACTTACCAAAAGTAGAAGTCTGGAGGGGATAAATCCGGAGATTGAGGCGAGAACTGCGTATCACTTTCTCTTCGTCCTATTCATGTCTGATAGAATATGTGATCAAGAAAATTCCTCGCATTGACACGGAACTGAGCTGAAGCCCCGTGCTGTTGAAAATAACAAAGAGGTTTAGAGAATTCTTTGGGTATTGTGCAAAAGTCTGCATCACTGCATAAACATTCGAGTTTTTTTATGGAACTTCTTTCATCCATTCCGTCGTCTAAACGCATCTTCCGTCGACTTCAAACTTGTCTCAGATTCTTGTGTTACTCTGTATTGCATTATATTGCCTCAGGACAACAAACGAACTTTTATTTTATTTTCACCATTTCTCTTTACTCTGTGTGCATGGTGTTGCTTTCATGTCATTTTACAATAGAATTAAAAAAGAGTCTATTAGCTTGGACGTTCCAGAAGTGACTCTTAACTAAGTCACGGCCATTCTCGAACCCGTAGGTTCATGGCAATGAGGACATAAACTCTCCATACACTCATATCCTGAGCTAATATTTTCCAATCATCCCCTGTAAATCTACTTCCCTCATATCATGGTTAATGTTATTCTCTCACCTCATTTTTCAATCCCCATTCGTACCACATGTCCTGCCCATCGTAATCACGAGACAACTGTTATTATTATATCTGGTTTCCGATAAAGAAAATTTTACCCCAGTGGAACCCAAGTCCGCGTTTCTCGACGGTTGTATTTTACGGTGAAATGTCATTATATTGTTTTAATTGGTCTTTTTTTCAAATATGCAAGGGCATTTAGTATAAAGTATTACATAATTATTTTATAATAAATTAGCTATTATTATAAAAATTTTAAAAAACGTGCCTGGAAAGATTAAACTGAGAAATAATTATCATTAATTTTGTGGAAGCTACAGTGACTCAAAATCACCTTATCTAAAAAATGTTAAATTAAAAATATATAAATGGTAATTTTTTTAGGTATACTATATGGATGGTCGGCCGTGGTGATGTAATGTTAATGTTCCTTGCCTCTAGTCTCGAGGGTCGCGAGTTCAAACTCGGCCGGGGTCGATTGATTTTTGAGATGGAAAAATCCAAGGGACTCTTGGAGGGAGTAATGGGTACCGGGTCTGAAGATTTTCAGCTCATAAAAGAACCGCAAGCCTTAATAAAAAGGCTCTGTGCAAAATTTAACCGACCTTCAACCATCCAAATAATATCTTAGTTGCCTACTAGATGTCTCATTGAGGAATTGTGCTAACTACATGTAACCCGTTGACATATGTAGGTAAATAAGGGTAACTAAATTGTTAAAAAAACTCCCGCAGTGGAGCACCGGTGTCTTATTTTAAGAGAGGATACAAAAATGCGAGTATATGAGAATAAAGTCCTTATCAAATTTCTTGGGCCAAATAGAGATGAAAAGACATGTGAATGGAATAGCATTAGGCCTACGTGATCCGAGTAGGAAACCGGTTGTAGTAAGAACATTTAAATATCTTATAGTGCGATGGGCCAGGACATATGACACGAAATGTGAATAAAAAGGTGCACGGAAACTTTTTGTAGGAAAGCTAGAGGGAAAGAGCCCAACAGGTAGGCCAAGAATAAGGCGAGTGAATACGTAATATTAACCATTCTTTGAGGGAAGTGTATTATATCAAGAATGATAGAAACATATTACATCAGAATAGGGATGTTCAGAGAACTTATTTCCGCGCTGCTATGAAACTTCGAATTTGATAGTATCAGTTTAATTAATTTATTAATTAGTTATGTGACTCAACATCTATTATACTTACTTGTAAAAAAAATGATATCTAATGTATTTCAATATTTAAAAAATTTGGTGTAATGCCATGAATATTCTGCAATTAGATTCAAACATAATGATCATGACAGTAAAAAATAATGTGGACACTAATGTGTTATGTTTAAGGTGACCAGACGTCCCGATTTTGGTGGGACAGTCCCGATTTTTAACAATTTGTTCCGCGGCGTTTTAAAAAATCCGGATTTTTGGAAAGAATGCACGGCAAGCTAGGGAACGGCGGGAGAACGGAAACGGAATATAGGCGGCCATGTGGCTTTTTCGCCAGGATATGAGTTTTATATTATTTTTGTTAATTTTATAATGATAAACTTTCATAATAACAAATAATTGTTGAGAACTGATTATCGAGAACTGCTTATCAAAGTTTGCATTGTTGGTCAGTTGTTCGAATTCGACAACCACTGTTCGAATTCGACAACCACTGTTCAGACTTAATTAACAATGGCATTGGTAACGGCAAAAACATTTTGTAACTGTCCCTCAGTGATACACATTGTACTGCGTGTTTAGTGCTAGTTAAACAAGTGACGTCAACAAATCAGCTATTCAGTTAATTTAGGTACATGAACAAATTCGTTCTAAGCATGTGGCCTGTACGGTAAACCTAGCGAAGATGGTCTTGATCTTTCCACCGATGATTTGGTCTTCCTTGGTCCCTCTGTCCAGTTGGGGTATATTGGAATGCCAATTTTGGAAGTCTATTTCTTGCCATTCTCCTCGGATGACTTTTCCATTCTTGTTGGTATCTTCGTATATCTTCATTTAAACTTGTTACTCCAAGTTTTCCTCTGATAATAGTGTTCCTTTGGTGATCCAGTCTATTAACTCCTAACAATGATCGTAAGAAGCGCATTTGGCTTACTTGAAGTTTATGAGAGTTTCTTTTATTTAAAATCCAAATTTCACTTCCGTATTTTAGAGCATCTTTTGATGTGATGTTATGTAATCTTAGTTTTGTCTCTGTCCTCATCTGTTTACCATAATGTCTTCGTATTACCCCATTCATTTATTATATTATAGTAATTTACTTATTTCATAAATACATGAATTTTCTTGAATTTAGCAGACAAAACTCATATTATTTATATACAGCGCCGGCCTTGAAAGTGATACTTACGACCTTGTAAGTTGAACGTATGTTGAAATTAAAATAAATATATTACAATACTAATTTTGCTTTCTATAAAAAATTTGTGTTGCTCCATATAACCTAGAGAAAATTTAAAATCAAGAACCCTCCCCCTCCCCCGGTCAATGGTGTCTTGCTTTACCAATGTTAAAATCTGATCACCTTAGTTATGTCCCAACTTACTTTTATGAATCATAGATTTATAGAGACATATACGAAAGTGGATTCTCTTCATGAACGCATGATTTCTTAGAAATATATTTTGGAACAACATCTGCACATGTGGCTTTGAAGAAGAATTGTTAGGTAATAATGTTGCACATTGTCTCTCAAACAGAATATCTGGCAGATCCGCTTCGCTTTTCGCAGGATTGTATTAATGGGAAAGGCGCTCTCATAGACTCATAAAAATTCAGTCAGCGATAATCCCTATGATGTGAATTTGAAGGGAGAAAGTTTTATCGACCTACGCATTACACCGACTGGCAAAAGAGACAAGCCTGACAGTTACAAAAAACTACAAGTGAAAATCGACAGTGGAGCGATACATTATAGAGAAAACGCCTTACTTTTAACAACGCCATGGGTTGTTTCTTTTGTTCTTAGATACTAAAAATGCTCTACGAATAAAATCAATATTTCTTCTTCCTCAGCATCGTGACCTATTGAATATAGCCTCAGCTTCTCTAATGACTCATTCCGATCTAGATACTTCTTCCTCCATCTTTTCACTCCCAGCTGACGTGGTTTTCTTTCACATATCGATCCGTCTTAATCTGGGTCTCCCTCTCCTACTACTTCCTATTTTTACTTCCATAATCATCTTAACCATTCTCTGATTATTCATTCGTTGAACATGTCCAAACCCAATCTCAAATCAAATTTTATATTTGAATATTAATAAACCTAATAGCAAACTAATTGAAACACATCTTACCGCTCAGCAATAATTTATATCAAACAAACGGTAAAAAAATACATTCAACCAATCTTCAGATCCGAATTCAAGAAAAACAATGGAAAAAACACCATCCGTACTACGCCAGATGCACCTCGAAAGGAAGCTGTAGCATATTTTCGACTAAACACAGGACATGATTGTCTTGCAGCTCATCTTCATCGAATTGGAATTTACAGAAGTCCTCATTGCCCACTTTGCTCCACAAACACTAACATGGACAGAAACCACCTACTATAGCGTCAGGCACTTCACTCTGCTACTCTGAAGGATAAATACTGGGAAGCAAGAGCCTAACTTTCTGTTTTTCTATGATGTTTTATTGTTTTAATTTATTGTTATCAGTTATCAGATGTACTGAAATGAAATTTTTTAAGATCCTTGAAAGGATGTACACGCATGGATACGTTATATAATGAATCAATAACTGGAGATATTTTCAATATTAGATAAACTAGAAGAGCACAAATACCGATGGAAAGAACATTTAGACAGAATGGACAATACAAGGTTACCCAAAACGATCAACACCTACAAATCGCATGGAAAAAGGGAGGCCAAAGAAACGATGGACTTGAGACCGGAACAGGTCGCATTGACCTAATCCTGGAAAGGAAGAAGTTATTAGATGTGAGGTCGGAACAGTCAAAGGCCTAATCCGTGAAGGATGATGATATCAGTTATTTGTTTACTCATAATTATGGACGATGACTTTTGTGAAGTCCCTTGCATTTGTATACATAAATAAATAGCCTACGTATTTATGAGTGGGACGTGTGGAGAGTGAAACTATGTAATCTCTAATTTTAGTAATAGTATTTTGTTTAACGACGCGCTTTGACAACTCAGGTCATTAACCTCCAATTTTAAATCTGGCGTTTTGCCCAGTGGTATCTTATTTCAAGCTTAAGGTTCTTTGACTTTCAGTAAATCTACGACACGGGACACACAGCATTACATCCCTTGCCTAGGAAGACATATTCAAGATTTTTACGCCCTGAAAAATCCATACACCCTCGAATCTCGGAAGCAGAGGCGAATGTGGTAACCTATAGTCTTATCAGGACAGACAAGACGAGATTTGCTTATTCAAGTTTAATGATGAATAGTCAAATAATGTTTACATGGGTATCATAAGTTTCTTACATGATATGAGGTCTGCAATATATTTTAAGCTTTACTTTGAAAGGTTGATTTATAGAATTCTCTGCAAGTCTGTATGATACATTACGCTCTGGGGAAGTTAGTGTTGGTGACATCACATGTTTAAGTGACCATCCCGCCCCCGTACAAAGCACAGCAATGAATTATTCATGCACCCTTCCGCCAATCAGGAATACAGTGTCGAGGGTGGTTCCTGTCGAGGGACAAATATGAAATTCATATCAAATGCATCTAACAGGGAGCTAAAAAATCCATTATCTTCAAATCCGACATTTTTTACGTTTTTCCACCTTAATATTTATACATAAAATATTTAATATAGGCCTAGGCCTACATGTTTTATATGTATAATTGCAGCAAATATTTATAAATTAATGATGTGGTCTGACGAAATACATTTTAATCGTAATACGATGTAACGAAAGTTACAAACGTTTGTAAAGTTAAATTTATTAGCATCAAGGATTAGACCCGCTGATCTGTTCCGATCTCATGTTAGAATTATTCTATCCATCTTTTACTGGGTCTTCCAACATTTCTTCGTCCTAGTGGTTTGTAATGAATAATCTGTTTCGGAATTCTTTTGTTATCCGTACTATTGATGTGATCCATCCATTCATCTCTGTATTGTGTAATCCTATCTAATAGTTTGAATATGTCCACCGCTGTGGTCTCGAGGTAGCGTGCTGCCTTGTCACGCAGCGGGCCCGGATTCAATCCCCAGTCGGGGCAGTTTTTCTGGGTGAGGTTTTTATCGGGGTTTCTCCTCATCTGTAAGACAAATGTCAGGAAAACTTTAAGGCCCAAACGGTCCCCGAAATCATACGGCCAGCAGCATCATCATCATCCTTATCATTATCATCACCCTTCACCGGTGTGGAAAGCAACAGGAAGCTACCACACCTACAATTCCCTAGTAAAGCTGCAAGCATAGCATGAAAATGCTATGATTGCAGTGAAGGACCCTTCTTCGGGCAGAATTACTATGGATGGAGTTTGAATATATTCAGTTCTCTTCGTATATCATCACTTCGCCTTTGATCCATTATTGTATAGCCAGCCATACTCCTCAGAAACCTGATTTCTGACATTTCTATTCTTCGTTTTTGGTTAAGACCCAGTGTTCCGATCCATACAGTAGTGTTGGAGCCGCCATTGTTTTATAAAATTTTAAAAGCGTCTCCTTTCTAGTTCCTTTGAGACTTCATTTTATGGTGCCACACATATAATTAAATTTATTTATTTATTTATTTATTTTGTTTTCAATGTCTTCACTTTTTCTATATAATACATTGTATCCAAGGTAAGTAAAATTGCTCACTTGTTCTATTATTTTATTCTCTAATTGGATTTTGACTCTTAGTGGCCCATACCCTCGAAAAGCTAAAAATTTTGTTTTTAGAGTAGATATTTTCAAGTTGTATGTTTCACATATTTTAGTTAATTTGTTAAACTAATGAAGTCGGTAACGTGTTATTTATTACTGTATTATATTATCTTGCCTTCATAGTAAACGTTAACGTGCTGATAAATAAAGCATAAATGAAGCGCATTCCTACTTCTATAAAGTCTAAATAATCAAGAATGTGAAAGATTTCTGAAAAAAACGCCGAGGTGATCAGAAATCCCACATTACATGGGTAGTTTTAAAATGACGATGACATTCTCAACACGCATATTGTCCAATATCGAGATCAACTGACGTCATGAGAATGGATAACAAGTGAAGAATATTTCACTGAATTTAAATCAAGCCGGACGTCTGAGCTCAGGTCTCAGGGAAGTGCGATATTTGACGTGTTTAGAATCGTAAAGAGTCCACGACATGCTTCTATATTCATATTTTAAACACATAAGCACCTTGTTTTGGTATTTTATTTTGCTTACATTGATTAAGAAATATATTCACTCACTGGTCATGTGAAATGATTGAAACGATGCAAGATGTATCCCTTCGTCACTGAAGATCAGCAAGGAAGTTTACTATGTAGAATTATATAGTTAATTCAAGGCTGACATACCCCAGATTTATCCATATATTTATGAACCCTTTCTTGTATAGAAAAGAGTTCACTGTGATTGTGCATAGGTTCAAATAGCCTCTGATTGAAGTGTTTGTTATCGTAAACTAAGGACTCTTTAAGCTTGGTTGTTTCTATATTTGTTAGAATTTTGTACGAATTTGAAAGTAATGAGATCCCCCTGTAATTATTGCAATCATTTTTTTCTTCCTTCTTATAAGATAAAAATTAAAATATACCTGTTGGCAGGTGCCGTCGTCCTCAGTTGTGTTAAAATATTGTATTTAAAATACAGCTGAGAATGACGGCACCTGCCAACAGGTATATATTTTAATTTATATCTTCAACGGAATTTGATATGAATTTTATTAGTATTTCCTTCTTATAGATTGGTACAATAATCGATTCTTTACATTCAATTTGAAGACCCCCCTTTTTTTACCCATATCCTACTAAGCAACCGATGTATCTTGCCTATAATTATTCTCCCCCTGATTCTATCAGTTCTGCTGTGATCTCATCTGAATCTGACGTTTTATTCATCTTTAATATTTATATTGCCATTTCAACCTTTAATACCCTTGCTTCTGCGTCTCGTGAATTTATCGATAATTTGGAAATCACTCGTGGCATTACTTATGATAAACTTTCTCGAATATATTATACGACACAGCGGAACGTTTACCTCCAGTCATAGCAGCACTGTTCCTGCGTCGCACTGACATAGATACTAAACATGTATAGATAGGAAGAAATAGCAAATGAAGCATTTACCTAGCACACTAATCCAAACGCTACATGAATTGCATTGCACTCCTCGACGCTATAGATTGACGTGAAGCGAGTGTACGCGGGATCACACGGCATAAGTTCGCAAATCATCCACAAATGAAGCAGGTCAATGTTCGTTCCGCTATGTCGGATAGTAAGCTATTTTCGTTTTTCAAAAAGACTATTATTATAGTAGTAGTATTTTTTTAACTACGCTCTTTAAGAACACATGTCATTAGCGGAGTGAAAGAGCCAACAAATTCTGCTGAATGTCCTGTTTCTTAAGCATAAGATTGTTTAGGTACTGGAAATCAACGACCCAGGATCCACAGCTTTAGTTCCCTTCCGAAGGAACTATACTTTAACATTTTTAAGAATCCATCGAACCCGGCCGGGATTGAACCTGGGACTTCGGTACCAGAGTCATGCACGGCAACCTTTAGTTTGCTAGATATACAAAATCGAGTAGATATTCAGTGTATGATTAGTTAGTGGGTATATGTCAAGAATAATATAGGATGCATAACATTCTCTATATCACTTAAATTTTCCTGAAATTGTAAAATTAAATTTTTTTACACGTTCCATTTCATTATTAATCATTTCACAATTAATTAAAATTGAATCAATAGTATCAATTAAAAACACAGCTAGATAAATACACAATTTACCACATACAACCAAAGATCCTGTACTTTTATAACTTTACACGTTTAAGTATCTACATAAAAAATAAATAAAGTAATAAAATGAAATTGGGGACTTGCGCTGGTTCGAGTCTCCATGGGGGGAGAAATTTTCTCATGGTATTTCGGCCAGTATGGGACCGGTGCCCACCCAGCATCGTGAGGCATTTGGGTAACTACAATAAGTAGCGGTTCCAGGTTGAGAAAATCAGCTATAACGGCTGGGGAACTCGACATGCAGACCACATGTCACTCCTACACCGGCTAGATGACCATCTACCTCTATGATTGACACATGTGGATATGAGGCCAGCAGCCGGCTGGTAGGCTAAGGGTCTTCTAGGCCTGTCGCGCCATGGATAAAAAAATAAAAAATGAAATTGAATACTACGAAGTACAAACAAAAATAAACATACTAAATATTAAAGATCTGGTTAAGAAAATCATTAAGAATTCAAGGAGTTCATACTTTTAGCTTGTTCACAGGGTAAACCTATTTAGCCATGGTGATTTTATTCACAGTACTCTCCTGGTATTGTACGCATCACTGCATGCAATCTGGTTGCCCGGTATCAGCTGATTTACATTATAAGAGCTGGACAACTCCTGCAACGAAATTACCACATAATAAATTTGATTCAATAAATTGAATGTCACAGACAATGGAAGTAAATCAAGTGCGCAGATTTTAAGAACGATTTTTTTTTCTTCAGATAAAACCGTGTATGTTAGTTTAATTTAAAGGAATTTCCCTTCTTAAAATCTGGGCATATATATTACTTCCACATCTGTATATCAAAGACAGTAAAATTAGCCTCTCGCAATATAATTCTATAGAATAATACATGAGTTTTAGCTTTCAACGTAATATGTTTGTAGCTTTCACTTGAATGCCACAGTCCTTGATATGTATATGCCAAGATTGTATTTTTAAACGGTAAATTATTTTTTGTAACTTTAAATTGTTATGACTATAGAAATAATTACGAAAATAGGAGAAATAACTTCTATTTGGAAAATCAATCTAATTAACAAGACATTTTTTTAAATGTTAACCTATATTATGCCTTCTTTCGGAAGCAAGAGCTTTGAGTTTTATGCTCTAGATCAGCGGTTCTCAACCTTTTTTGACTCGCGAACCCCTTCCACAACGATCTGAGTTGAGTGAACCACTGACTTTTAAATATACGACATACAGTAGACATGCAGAAAATTTAATTCCAAGCAAAATGTTTAATGACCTTAATTTAACTTAACCCTTAACGGTTAAAACCGAAGTTACTCTAGTTACGGCTTAAAAGTTACACAACGTGTAGGCCTAGTTGTAGCGAAATCAGATGCATTCCTAACGTTGTTACATAACTGTAAATCAGGCATTCGCGGCAAATATTAATTTATTGTTGAAATGATGTGATACATTTATGATATTACACATATGTAACAAGGGGCATTATACGGTTAATTTAATTTTAATATAATAATAACAATTATTATTATTATTATTATTATTATTATTATAATTATCATTATTATTATTATTATTATTATTTTATTATTATTATTATTAAAATGCTGCAGAAATGATGGAAACAATAAGAGACCTAACCTCGAAACCCGTCATTACGGAAAAGTTTTGGCAAATCCCTTGAAATATTTTAGGGGTTCGCGAACCATAGGTTGGGAAACGATGCTCTAGATTAAGGACACCCGATAAAAACCACAAGCATGAAAAAAAGCTTCTAAACAAATCTAAGATCTCCTCTTAAGATCAGGTTCGATATGAAATGTTAAATAACGTTAATTAATAAAATATCATTTTGATCACTCTGTATCCATTGTAAAGTTTGGAGAGGGTATTTAATGGCATAGTATTATTACAATCTATGCAAAACAGTTCTTCGCTTTAACAACGCAATAAAGCAGAGATATCCCCCTGGTAGTTGTACAACCTTTTTATAGCCATGCAGAAAGCCATAACCATTGCACTTTGCTGTATCCATACATCATCTTGTAATTTAATAAGTGTTGTGATGACTCTATGGGGAGAATTAGAAGAAGTGGGCCCTTAAACAGAAGAGAGGTTGGAATGCGCTTCATTTATCAGCACGTTAACGTTTACTATGAAGGCATTAGAATATAACACAGTAATAAGTTACACAGTTACCTGCTTTGTACGTTTAAATTTAGGCCTACTAACTGTTGTAACTTTTGTTGCATCACATTACGATTAAAAAGTCGGCTATTCTATGCCAGGAGTCCACCTATAACCTACTCTTTCATTACGTTAGATGGGAAAAGAATTTGGTGTGAGAAAATGGACAAGTTAGTGTACACCAGAGTAACTTACAGTTTATTGGATAATCTGGCGTACCATAAGGAAAAGTTGATTATTCTGTTTGAACAATGGCTAATGTATGTTGATTCCTGGAGCAGAATCATCAAAATGTCTTTAATATATGGGTTAGTGATTTGTGAAATTTTCTTTTAATAATGTAAACAATTATTAAAATGTACAAAAATTGTTTTTAGTCTTCAGGTTACACTGGTCAACATAATTTTTGTCTCATGGGTACCAATAGTTGCCCTTAATGCAGTTTTTATCGTGTTTTCAAATATGTATTCGGAATTTCTCCATCAAAAACTTTTTTTTTATTTCAATTTAAATTAATGTATTTAAATAATTATATTTTTAATAAACGTTTTTTCGTCCATTTGTCCATTGTAAAATAAAACCAACGAGCTAACTTAGGAGATTTCAGCTATGGAAAAGAGATATCAAGGCAAATAGAATCCTAATATGCTGGCCGATTATTGTTAGACCATCAAGAGGGATGCTCCACAGGCGAAATATAGCAGAACATCGTCATTTCTTACTTTCTAGGTGAGTCTGAATGTTCGAATATTGTGTAGTTACGAATGTAGGAAAAAATTAAAGTGTTTGAAATTATAAATTCCTGACTCTCGGAAAACCTTGCGTGATGGAGAAAAACAGATATATTTGAATTCAGGAGAAAAAAATACTATCAGAATCACATATTTTTCTTTCTGAGACAAAAAAAATTATTTTTGTTGCTCAGTGTTACTATTAGATAAAATCCAGAACACAGGATACCTTTGCACTGAATACTAACACAAATTTCCTGCTCTTACCTATGATTTCCTATGGGGGTTTGTGAAGGTTACAACACACCTATATATAAACTTAATTAATTTGCGATGAAATATGTTATCAAACCACGCTAAAGTCACTCCGCAAATGTTGCTGAATGGCTACGTGGAGGTGGAGTGTAGGTTGGACATCTGCCGGGCCACTGGGGATACACATAACCAAATTGTTTCAATGTATCGTAAATTACATTCTATACACACATACATATATTAGTAAAGATGGTCTTCTTAGTGATTATAAAATGGTATTACACGCTATCAATAAAACCCAAATTACCAAACCAACATTTTAAAATAGTCGATGCATTTCGATAGCGACGCTATCATTTAACATTTTAACATTTTGCTTTGGTGATTTTGGTTTTATTAGGCCTATGTGTAATACATAATTTAAAATCGTGTATTTTGGTACTAGGAATTTAGAATATTTGAGAATAAAATGCTTAGGAAAAAAAATTGGACCAATGTAATAAGAATCTCGCACCGTGGCCGAATAGTCAAAGGCATCATACTTTAGTGTAATGCTACAGGACGCGCTGGTTCGAAGGAAGAACCATTTATCTGGAATTTCGGCTGCCTATAGGGACCCATGCCTACCCAACATCATGAGGAAGTTAGGGAGCTCCAGGTTGACAAAACTAACTGTAGCAGCTGGGGGACTCTACATGCTGATTACGCGTCTCCTCTATACTGGGAGGATGATCATCCAATTCTGTGACTAACATATGTGGATGTAAGGCCAGCAGAGAGCTGATAAGTAGACTATAAGTATTTTAAAGCATTTCGCGCAATAGGCCTAAAATAAGAACACATAAGTCTTGCGATGAGCAGAAAATGTTGCACGAATGGGAAAGGAAAGAGGATCATCGAAACTTCATATTTTAAAAAAATCAGAAGAAAAGCGCCCAGTAGTTAGGCCAAAAATGAGTGAGAATAACATTATCCACAATATTTGAGGGAGGTGATTATAGAGGGAATGATCCGAAAGTGTTAACTCAAGGTACAGTTAAGCTTATGTCCGGGGAATCGGGGTTCGAAAGTGTCGGTAGTTAGTAGTGTGCTATTGGATGATGTACTTTTTAGTAATACTATTGGAGGACGTTCGTGTCATTTAATTGGTGACATTTTTCCATCCTATATATTCATGAATGGAGACATTTTAACCCTCTGAGGTTTGGGAATGTATTGATCTGGTCTTGAAAATGAAAGAATCAAACCCCATTTGACTAACTCAGCCACCTACTTTGTCTAGTGAACCGTTACGGAATAAATAACCTAAGTTGACCACTTTTAACGCTTTCATTAGATTTTTATTTTATTTATATACTTTACCAAGATGGATGATGAATAACATGGAAACTTTTTTCATACATAAAAATATAACGATTAATTTTTTCCAAAATAGAAACGTCAGAAACGAGGTTTTTTGAGGAGTGTGGCTAGGTATACAATAATAGATCGAAACGAAAGAAAATATACGAAGAAAATTAAACATATTCAAACTATTACATAGAATTGTACAATACAGAGATAAATGGATGGATCACATCAATAAAATGGATAATAAAAGAATTCCGAAATATATTGTTCATTACAAACCACTAGGACGAAGAAATGTAGGAAGATCCAGTAAAAGATGGACAGACTAATTCTAACATGAAATCGAAACAGACTTTAAGGTCAAATCCATGTTGCTGCTGATGTTGATGATGAAATATTCTGAAAGTAGATAGTGTTTAGTTCAGAGGCTCATTGCAGGCTTGATGTCATTTTACATGCTGTAAATCCAAGAAAGGGGACTCACTCCTTGATTACCCTTCCGAAGGAAGTCGTAATTAGGATTTTTATGCCCTGAAAAAATACATCAATTCCGGTCGGGTTCGAATCTGTGATCCTCAGAATCTTAGTTATCAAGCATGATAATCACAAAATATTGTGAAGGATCAATGGTGATTCTGGAATTAGCTGTTATATTCCAACCTTGAGTAAGAGTATGGTAGCATATTACCATTGGCTAATTACTCTTCTCTATCTGTCAAAATTTCAGATGATATAATAATTCCACATTCCATTCAAAGTTTTTCTCACACTGCAGTTTAAGAATAGTATTTCTGTTAAGAGGCTAATCGAATGCTAGGGAACGAGCTCCTAGTCTACACGCTTTTTATTCCGACGCACGGAATCCACACATTTTCCTTAGGGGCTTGTAATTTCAAGGTTGAGGTTTATTTACGTTTCGTCAATATTCAGAAGGAAGCTGTACTAGAATTTTTATGAACTAGAAATCGATTGCGGCTAGTTGAACCTTTAACTCCAATCCTAGCGATCATAACAGTTGCTAGATCATCGGAATCGATCTATTTATCTGGATTTTATTGTTATTAACACAAATGTGATTAATAAAATACCAACTGAACATTTCTTAAAATCGTATTTATTCTTCAATCAGAAAATGTAAATTGGTGTATTAATAAATGCATAATCGTATTTTTATTACGAGAAATCCTAAATGCAAGGGGATTCTATTTAATAGAATCATATATTAGTGTACAATAAAGCAAAGTAATATGTATGTCCTTTTAATCCTGGTGACTTTCATCCTAATACATGCTTAATCTAAAATCGAAAGTCCTGTTCAGTATGTAAACTACTATAATGATACATCACTTCTAAAATGGAATGTATGTTTACTGTTGTCTGTTATAAAAACATTAATAAAACCTATACTAGGCTGTGAAACATGAGTACTAAAGGAGTCTGATAAAATCTATTGATCTTTGAAAGGAAGATCTTACAGAGAATTTTATAAAATTTTAGAATTGTATCTGGGCATACTTTACGGAGAGTTTTTGGAATTTGATCAATTTTATGTCTATGTCTTTACATGTGACTAAATGTAATTATTGTACATAATATACTAAATTTTTGTTTATATTTTGGTCAATTCTCATGAATCACTTTATGGCGTGAAGAAAATACAATTATTATACAACTCTACACTTCTCTTGATCCCTCCATTGAGAAGTTCATTTTCAAAACATCTCTTATTCGTCTTGAACCAAAACTGACATCTTGAGTACCGGTATATTCTTGTTACTGCTAGATTACCCTATGTACAAATGTCTGACTTCAGATCAATACAAACTTACGTGAAAACTAACAATTGTAATCAAAAGTACTCTTGTTTACTGCAAAATAGCGACCACAGATCACTTCCCCATAAATTTATGAAAATATGCTCCTCATATCGATGTTATCATGCCCGTTTATGGTTCCGAAATTCCCGGGCGTAAAAATGCTGAGTATGGTTTTTTGGAACGGTATGTAAAGCCTAGCGTCCCGTGTCGTATAATTACTGCATGTAAAAAATCTGAAGCCTGAAATAAAATACCTCTGAACAAAATTTGTCAGCCATTTTATGCCCTGATTTAAATTGCTAACAATTGACCTGAATTCTTAAATAGCGCCGTAAATATAAAATAATCCTATGCTTCCGCGTGTTTAGGGACACGACCTGACGGAAGAGGATGTTAAATCTAGATCACATACATTTTTTGACCACACAAATATATGAATGAGTGATCAGTTAGATGCCAGGGCCACTTCCGAGTCTACACTAACATTTAAGACAAGATCACACTATTCGCTCATTCATATTGTACAAGGAGAACATGATATGGGTGATTATGCAGACCAGAAGGTGTTTGGAAAATATTTGGGCCTTAAGTTTCCTGATATTTAAGAAATACTTCTTAAATTCAATGTAAATCACCGTTGAGGTTATGTAATAAAATATTATAATATTAAAATAAGTACCTTTATGGCTGTTCCTGTTCTTTTATATGGATCTGAATCTTGGGTACTTACAAAAAAGATATCTCACACATTCAAGCCGCTGAAATTAAATTTTAAGAACCGTAAAAGGATGTACACGCATGGATAGATTACACAATGAATCAATAAGAAATGAACTGGATATATTTTCAATAGTCGATAAACTAGAAGAGCACAAATACCAATGGAAGGAACATTTAGACAGAATGGACAATACAAGACTACCCAAAATTATCAACACCTACAAACCACATGGAAAAAGATCTTTGGGACGGCCAAGGAAACGATGGATTTGAGACCGGAACACGTCGCATTGACCTAATCCTGAAAAGGAAGAAGAAGAAAATAAGTGTCTGATATACCGGCCGTCCTCAACTAAATTAAATTCCTGTTTAAAAAAAACTTCAAGTAGTTAAAATTTTGAAGGTCTTTCAGAATCATGTTCCATCTTCTGCATTTCATTTGGTACTCTGAAAGGCCTTCAGAGTTTTAACCACTTGAAGTTCTTTTTAAACAGAAATTTAATTTGGTTGAGGACGACTGATATATCAGGTACTTATTTTAACATTTATTACTGATATTTGTCTTTACAGGCGAAGAAAACCCCAGAAAGAAACCACAACTGGGAAAGAAACTTGTCCCGACCGGAGATCGAAACCAGGAACCCCCTTTGTCCAGACAACGACGTTATCCCTAGATCAGAAAGATGGATACTCTTATTAATTTTACTTGTTTTTCACATTCGTCGTATTTAGTCATTTGTGTGAAATATAAAACAAGAATTTAGAAGACTTTTTTTCCTCCACAGAAAGAGGAACTTCACTTTCTGACAGATTAATTTTTGTTGATACTGCGTCCTTTCAGCCTCCTGTCAGACACCGCCATTCTTTGTCGCAGCCTTTGCTTCCGTGAAAAGTTAAACAAAGCCACCAAAATTTAGTAATTATTTTCACTCGAGAGGCGGAAAGTCTGTCAGCATGGCGTTTAAAAATTCATAGCTCTTAATGAATCTCCAGCCAGTCTCTTAACTCGGGCGGATGACAAGACTGACGCGTGTCTTCATTTGTTTATCACTTATACCAAGTACAGTGTACGCCAATTTAGGAAGTATCATGGGATGAACTCTATTACCACGTGCATGTGTTTATATCTGAAGCATGTTTTCAGACAAAATTCTAAACTCTCTTTCACTTTAGTTGATGGCTTTTGCCCTCCAATTACATCCTCTGCCACCAGGGGATTTGCTAGCTGTCTCGCCAACTTTAACCAACTAAAGTTTCATAGGTTATGTCGAATTAAACGGCATGATATTTGTATAAAGTGACAACTTTTGTTTTTAATTATCTTAAGATGTATACATGGCAAAAATACAATTTATTGTGGAATATTCAAAGGAGATTTTTTTTTTCCCTTGGGCAACGTCTGATCTTTTTACCATATCTCTAACAATTCGGCTTATTTTTTACTCTAGAATTCTTCCTCTTCTTTCCTCAAGATCTTTTAGATGACATTTATATTTTCAAATGTCTATAATATAATTCTGTTTAAAGAGCATGTAATAAAATCAATACTTTTTTAATGCAACTCAAATGTTATAATTGACTACAATTCTTATTCGTTCTCATTTCCAATCTAGGCGATACCTAAATTGTATAGCCTATGTATAATATGTATAAAGTTTTTTTTAAGTAGAAATTCTAGGACATAGAAAAGAATATCGTCTATTCGAACTTTTCCTCCATCAAGTAAAAGTTGCCAACCTAATATCGCATAATATCGCAATATACCAAAACGTGCCTATACCAAATTATGGCAGGAAATATTAGCTTTATTTCGTTTGCCAAAAATGTCACTCACAAGGGAACCTTATAGACTCTTACTCTACGAATGGCTTGATACTTTTCAAGCAATAAGGTCACATTTATCTAAAGTGTAAAGTGATCCCACAACAGGCCTCAGGAGTAGTAGGAGGTTCAGGCTCCCACTTTTCTGGACAATCAGCACTTGATGTCAGCCCTGCGTGACGGCCGCCTTTACCCTCGAACAAACGTCTGGTACTCATTTCCGTTAGAGGCTGAGTCGACCCCAGGATCATAGTGCCGCCAGAGGGTTTGGGTCAGTTTAAAAATCCTGACCCCATCGGGACTCGAACCCTCGACCTTCCGGCTTGTAACACAGTGCCTTAACCATTACAATAAAAAATAATCTGAAACAAGCTATAACTGAAACTATAATGAGTGCCATGGTTAAAATCATATAGGCTAAAAGTGGACATGTTCGAGCTGTTTTTTCAGGAGTCAATTCCATTGGTGATGTCTTGTATGTAAAATGTGCAAGAAATCCAGCGATGTTTCCACAATAACCGATAACATTTCATTGTGTCATAGGCCCAGAAAGCCCTAGGCTTACCATCCGACTGCTGGCCTCACATCCACATAAGCCATTTACAGAGGTGGTAACCATGTCGGTTCTATATTCGCTAGATAATCGCTCCTCTCTCTAATGATAATATGGGTGTAAAACCAACAATTGGATGATAAGCTCAAGAATATCCTAGGTCTGTCTCGCAATTGAGTTTTTTTTGGGGGGGAGGGGTTATTGTAGGAATATTATCGGAACTTTGTTTCCTACACACAGGAAGACAAAATAGAAATGCTTTTTCTAAGAAAATATTCTGAACCCAAGAACTTGATTTTACCGACGACGATATGCACAGGATGTCCAGAAGACAACATAGCGTGCGACAGGATGTAACATTCCTGTTCTCTTGCCACCTACATATTTTTGCTATACTAATACAAGCCTACACACAGCCGTTTCGTTTAATGGAGCCGGAAATTTCGTTTGAAGGTAACTTGTATGCAGCCTTCCAATTTATCCAATCAAGCGTAAAAACGAGTTAAATAGAAGGCGGTACCAGATAAGTCTAAAAAAATTGCTAATGGGCAAATACCACACGGAAAATGAATGCATAATAACGGATTTTCCACTTTCAATTGGATTAGTTACAGGTAATCCAAACATAATCAATGAGATTACATACAGTACATAGTTACATCACCACAAAGGTTTTGGACCATGTTCATATCTGGTTCCGAGGTTCGGGCCCTGCCGGAGGACGGTGGAACTATGAATATAACTTGAGTCGATGGCTTTTTAAAGGCGTAAACATTTTTTTAAGGACTTCCTTCCAAATGAAAGTAAAGCCCTGGTTCTGGTGTCGTAGATTTAGGGCATGTGAAAGAACCCAAAGTCTCCGACTAAATTTTTGTCGAATCTTTAATAACGAGAGTTGAATTGCGACGCCGATGACCTAAGCTGTTAGAGAGCTCCGTTAAATAAAAATAATAAATTAACTACAGCATTCCAGTCACCAAATTCCTCATTCATTTGTATTTGAGATTTTTTTTATAGGCCTACTATTATTTAGCCTATAAAGCAATTTTAGTTAGCATAATCACTATATTTCCTTGTTCATTATTTTATTTAATTCCTATTTATGAACGGTTAACAGTTAAATTGATAGATTAATAAATTCGTTATCCCAATCAAGGTTGTGTTTATTCGATGTTTCGATCTCCTTATGTCAGTTCATTCTCAAGACTAAAATAATTATTTTTTTGTTTTATGTTTAATTATGTTTATTGTAAAAAATTGTATAGTACCATTTTCAATTTGTTTATATAATTTGAGCTGTCTTCAAATTGGTCTCATCTAAGAAGATCGAAACATCGACGAATTCTTGAATAAACATAACTTTGACAGGGATAACGAAAACGTATTTTTTTATTTTTATCACTTTAACTACATGAACTACTTCCAGGGAACAACATAAAGGAATAGGCCTATTAAAACTCTTTAGATTTCATTTGACGACTGATGAAAAATCTAGTCAAGTTGGTTGCCTTGAGATTTGAACATAGGATCTCCCGAATATAAATCTCAAATTAAACGTACCAACTCGTTCGATCTTTAAGCAAATAAAACTGAACCCTTTCGCGAGTAAGATTATTTCTGATATAGAAGTAGCTCATAAGAAATAAATTAAATTTCTCTATTGGTTTGTAAAGACATGGTCTGATTCTGAAAGGGAGACGGTAGAAGATGAAGGAAATCTTCGTCTGCAACAAAAGCAGCAAACGAACTTGAAGGTTTTATCCAATTAGCAAAGCTGCACATCATCGTTAACAGACTTTCTTCCTCGAATAGCAAGAGGGGGAGAAGATTAGGTGAGCCATCAAGACGCAGGGGGAGATTAAAGGGATTTTGGTTGAGAAGGCAACCCGTTACATTCCAACTTGTGTTTTTATTGCATATTTATATTAAATAAATCTAAGGCTTGGTTTCAAAATTCAAAGCAAAACTTTTTAAATGTTCAGAAGCTACTTCATATCCACAAATATTGCAAATTATTTTATATTTATTTACTAGGAGTTTAATTTCTTACGAGACCGCTTTTTGACAAATGCAGGCCAACATTAATACTTCTGTAGAAAGGATTAGAACTCTGTGATGTGAATTTCAGTCTAATTTCACTTAATAACAATAATAATAATAATAATAATAATACTAATAAGTACAATGAATGTAGGGGCACGCCGTAGTGTAGTGCTTAAGGCACTGCACTACAAGCCGGAAGGTCGAGGGTTGGAGTCCCGGTGGGGGTCAGGATTTTTAAACTGACCCAAACCTTCTGGCGGCACTATGACCCTGTGGTCGACTCAACCTCTAACTGAAATGAGTACCAGGCGCTTGCTCTGGGGGTAAAGGCGGTCGTCACGCAGGGCTGACAACCCGGCTGACATCAAGTGCCGATTGTCCAGAAAAAGTGGGAGTCTTAACCTCCTACTACCCCAAGGGCCTCCTGAGGCCTGTAGTGGGATCACTTTACAATGAATGTAACTTTCACAGTAAAGTGAAAAAAATTACGCACTAAAGATGAATAAAAATCAGCATTATATTACATACATTAGTGAATATATATATATATATATATATATATATATATATATATATATATATATATATATATGTGTGTGTGTGTGTGTGTGTGTGTGTGTGTGTGTGTGTGTGCGTGTGTAGAGAGAGAGAGAGAGAGAGAGAGAGAGAGAGAGAGAGAGATAAAAAGGATAGGCCTTGTTGGGTAGGGCAATATGCTAAAAATCGAAAGGTCTGGAGTTCGATTTAAAATGACGGCACCATGGTTTGGTGTTTTCGTTAAGATGAGATTAGGAACACGTAAGAGGATAACTTCTTATAGAATTAAGAAAATTTCTTCCGCAGCTAGATACTACAATGTTAGACATCTTAACATCCGTTAGCTGATCTGTCCCTCTTCCTCCACTCACAAATGAATTCCTCTTTACGAAAACTATGTAGGTGTTTTTTAGAAACATGTTCAATATTCGGCATGTCTGTTTAAAAAAATCCGTCAGGTAGTTAAGCCATTATGCCTACATGGTTTTAAAAATAATTACTTGAAGTTGTTTAAACATAACTTGATTTTAGTTGAAGGCGACTGATATATCAGGCACTTCTTCGAATATTTTTACAATGGTTTGGACACGTGAAAAAAATGAATGAAGATAGATTGCCAGTTAGGAGTTTGGAGTGGATTCCAAATCAGAGGAAAAGAAGAAGAGACCTAAGAAGACATGGATAGAGGGAATTATGAATTTGATGAAGGACAGGGGAATGTAGTATGGTGACTGGAAGGGCAGAGATGAATGGAGAAAGAGAATTACAACTTAATATTGGACACAGGAAGATGTATAATTTAAAACCTGTTAAATAATAGTATTACGATGCAAGGTTGGGAAGTGGTATTTACAGGATCGAGGAAAATGTTTAAAAACCTCACTATCGCTCGGTTTTTAATTTCCCAGATTCTGTAAAACACTTCTGAAACGTGCGTTGTACATTGTTTTTTGCGCGATGGTGTTTTGAAAATAGTAAATAGTAGTAAAATAATAACATCTTTGGAAATATGTGCGTTTATTATAAACAATTGAGTAACGTTAACAGTGTGGGCAATGTTTATTAGTTGAAAATACAGGAGGCCGTGAGACCATTATTATTGATAAAATGGCCGCAAGCACGTATTTATTGTTTTATATTGTCTCAAATAAAGTTCAGTTCATTTAAAATGCAGTGATGTGTTTCGTATAATGTATATTAACACTACCTTTTGGATATTTTTTTGTATATACATTGTACGTATACTGCAGCAACTGACTCTCCGGCCTTCGTTTTCACGACAGTATTGCCGATATGGATATTCAGTGGGAATGGCCGATTTATGTATGCGGTTAGCAGACATACAGCTGACAACATCTCAGCAACAAACCTTACTAGCGCGCTATATCTGTGTCAAGAGCAGTGGTTGGTTGTGGCAGACATCTACTCCCAATGCAACCATTTCCTCATTGGCAGTAAAGGGCGAATTTTCCCTTTACCCCTCGTATAACCTAAACTTCAGAGCCGGAGATATGGCGGCTGGGGTATAGTATACATAGAATGCAGTGGTTTTACTTCCCGCACGTGGGTGTAAATACAATATTACAGTATAGTTATTTAGGTTGGAAATCCCGAAATGTAGGAAGCTGAACTTTCAGTCATGGTCGCCATTGCTGTAAGTACGACAAAACGCACTATCGCGCAAAAATAATATTTTAATATTTTACTACATAACCTTAACGGTAATTCACAATGAATTTTAAAAGTATTGACAGCTGGATACTGTCATTAAAAGTCTTGGATCTGGCATCAATGTTTACTCGTAATCACGGAAGGAACAGGTTGCCCTTACTCTTAGAGTTTTATTTATTATGCGAGCTATCAATGAAATAAGGCAAAAAGTGAAAAGTGCAGTATAAATGCCAGTGCCAATGCTTAATTCGAACCTCACATAATGAGTCATACATGCGTATTATTTTACTTAATAGAACGACATCGGCAAAACATTAAATGTTTAGAACGTTTTCGAAGAAATTTCTTCAGATTGGAGTAACGGGCAATAGTTTTTGGCAACAACATATTCGTCTGGTGACATTTTTTCCGTTTCTGCATCAAACGCTAAAAATAAATACAAGACAGAGACTAAACTAGAGAGGTATTTCTCAGCTAAGTCGAATGAAACAGTGTTGCCGATGCATAAATCACTCCATTTATATTCCCAAGACTTTTAATGTCCCCGTGAACACAAATGGATGAGAATCGATGATCAAAGAAGAAGATATAGTGGGAAATAGTCGGGAGACAGAATAGCGGGAGATCAAAAATCTCTTGGAATGAGACTATATTTGAAGCAATGAACATTACATACCTCAGCTTGGAGATTGACAACGATGGTGATTGAGGATGGCGAGATGTTATATCGCTGTATCCAGCGGAAATGGAATAGAAATATAATATACAGAACAGAGAAAGCTATATTTCAAGCCCTGTTACAAAGCGTGTTACTATATGGGTCCGAAATCTGGACAGTAAGTAGACAGACACAAATCTACAAGCTGTTAGCAGTAGAAATGGATTTTTGGAGGCGATCGACAAGAATTTCAATACGGGATAAAGTCAGAAACACCATAATAAGGGAAATTATGCAAGTTGTAAAAAAAATATATATATAAAATAGAACAGTTGAATTTGATTATTTTAGAAGAAGCCTCCAAAAAACAAGACAGGATAAAATAAGAAATGAATTCCTTTGGAGAGAAATGAATGTCACCACATCGGTTGTTAAGGGGGTTGAAAATCAAACGCTTAAATGGTATGGTCATGTATAAAGAATGGAAAATGAAAGATGGCCAAAAAAAATATATACCAATGGTCACCCCCTGGAAGAAATAAACGTGGCAGACCAAGATGGAAATGGAAAACCTACGTCAGAACTATAATGGATGATAGGAATTTGGAAGAGGGAGATTGGAATGATAGAGATAAATGTAAACTGAAGACGGCAAACCTATAAATGGGGGAAAGCAAAAGAAGAAGAAGAAGAAATAGAAGAAACTCATTTGAAATCCTCGTAGAATGCGATGGGCAGGATATGTGGCACGAATGGGGAATGAAAGACGTGCATGGATGCTTCTTGTAGGAAAACCAGAGGGAAAACGCCCAGTTGGTAGACCAAGAATGAGGTGGGAGAATAACATTAAATATGAATTGAGGGAAGTAGATTATACAGGGGATGATTGGAAAACATTAGCTCAGAATACGGATGTATGGAGAGCTTATGTCCACGCGGCCATGAACCTCCGGGTTCGATAGTGCCAGTGAGTTAGTTAGTTAGTTAGCTGGGATTTAGAAGGTGAAATTTTGGGTGAAATTTAAATTTAAATTTATTTCTAATTATTTTTGATGAGGGTATAAAATCTAATTAATAAACTAGGATTAGATACCCTATTATTTATGAATTAAACACATTTGAAATGGTATGGATACTTCGTACGTAAGAATGGAAGAAGTTTGAATACCAAAGAAGATCCTTGATTGGAAAGGTAACGGAAGAAGTGCAAGAGACAGACCTAGAGAACGTTGGATACGAGTAGATAGAATGAGGAGAAGTATGGAAGCCAGAGATTTGAGGGAAGAAGATGCTTTAGACAGAAACCTCTGACGACAAATCACACGTGGAGAACCACTGTAATGTGAAATATTCCTAATAAAAATAATATTCAGTGGAAATAGATAAATCTACTGATCGGAGGAGTTTAATCTGGGAAGTTTTGAAATAGATACAAGCATGGAAACCACTAGTCTACCGGGACCACACCAATAATAATTATTATGAAATTCAAGAATATCTCTTTTTTTTTATAATGACGGAGCAACTGCCGGTCTGGTCATTGTTAAATATTAGCCTGGCCACTGAAGAAGATTTTGTAATTAAAAGCATCTAAGGAAATAGTTCACGTGTTTTAAAAACTCTACACTGTCATTGGAATAAGTATGGCGCCGATTTTATCCAGTGCGTAGTAATGGAGCACGTATGATTTAAGAAAAGATTACTAAGCAATATGCATCTAGAACAGTAATGTCCCTTCAGATTATTTCGACCTCATTTGGTTACATACATTGCATCATAAAACATCGTACATAAAAATAAATATGCGTTTGAATTCTATGATTTTTTTCTTTCGCAATCTCAGCAGAGTTTATTCTATAGGGCACTTGGATACGTAATATTCTAAATCTCTTTTTGACAACAACATGACTGTATGATGTCATAACAGCCCACGCATTACCTCCAGGTGATGCTGGTTCTTGTAACATTATATCCATCAAAACGGACCCACCCACAATTTCAACTCCATTCGTAATAACTTAATGCCCTTTAAAGCTAGAATCAAATAATCTGGCAGCAATATATATATTTCTGATACTCTCTAAGCTCAGTTCGTATCAACATTTCGATATTAACTAAAATATCGTGATTTTTTAGTTATGACATTGTTGCAGCAAATGAGCGATATATAAAGTCCACCGATATACATATATATAGATGTTATAACTATATTTTTTGACATTTGGCAATTAAGGCAAATATAACATGAAAAGAAAATGAATGCTTGAGTCGGGATTTGAACCCGAGTCTCTGAACTTTGGTATCGGGTTCAAATCCCGACTCAAGCATTCATTTTTATTTTCGTATCATATATATATATATATGCTAATCATCATCATTACTAACTTCACAGGTTAGACCTCGTTTCCTATTTCGCCTTCGAATATACCCTCGCAAAATTTTCTAGGGCATCCAAATCTATTCTTCTTCTGGTTTATAATGGAGTAATTTTTATCTTATTCTTCTTCTACGTTACGGAAATAGACCAAAGGACTGTTTGCACATCAAGAGACCGTATCCCTCCATCTACTTATGGGACACCCAATATTTCTTCTTCCTTTGGGTTGGAGGTGAAGCAAAATTTATGGGAGTGTATTGGGTGTTATTCTTTCTATATATTGGAGCAGGTTAGATCTTGAATTTTGAATTTTATACATAACACTGCAGATGTTTAATTCGGTTCTCATTTATGCATTGTATTTCTTATCTAACAATGTATAGCCTGCTACTCAATGTAAGAATTTCATTTCAGCTACTTCTATTTTCCTTCTATCTGAACTAATTTTCAAATTGATCTGTCCAATTTTTACAAGCATATGTTAACATAGGTCATGGTATGCCATAGTTTTATATACATTTTAATTGTGTAATTTTTAATGTTTTATTTTTTAGAGTTCTTATTGTTCCACACATTATAAAATGTATTTAATTTTAAATGCATGCCTCTGTGATTAACACATGTGGATGTGAGGATAGTAGCCGGCTGGTAGGCCTGTCGCGCCTATAGTAATTCTGCGCGAGGGCAGGTCTTTCACTGCAATCATAGCATTTTCATGCTAAGCTTGCAGATTTACTAGGGAATTGTAGGTGTGGTAGCTTCCCGTTGCTTTCCACACCGGTGAAGGATGATGATGGTGATGATAATGATAAGGATGATGAAGATGATGGCCATATGATTTCGGGGACCGTTTGGGCCTTAACGTTTTCCTGGCATTTGTCTTACAGGTGAGGAAAAACCCCGATAAGACCTCACCCAGAAAAACTGCCCCGACCGGTGATCGAACTATATATATAGATTATATACTTGTTCTATTAATTATTGATCATTATTTTGCATCTTCTGTGGTTTAATCCATCGAAAGCCATAACTTTAGCTTTTTTTTTCGATATGCGCATATTGTATTTACTTATTACTTCACTTATTTTATGGCTAGTGATTCGTAACTTGTCTTCTGTATTACTAAAAATCACCTCATCATCTGCGAACGATATAGTGTTCAAGGCTTGGTCATTAATTTTAGAATAATTGTTTAATTGTTCATGTCATTGATGTCGTTAATATATATGTTGAACAATTCAGGGGATATTGTCATCCTTCTTTAACTCCTGAGTAATTTTTATAAGCTAGTTATTTTTTTAGATTGTATTCTTGTAACGGAGCTCTGTCGTATTTGTTATATTTCTATTGCATTCTGCCATTGGTATGACGAATCTCAATTTTTTAAATTTGTTTTGCTGTTAAAGGCCATGTTTCCGATCCAATGATTAAGATTGGGATTTCCACTAACTTGTAAAATAAACATATTACCCTAACCTACTACTAATATAAATATATTCTACTATGAGCGAGTAATCACCCCAAAACTATTTTTGATCCTTAGATTTCCTAAAAGTTTATATAGTTGATTATAGTATTTGTTTAAATTAATGTGATACCTCGAAAATTGAAAACCTGTATCTCATTTCTTAAATTATTGTAAAATACCATTGAGGCTATATAATAAAATGTTAAAATATATCAAATAAGTACCTGATATATATCAGTCGTCCACGACTAAATTAAATTTCTGTTTAAAAAACTTCGTCAAGTAGTTAAAACTGTGATGGCCTTTCAAAAGCATGTTCCATCTCCTGAACTTCAATTTGGTACTCAGATATCCTCCTCCCAAGGAGGACTGCACGTGTAAACTTTGCGGCGAGCCATGCCCCAAGTACCACCTAATAAAATGCAAAAGCAGAACTCAGCCTCTACAAAAGACTGGTGAAATTTCAAAATGTAGCCTACACATTGTGTTTAATAAAATCTATAATATATCCTGTACTTATTTTAAATTTTATCATTCTATATCTTATGTTTCATAATTTCCATACATAATTTCCATTATAGCCTATAGGCTAGGATTTTTTTTTCAGATGTTAAAGTGTCAGATTACTCTTCTAAATCCATATCATAGGACGGAATAATGGGATTAGTATTCGGGAGATTCCGAGTTCGAATCCTGTGACCGCAATTATAGCTAGAGTTTCGTGATTTTACCTAAAATTTTAATAAATCTTCTAAATTGAAATGTTATTGCTAGGAATCATTTCATAATTGGCCGGATGGTGTGGAACATGTAAAATTACCTACAAAGGGAGATGTTAAGCTAAGGTAAAGAAAAAAAAATTATCTACGTATTCACTGATTAAAATTTTTAATAAATTGCGAAACACGGTGGTCCACAGCGTTCCTAGATATAAGTGTCTCGAGAAACATTTAATACAATTGAATGCGATTACCGGTATATCTTTATTTAGTGTCTACTAGAAGTCACTAAATCGTGGTGAAGGCTAAAGATCGTCACAATGGCCTCGACCTGCAGTTCAAGGTTATGAATAACCGTAAAAATATAACTTCAGCTGAATGGTATTTGTTTTCTTCCTTTTGAAATACAGTGATCTCCCGACACTATGTCAATACAAAAATAAACACCCTCATTTGTAGATCAATGTCTCCTTTACACTTGCCAAATTTAACGCGCGAATTAATATATGTATATATATATATATATATATATATATATATATATATATATATATATATATATCGGCGGCCGCGGTGGACTAGTGGTTATGTTGCTTGCCTCTGGTTCTGAAGGTTGAGGGTTAAAACCCGATCGAGGTCTACTGATTTTTTTACGATGGAAAAAATCCAAGGAGCAAGTCCTCCGGGAGGGACTTTAAGCCATGGGTCTTGAGTCCGAAGATTTTCAGGCTCGTAAAAGATCCTTAAGCCTGAAATAAAGGCCTCTAAGCAAAATTTAACCGAATTTTTCCATCCTAGTCCTCCCTAACTTTATTTCCTAGATGTCCTCACTATGGAGCGCGGAACTGGTGCCCGCGAGCCAGCTCAACGACATCTATTTCGAAAAACAAGTGTAAACTACATTAGTATGGTTGAATTTCAAATCCCGCCTAAGTCACTTTGAGAGAAACAAGGCTTTACAAGGCACACACAAACAGGCAGTTTAACTCAATTAACAGGTTTTATATATATACGATATATATATATAGATATATAGAATATCTATATATATAATCGTTACAAGAAAAGTATGTATCCACCAGCAAGACCCAGGTATAAAGAAATTGGCTCAGATGAAACGGGCCTGGGTCCGAGATTTATCTCTACATATTAAGCCGAAAATAAACCTTAAACATAATCTGGCTATTATAATCATCCATATCATATTAGCCATTTTTAAATGTGAATTTATGGGTGAATGGCATGTGTTATCTTAAATGTTCATGTTTGCTCCAAGGTGGCCCCCTGCATTGAGTTAATCACTATTTCGTGGAAGCCCTTCATATCCTTGTGTGGTCAAAACATTATAGGCCTAGTTAAAAAAAGTCTTCTCCCGGCAGTACTTGTCCTTATAAGGTCTGGAAAAAGTATACGTACTTACAATGGGAGAAGTTAAATTAAGAAAAAGAAAGAAGGAATAGACAAGGTTGTCGCTATAAAATATATAAATTGATGATCAAAAGTTTGATTAAAATTGCGCTGTGTTCCGTAAGGTAAGTTAGCCTATTAATAAATATTACCGGTATAAATTGATGATCAAAAGTTTGATTAAAATTGCGCTGTGTTCCGTAAGGTAAGTTAGCCTATTAATAAATATTACCGGTAGTGTATACAAATATCAATAAATTTATCTTAAAAAAAAGAGAAGAAAGTATTTTGAGAAGACCTCAGGAAATCACTTAAGAAAAACAAATATTGTGATGGTTTGGTCATAGCCTATAAAATGTTGGTCGTTAATAAACCTCCGAATAAAAAGGAGATAGATCAATAGAGAGACGAGGAAGTAGAAGAAGAGAGCTTCTTCTTAAAAAAGAAAGAGACAAAAAAAAGACAAAGGTTTTGCTGAGAGAAATGCGGAGCAAAATACATTAAGAAGAAAAAAAGATTTGTTAAAAAAAGTGAGCTGTTAATTTGAATGTATGCCTGTGGCATAAAGATAATTAGTTGCATTCACTGCAGATTCATTTTCAGTAAATGTCCAAGTTTTAATAGGGTAGCATACTAAAATATGATGTTTCAGTAGTTATAATATTTATTTACACTTTTGTGCAAAAAAGTTAATTTCAATACTATACAGAGAGATCATTAAAAATCATCATCATAGTCCATTTGTTAACCTGTTTCAGCCTCAATAGAAATACCATCAAAAAGTCTTTTAAGTGGACGTTCTGGTCTTCTTCCTGCAAGTTTATAGCTAAACATCTGTTTGGGTATCCTGTGATCCTTCATTCGATGAACATGTTGCATCCATCTTGATTCATAATGATCAGAAATGTTTTCTAAAGGTTCCATGTGTAATTCTTTTAAGATGTCTACATTTTGTATGATCTAGTAGTGTGTATCCTGCAATCCTTCGAAGATATCTCATTTCTGCAGATCTAAGTTTCTGTATATCCTTCCAATGTTGTATACACTTTTGGTATTGAATGTTTTTGGATTAATTGACCAAAAATAATTGCAAGTTCAGAATATACCTACAGAAAGGTCCGTAATGAACTTCACAAAATTATAGAAGAATGTGGATTGAAGATATCAACAGAGAAAATAAATAAATATATATATATGGCATTTCAAGGTATAGATCCTACCAGAATTAAAATTGTAGGCTATTTGATAATTAATTTTGGACTAGGTGAATAATTTTACATATCTGGGGTGGAATATCTCACACGAAGAAGAAAAATAATTATGTAAATGTATAAATCATTTAAAAATGTCTTTTAGATTTTGTTTTCAAGATAAAAATCTCCTTTTGACAAAACAATTTTATAAAGTTAAATTTTAACAAACGCGATGGAGTGAATATCGTTAAAGTCTTGTAAATACTGAGCTGTATTGTGAATCGCTTGTAAAATTGAATTGCACTTGTCTCTGTACACAAGAAAACACTCAACTCTCTGATTTCAATTAGTCACGTTCTAATTTAATAGTCACAATTTAATTAATTCACGCAATACTTGATTTAACATCAAGCATCTCTATTCAAATCTAAATGTGTTGTGCTGTCCATCATTAGATGGCACTTCTGACGCTGGCAACTCTTTACACTCCATTTATCCCGTTTTTATACATAGTTTTGAAAAGTTCTTTGCCCGCTGCTGTGACGTAGTCGGCAGACTCACTACATTATATTCAAGCGCCCCGGGTTAGATTCTCGGCGGAGTACGTGATTTTGAATCTCCACCTTGGATCATTTAACTGATTTACATATGTAATTTTCTATTTAGAACCGTTCTTAGAAAATGTTTATTCTTGTACTTATATTAAATGGATACGAAAATTGGTCACTTACTTTACTTTCACTCTGATTTTAGCTCCTTCAAATAATTTATTAAATTCTGTGCATTAACTCGACAAAAAAGTCGATGGTAGAATTTTGTACAAATAATTTTATGTAGTGTCCGGTAAAGAGCTGAGGACAGTAACTAACAAAGGATAGAGCAATCTGGGAAAGGACATTTCAGGACATTGGCCTATAAAGCGAAATAAGAAGAATAACTCAACTTTTTGTTATTTCCTTGCAGCGTCTCTTTAAATTCGGCCTTGCTTGATGCAGCTGTAATTTAAATTTAAATAACTTAGAACGTATTCAGTTTTTTGTAAAGGCAGATGCTTTTGTACTTTAACAAGATACTTCCGTGCAGTAAACTACTGACTATACACCGACCTCAGAGTTACTGCAGAATTACGTGATTTTAGGATCGGAATGCATTTCCATATATTTTTACTTTTGCTGTAATTAATTTCTGATTAATTATCTTCAGGAAACGTCAATATTTGTATTGTGGCATACTTTCACATTCAAGCTAATTTCAATGATTTTTTATTTACAACCAATCGCAGTCGTGTTTCGCCTCGAATTTATCAACGAAAGTTTATCATATTAAAGAGAGCACTTCCTTTTTAACTTTCTGAATAGGTCATAGCATTATTTTTCAGTGACTTACTCTGCAAGAAATACGGCTTCCAGATTGTATATAAAGTGCATGAATGTCAGCAGATAGCGCATGCTGGAGATAATATAAAAAACATTTGTAGCAATTGATTATACCACAAAAAAAACTATTTGCATTTTCTTAAACGAGTTATTTTCCAGGAAATGACATTGCAGAAAAATATAATTGACATATTTATATCATAGGAAATCAGTAATTAATTAATACCAATAATGTTGGTTATAAATTTCTCCACTAGGGTGCATTCTTACAATACTCGATTCTTTGGCAATAAATAATATGACCCGGTTGCAGTGATGAACAAAAGAAGCAAATGAAGCGTACCAATCGTTTCTCATTTGTTTTCAAACACCGCCGTTTACATTAAATATATAAATATTTTAAAATAACTATAGTTAAATAACGATTTGTTAGTAAACAGCTTAATTTAAATCGTTAAATAGTCCTAACAAATGCCACTCTTGATTTCCAAATTCTCTAGATAAATTCACTCCTCACTTCATGAGTCGTGAATTTATCGATAATTTGGAAATCACTCGTGGCATTACTTATGATAAAGATATTTAATTTGTATTTATAAAATAAAAACATAATTAATATTGTAACCGCAATTTTAATTTATTTTTATTACAATTGTTCTTTAAATATAACTTTTCGAAAGTAAACGAAGTTTTATCTAATGTAGTTTATTCTAATTATTATTATTACTTCCATTACTATTATTAATTTAATATTTATTGCTAATTTATTAGTGATACGTTTATATATTTACAGAATGCATACAAATTAATAGCGCAATTGAGACGGTTGAAAGTAGGCTATGTGACAATAGAATGTGAAAAACATAAAATAAGTACCTTGCTAAATCAGTCGTCCTCAACAGAAAGTTCTGTTTGAAAAACTTCAAGTAGTTTTTCAAACACAGAACTTTATTTTAGTTGAGGTCGACTAATTTGTCAGGTATTCATTTTATATTTTTAATATTTTATTACATAACCTCAACAGTGCTTTAAAATTAATTTTAGAAGTATGATAATAGAAGCAAAAGCAAAAAAAGTTCTAGTGAACACGGGTTCGCAAACGAGCCATGTGCGAGATAATTGCAAATGTGTGGTTACAGCCGCCGCTGACTTCATTAAGAAACGGCATACCAATTCTCGTTTAATTTCCATTCTATGTTGCCCCAAAATTCACTCACAGCTTAATCTACCAAAGAATACAATTATTACTTTATATGTTATACAGTAATACTGTATACTCGTACCTGTTAAAAGTGTTCAAAGTGTCGTCATTGCACATGTTTACAATATTGGACACGTCTCTGCAGCGAGTTTCGATATGATTTTAAAACGGAGAACTTCAGTGTCGGCTCATAACCATATATTCGCAATAACAAATCTCGCGCTTGGTTTGTTTGGGACCCATGTTTACTGGAACTTTTTTTGCTTCTATTACCGCATTCATCCAACCGTTTCAGTTTGCGCTAATAATTTTGATACACCCTGTGTGTGTGTGTGTATATATATATATATATATATATATATATATATATATATATAGGCCTGTATTGATATCTTCGAAAGTACGTTTGTATAAAGCAGTAAGATTTGTACGGATCAGAATCTTGGACCCTGAGAGCTATATACGTATGTATATGTGTGAAGGTTTCTAAAGGCACATTTGCATGCATATTTAGGTATGAATTACTTGGCCGTAAACATCAGTCATCGCTCGACATGATAGAGAACTGACCTAGAACACAGGAAATTGCGCGACTGTCGCAGTCAAAATCAATGTGGATTTCATGTGAACCAAGCAAAGGGCGCATTCAGATCAGCGACTTTAGTTACAGTTAGTTGATTTACTGTTCAACATAACTATCATCTGATATTGTCTTGCAATATGAATTTTGTTTTTAAAGAACTCTTTTCAAAAGTTGATATTTAACCCAGACTAAAGTTTACTATTATCCTATTGTACTGAATTTTAAAACTATCAGTAATGAAACAAAGAAATTAAAATGCATGTTTATGGTTAAACAGGAAAATATACGTACGAACAGAACATGATTTTTTTAGGATCTACAATTACTGATAATTGCAAACTAGATGTATTCCAACTTAAATTCTATCCCCCTTAAAAATAAAACTTTACAAGAACAAGGGATCCAGAAGTGGCAAGAAGAGTGGTCTAACACAACAAAAGGAGCAATCTGCAGGGAGTTCATTCCATCAGTAGTTCAAAGACTGAAAACACAAATTAATTTAAATTTTTCACTAACAGCTATGATCACGGGACATGGATTAACTAAATCATATCTACACAGGCTGAGAATAATACAGGACCCTACTTGCATCTGCCAACAAGAAGAACAAACTGTAGAACACCTGATATATAGATGCTGCAAACTCAATCAGCAAAGAGACGTCTTGAAGAAAGCCATAAAATCCAAACGCTACAAATGGCCAGTGACTAAAGAACAGTTAATTACAAACAATGTAGGAGCTTTCAAAAGATTCATTAACAATATAAACTTTGGCGCATTAAAATAAGAAATCATAGGACTAAGAAGATAGAGTGAAGTGACAAGAATAAGTGTAAATAAACAATAAACCAAGAACAAGTTCAAGATACGAGACAGTAACTATCGTGTAAAGAATTAATATTGAGTAGAAGTGACTAGGATAATTATAAATAACATGGACATGATATAAAAAACAGTTAAAATAGTGAAATGTATATAAAACAACATTTAGATGTATCAACAAGGCATGTAGTATCGCTTATTGCGATGGGGCATGTATATTGTAATGTACTTAAAAAAAAAAAAAAAAGGATAATGAAAATATCTGGAACTATAACAAATTTTATAATCTTACCATCTATACTATAGGAACATTTATACCCTGCCTAACACAGACAATAAAAATAATTCAATAATGAAGTTAATATTAAAAAAACTATTAAGTCAAAGAAGAAAAAATGGGCATATATATATATATATATATATATATATATAATATACACACATTTCCTGTAAATTGCATTGGAATGAATACCTGGTTGAAGTTAATACTGTATTGAATAATATCGAACACACAACTATATTAGGTTGGTAACAATAAAATTACATTATCAGTTGTCAGGTTCTCAAAATTATAATTTTCAGATTCGACATTCCTCCCCAACGTAATTTTTAAAATGTTAATTTATTGAACAGAAATTAAAATATATACACATATATATATCCTCAACTCGTGAGCAACTAAGGGTCGGGTCGAGGGATGAGATGATATGAACCCAAATATCTCTCTCTCTCTCTCCTCTCTCTCTCTCTATATATATATATATATATATATATATATAGAGAGAGAGAGAGAGAGAGAGAGAGAGAGAGAGAGAGAGAGAGGAGGTTGTGAATGACAAGGGTGTCGGCCGATGACGCCTGACGCACGGACAGATGAACGAAATGGATGAGACGAGTATGGAGAAGATGGTGGAATGAAATTGTGGCAGGGGAAAATGGGATAAACCCCAAGAAAAACCACGAAACTCACATGGAGTGGGATCCCAGCGGTGAGAGGCTAGCATTTAACCGCTTGCGCCACGGAGCCGCCTTTGAAAATTAAAAATCAAAATTAAAAAATTGCAAAAAAATAACCGAACGCTTGAAAGACAACAAGAAATGTGAATAAATGTAAAATAAATATGGCGGATGATATTAAAAATATAAAATATTCCACAAACACATGACTAAGTGCAGAAATAAATATCGACGGATGATAACCATCAAATATACAGCTGGTGGCAGTAACATAAAAATAAAATCAAAATAGGCTTCAATGAAACGGTTTTGTTGTCTCCCTTATGCTATGAGCAGATTGAGGGAGCCTAATAATTATGCTCCTGGCCACAGGCTACAGTGTCACATGTCTTTTCTTTCATTGCGTGGAACGTAGATTAAAACTATAACTTTTTACCAATAAAATTATAATATAAAATTATTGAGTTGTTACCTAACAGGTCCGTCTCCTCAATTTTGAAAACTAGGTATTTATTCTCTGTAGTCCTTTCGGGACTAGTCCCATCTTTAGCAAAAGTAACAGGAGATAGGTCTTTATCTGCTGACCCTGAATGCTGACGAGTATTGCATTCATGGTCAGCAAATAAAGACCTGTCTCCTTCTTCTGCTGATGATGAGACTAGTCCCGAAAGGCCTACAGAGAATCAATAGTTCAGAAAGTTGATGAAACGGACATATTAGCTAACAATTTTATAATTTTATACTATAATTTTAAGACTAATGTCTCCACGGAATTTTATCATTTTCATTAATGTTTTTACCAAAATGTATTACTTTATTTCAATTAAATGCTGACACGTCGTAGAGAGAAATATGATAAAAGGCGAAGGTCTCGGGTTTGATTCCAGATGTGATTGGGATTTTTTAAGTGGTTTAAAACTTCTAGTTGCATCATGCTCGTGAGGTCGACGGAATTGAGGACCTGATGCATATTCAATGGGTAAAGGCTCACAATCCAGCTGGCATTTTTTGTGGCGATCGTTTGTAAATGTTGGAGTCTTAATCTCGTACTACCTCAAGAATCTTTTGAGACTTGCAATAGGACCACTTATTCCTTACTTACTTACTTACTCACTGGCACTATCGAACCCGTAGGTTCATGGCCGCGAGGACATACGCTCTCCATACATCCCTATCCTGAGCTAATGCTTTCCAATCATTCCCTGTATAATCTACTTCCCTCAAATCATAGTTAATGTTATTCCCCACCTCATTCTTGGTCTACCAACTGGGCGTTATTCCTCTGGCTTTCCTACAAGAAGCTTCCATGCAAGTCTTTCATTCCCCATACGTGCAACATGTCCTGCCCATCGCAGTCTACGAGACTTAACTGTTCTTATTATATCTGGCTTCCTATAAAGACCATGTAGTTCATTGTTATGTAGTCTTCTCCATTCATCTGTTTGTTCATCTCTCTTTGGTCCAAAAATTTTCCTAAGTACTTTACTCTCAAATACTTGTAATCTCCTTTCCTCCCTTAAAGTTAGAGTACATGTTTCGCATCCATATAATATAACTGGTAGAATAATAGTTTTATATATTTTCAGTTTAACGTTTTTTTGAAAGCAGTTGGGACATCAAGAGTCTCTGCAATGCATAATAGCACGCATTTCCAGAATTGACCCTATGTTTAATTTCTTTGTGCATCTCATTCCTATTTGTGATTATTGTTCCTAGGTATTTGAATTCAGCCACTTCCTCAAAATTTCCCTCATTTGTCATTAGCTGTCCATTTCCATTATATAATGTACTTCTACGTGTGACCATAGTTTTATTCATATTTACTTCCAGTCCTAATTTCTTAGTGTTACTCAATAGTGTGTACGTGTTGTCCTTTAGTATCTCCTCGCTATCGGCCAATATTACTACATCATCAGCATAAACTAACAGCTTATTAATACCATTGAGTTGTAAACCTTCCTCGTTCTCTAAAGATTTAATGGCATGCTCTAGTACAAAATTAAATAGTAGAGGAATAGTGCATCTCCTTGCTTCAACCCATTCTGGATTTCAAAAGTGTCCGAAAACTGTTTGCCTACTCTTTGTGCCATTTAGACACATTCGTATAAGTCTAACTAACTTTTTAGGAATTCCGAACTCCATATTGAATCATATGCTTTTTTGAAGTCTACGTATAGTTGATGTACAGTACCATTATATTCCCATTTCTTTTCTAAAATCTGTCTTCCTTACTTATTTTATTTAGATAGTGAGCCTAGTTGAGAATGAAAATTTTTGGACCAAAGAGAGATGAACAGACAGATGAATCGAGAATACTACATAGCATACATCGTAACAGTGAGATACATGGTCTTTATAGGAAGCCAGATATAATAAGAACAGTTAAGTCTCGTAGATTGTGATGGACAGGACATGTGGCACAAATGGGGAATGAAAGCGGCTTCTTGTAGGAAAACCAGAGGGAAAACGCCCAGTTGGTAGATCATGAATGGGGTGGGAGAATAACATTAGCCATGATTTGAAGGAAGTAGATTATGCAGAGGATGATTTGAAAACATTAGCTCAGGATAGGGATTTATGGAGAGTTTAAATATGCGCTGCCATGAACATATGGGTTCGATAGTGCCAGTGAGTTAGTTAGTTGAGAATAAAAGGCAGATTGAGAAACCTTGTTGGACGTGTAGGGAAGTGAAGCAGCAGTTTATTTAGTATCAGGCATCATTACTGTAATTATGCAAACGTGTCCATAGCCAAGTTGAAGGTCGCGGGCTACTAGTTGCGTAACAACACTTATCCACATGCGCATTTTATTTCCACAATATTGTTCCAGTTTTTTAGTTCTTACAGTGTTAATGGTTAAATGTTTTGCAAACGGATTCCAAGAAGGAAGTAAAGGCATTGTATTTATATAATCATCAGATCACTATTGTATTACTGAATCTATCCTAATGATTTGAAAGTTTCTGTAATATAATTTAGTTCCAATATAAATTTTATTTTCAAGATCTAAATTCATGCAAACACTTTGAAATTATGGCTGGGTTTATTCAATGATATCCTTTATTTACAGGGCTTTCAAATTGAAATTAAAAAAAAAAAAAACTGAGAATTTTGAAATCTATCAACTTCCTAAAATAATCTATACTTAATATTAAAGGACCGTTGAGGTTATGTAATGAAATGTTAAAAATATAGAATGAGTATACTCCGACCAACTGATCTGTGCCCCTACAGTGCTGGGATTGTTCTTACAAAGTATACGTTTATATTCACACCATTTCACCGCACTTCCGTCCCCTTATGCCAAACACCAGTCACGGTAACTCACTGAGTAGGGATGATGCCAAACTTCCCCAAGTGTCATGGCTCTTGAATATTGAATAAGGCAAAGTTGGAGTTGAGTTGAAAACGCTGGAGTGTAAGTGCAAGAGAGAGATAGAAAAGAGAGAGAGGGAGAGATAGGAATGCAGGGGGGAAAATAATTTGCCGAGGCAGAAAAGAAAGTAGGCTTTAGTTCGCACATCTTACGGGGACAAAGATCCAGTTGGACGACAGTACCTGATAAATCAGTCGTCCTCAACTAAAATAAAGTTCGTTGAAGTAATTAATATTAAATAAATTGAAACAACTAAAGTCTAAGTTCTGGAAACAAGAACCATAGGACAATCGAACATTTTTAGGCATATATACTAAATAATGTATGTCATTCCGAATGAGTGTTCTATAATATATTTAAGATTTAGTCCCTATGCATTTTAATACTATATGTCTTAAATTTAGTCTGAATTCCAATCGATCTAATTTTCTATTTGCATTAAGCATTTATAGGTAATTGTAGTGCAGAACGTGTTACATGAAAATGATATATATATACCGCTGTGGTCTCTACGTAGCGTGCTGCTTTGTCACGTAGCGGGCCCGGGTTCGATCCCCGATCGGGGTAGTTTTTTTGGGTGAGGTTTTTATCGGGGTTTTCACCTGTAAAACAAATGTCAGGACAACTTTAAGGTCCAAACGATCCCCGAAATCATATGGCCATCATAATCAGCCTTATCATTATCATCATCATCATCCTTCACCGGTGTGGAAAGCAACGGGGAACTACCACACCTACAATTCCCTAGTAAAGCTGCAAGCATAGCATGAAAATGCTATGATTGTAGTGAAGGACCTGCCTTCGGGCAGAATTACTATGGATGGATATGTGTGTGTGTGTGGAGACTTTTATTTGATTTATACAAAAAAAGGAAGCATTCCTATTATTGCTGTAAGTTTCCATTGATATTCACATATCGACGTGAGAATCATTTAATGTGACAAAAGCATTTTTCAGAACTCTGGATTAGCCATGCTGGGTGGAATGATTAAGTGTTATTGGTGTTGTGACCTCCTATGACACCCGACCTTACGTTTTTTTTAAGGGGCGTGTATATCAGGATTTGAAGCAAGTAAGGCAGTTATGCTGGAACAGGTCTGGCAATATAGACATCTGCCGGATTAAAAATGGCGCTCACATAAAACCTTCCATGCTACAGTATATTTGTAATTGTGAAATAAATTAATTGCGTTTGAATTTTCCTTCTTGTACCATTCATTGCGGGTGTGTGTGTGTGTGTGTGGTGTGTGTGAAATTATAGAAGTATTTTATAAACATTTATGTTACAGTTGATCTCCTAATTGCAGTATAAATATATGGTAAAGATTGCTGCTAGGAATTTCTGGTGCAGAGCAGTATACTGTGAAGTCTGTACAGTAATTAATTAGATCTCCCTTTCTGGTCCTGAGTCGGCTTCTTTTTAAGCACATGAAGTTTTATTATTTTGTAGTATTTGAAGGTGTATTTGATTTATTTACACAAGATGTTGAACTGAAAGCATGTGCCTAGAGCGAGATACTATGGTTTAATGTGTTGACTGTAGGGTGTCATTGTGATATACACGTTAAAATTCCCGGCTAAAAGCTTCCTTCTCGTATTTCCAATTCAGTGACAATCCTAGATATACAGAGTACCTCATTCAAACCTCCCACATTTTAATTAATCATAACTAACAAAGTATTCGGAATTATGAAATGAGGCCGGTATTAAACGAAACAGAAATTCAAAGAATTTTCATTGCCACACACTAAAACACCTTTATATGAGCACCATTAGTAGCACGAACAATATCAAGTCTGTATTCGATTTCGTGCCACGTTCTGTCCAACATGTCCATTGGTACTGTTGCAATTGTGCCAAGGATACGGATTCGTAAATCATGAAGATCTTGTACTGGAGTCGCAAACACACGATCTTTTACATACCAGAAAACAGTTTGTGCTCATTGCTGAGGAGTCGCCATTTTGTTTTATGTCATCATTGTCCAACATGAGACGGATGATTAATTGCAACAATGAAAACAAAAATTCTTTGAGTTTCTTTTTCTTTTAATACCCACCACATTTCATAATTCCGCATACTTTGAGAGTTATGATTAATTAAAATGTGGGAGGTTTGAATGGGACATGGTGTATATTTTAAGACACTAAACTACAAAGTATTTTCTGATTTAGTAAAATTCATCTGACATTGCAGCATATTTCAACTATGTTATGAACAAACCGTTTAATACATAATTTAAGTAGTACTAGTGAATTCTTCTTCTTCTTCCTTCTAAGTATTAGGCCAAGGCCTGTTACGATCCTTTAGGAAATTTTCCCTCCAGCGTTTCATAGCTCGGTCCAGAGATCTTCGTCCTCTTGGTATACTAGTGAATTCTAAGCCTAACAATAGTTCAAGAAATCCAAGAAACAGTTGAATTATTTTAATGCCTACTAATATCGGCTTCTACTGTTACGAGCTGACGATATGACTAGGGACAAATGAAGGTCAGGAGGTATTATTGTTATTATTTTCGAGCTGATACATGTGATTACCTCCAAAGACATAATATGTATAACTCGGCAAATTCATCTGTCCCGCGCAGTTAAGGCAAGAGGCCTTGGCGCATAGCTAAGGGACTTGCGCTGGTTAGAGTCTCCATGGGGAAAGCAATTTTGCCACAGAACTTTGACCAATATGGGACCGGTGCCCACCCAGCATCATGAGGAATTTGGGCAACTGCAATAAGTAGCGGCTCCAGCTATAACGGCTGGGGACCCGACACGCTGACTGCATGCCACCCCTACACTGGAAGAATGATAGTCTACCTCTGTGGTAGATGTGAGGTCCGGCTGTTAGGAAAAAGGCTTTCTAGGTCTGTCGCACCGTGGAATTTAAAAATAAACTAAAACAAAATAGACAAATTAATCTTCCGCGACAGAAAATATGTGAAACACAAACTATTTTCCGAAGATAATGTAATCTTCGTATACATGCCAAATCACAGATAAATGCGAACTGGTAAGAAAAATACATGGTGCAATAGCCTTAGAAGGCCCTTACTCAAGTCAAATTCAAACAGAGGGGTTCTTAGATTTATAATTTGTGTATTTATAATTATTGGTATACTGTATATTGACATATATTAATATTATATTCTTACATAGTGTCGCAGATGACCGGGGGGGGGGGTTTCTTCCTCACGAAGTTTTGGTGTAAATAATCACACATCGATGGCGTGTAATATTCTCACAACCACTTTTTTTACTTCTATAATTTATAGGTTAAAGATTACTCACAATTTACTTTAACAATTATTCTGGTTTTAATGTTTATCTTACACACAGCTATTTCATAGTCTCTGATGTGCCCACTCACTGCCGCTCTCTCTCTCTCGTTCTGTTCGCTACCAAAACACAACTTACTGGAATCCGTCATCACCACATATTATATAGACGGGGAGAAACTTTATAGGCTTAGGTTAGAGACACTTCGAAACATGGCCTCTGGCCACCGATGTTTCCCGAGAGGGAAAGGAAGATGTTTCGGTGGTTTGCGCGATTCTTTTGACTCGCAAATCTATTCCGACCAATGCGAGACCACTAATCTCTCTTGCCCGCGAAATTTAAGCGTCGTTACATTTTATATATGCCATATTAACACTGGCTGTTATAGACATGCAATTCAAGCATCTTAGTCAAAAAATATTCCAGTTATCATTTGTTTAATATTCATAGGCCTAATCAGTGTTAATTTGAAATACGTGTTTGGAATGGCGTTATAGAACTATTTGTGCTTTAAAGTTTCCTGACATTTCTCTTAAAGATTAGGAACCTTCTGCCACCTTCCAAAAATATCAGGAAATTCATTCCGACCGAGAATCGCACCCCGGCTCTCTGCGTCCGAAGTAATAAAGTTACACCTAGAACACACCGCTGGATTAAATTTTATTTTAGTTTAAATAAGAACTTCTCAGGTGGATTGTTTCCTGGAATTGGTTTTAAAAAATTGTAGAGTGTAAGAATGAAAGAAACTCTTGTAAACTCTCGGGTATCTAGTAAATGATGTGGAACGGGACAAAAGTAAAGTTCTTTACTACAATACTTGCAATTGAGGAGTTAGAATTACTTTTTTTTCCCCCGGTAACACTGGATTCCACTACATAAAAACTAACTTTAGAAGTAAGTACTTCTCTAACTCTACAGTTAAGTTCTGTTATAAAAGAACTGGGTGCTTTGTTCTATATAGAGTGATCATAAATTCAGTTTAAAAAATATATCACAACATTCTTTTTCGAAAATTATGCATTTCTTCTTATTCTTCTTCTTCAAGGAGTATAACAGCTGTCACCGTCTCTCCGTCCCCAGTCAACATCTTTCTCTATTCTGACATTCTTCAATATGTAAATTTCTCGTTAATGTTGTCACCAGTTGTGTCGTGGGCGACCTCGATATATTCTTTAAGATGGTATCCACCTTAATACTTTATTAGAATCTATCTTCATCATGACCACACTAACTATCTCTTCTGAACATCATTAAGCAGTAAACTGATTCATACTTCCACGGCTATCATTTTGTATTTTAAAATGCCTTTTCGGGATTGTTGGCCGCGTCTTGTGTTGTCTTCTCGGCGTTTCATCACCTACTGTGGGTGACATCTTCAGGAAATATTTAAATTCTCGTAGTAAACTGCTAACCGACTGTTAACTTGCTTGATTTGACTGTAACTATGCATCTGAGTAAATCATTTGTAATTGGTTAGCGTTAGACGTAGAGCAGCTCGCCCATTGGTTGTTGTCATGGTATAGGCCTACGTCATGACTTACTATATTAGCCTATGGTTGTATCTGATACTTTTCTAGGGCAGGATACCATGTTTTATTGATTCTCAAACCTTCCTTTTTCTGTTAAAATGTTTATATCTCTGTACGAATGGGGAATGAAATACATGCATGGAAGCTTCTTGTAGGAATACCAGAAGGAAAACGCCCAGTTGGTAGACCAATAATGAGGTGGGAAAATAACATTAACTATGATTTGAGGAAAGTAGATTATACAGGGGATGATTGGAAAACATTAGCTCAGGATAGGGATGTATGGAGAGCTTATGTCCGCGCGGCCATGAACCTGCGGGTTCGATAGTGTCAGTGAGTTAGAGTCATATATCTCTACAACTTCTCTGTCTAATCGAGTAAAATAATGTATGATTAGGCTATTATATAAAACTTAAACGTTATTTTATTTTTAGTGCGTTCCCTTAAGACAGTAAGTCAGTGACTTGCCAAATTAAAAGTTAAACATTTGTATTTTTACACAAGATAAAAAATATCTTCCATTTAAAAATCCAAACCGTGAATTAGTGTGTAATATAAAATCATATTTAGTCATCTTAAATATAAAATTATGCCACAATATGACGAATATAAAATATCCGGAGTGTCCTGGTGCGCCCATCACGATCGGATGAACGGTATGTCAGCACACGAGAATCTTACTTCTACCGATTTTCTTGACTCAATGAAAAGACAATAAAGTATATTGTGTGTTATTCGTAATAGATAGACATAGGCTATGAAATCAAGGGCTTTTTTTATAGATTTGATCGAGATATTCAATACTGTGTACATTGATTTTATATATTTCTTGTGGTATAGGCAGCGTAAGCCATTTAACCGTTAAAAAGGGATTGTGATTAGTATTATGATAAGCCACAGCAGATTTCTCTGACTGATCATTTAACAATGTCTTATGTGATCTTGTAGACGATTTCCGGGCTGTTGGCCGTGGTCTTGAGGCTTGTAGTTCCCCATCGTTTCGCCAGAGACTGCGTCCGGCATCCTCGAGGGTTGTCTTGAGACCTTGAGGATACCGGACGCAATCTCTGGCGAAACGTTGGGGAGCTACAAGCCTCAAGACCACGGCCAACAGCCCCGGAAATCGTCTACAAGATCATCATAGTAACTCCGGCCGTGAAATATAATGCCTTATGTGTTCTTTAATCCTGGTATTAACTGATTGTTTGGTAGTTGCATGGGATGCGATACACGCCACCGAATATATTACAATCTCTAATATCTTCAGTAGATCTAATATATTCTTGAAGTTTTTTTAATAGGTCTATATACGGTTTTAATTTGACATTTCTGAAAGAGTTTACCTATAGGCCTATCATCTGTAACTTTATGGATATAAGGCAAAATGGGATTTTCTTTAATGTCTTTGTTCTTAGAAACATTATTTACTTTCTTATTATTATTTGAACAATCTAATCATCATCTTTGCGAACAATTAGGTATAATTAAAACAATGACAGAGCAAGCACATAATAACCGTGAATCCAAAAAACTGAAAAACGAAATAATCTAAAAGACATTTTCATGTGGAATGGGTACTCTCATAAAGAGATAGAAGAGTCATGCGTCCAAATAATAACAAGAAAATAAATAATGTTTCTAAGAACAAAGAAAAAAAAAAGGTTATTCATTTCACTTCCTGTTTATACTGCGTAAAAACAGACTAATGTAATTTACGAATAAACCCTTGTTCAATTTTATTTGAGAAACCCGTACATTTACTACCCAAGTCGACATTCTGATTATATTTATCTAAGGAATTCAAACAATCTGTGCACTTATATTATTTCCACTCTGTATTCTCGCGTATCAGAATTTCAGTTTTTTAGCAGTTACTGTCCTAAATAAATTACATATTTTATTGGAAGCTCTAGCTTCTTGTTTGAAGGAAAATAGATTTTGTTGTACGTATTAGAAGTGAATTATTCTGCAACTGACAAGTTCACTTACACTTTGCAAACTCTGGCTAGAAGGCGCACAAGTTTGCACTTTACATTTAATATAGCTCGAACACACACACACAGACACACGATGTAGAGGTTGTAAGTTTGCAGTTTGCGAGAGCTCATGAGGTAATATGAGAAGTGTCAGTTTAATTTACTTTTATGGCGTTTTCTGAAGCAGGAAAAGTTGCTTGAAAAGAAAGTTTTACAATGTTCAGGGTACCGCCATAATATGTTCGTACCACCGGGTGTCTAAAAACTGGCTTTTATGTTATAAAAGTCAAAACTGCTATATTTAAAAAGTCTACAGCTGTGGTCTCGAGGTAGCGTGCTGCCTTGTCATGCAACGGGCCCGGGTTCGATTCTTGGTCGGGACAGGCTCCTAGGTGAGTTTTTTTTCGGTGTTTTTCCTCCCTGTAAGACATGTCAGGAAGCTTAGAGCCCAACGGTCCCCAAAAATCATTCGGCCGTCATCACCATCCTTATCATTATCATCATCCTTCATCGGTGTGGAAAGCAACGGGAAGCTATCACACGTATAATTCCTTAGTAAATAGAATAGAATAGATTTATTTAGAATATAATAGAATATATTTATTTAGCCTGGTGGAGTTAAGGCCATGTGGTCTTCTCTTCCACTCACCAGGACAAACATATGTTGCATACAAAAAAAATTACAATAACAGTACGTACTAAACAATTAATTATCTGGTCAAACTGAACAATAATGAAAATAATGCCTATTAATATAATATAATTGAATACAATTAAAATTAAACTAATGGAATAATATATACTCAAAGGAATAACAGCTCGAATCTACTATACATAAAAAGAAAAGAAAAAATATACACAAAGAAAGTAATAAACTGCAATTAATTAATCTATCGCAAAGCATGGCATGAAAATGCTCTGATTGCAGTGAAAGACCTCCCCTCGGGCAGAATTACTATGGATGGATATTTAAAAACGTTAAACTAAAAATACATAAAATATTATATGGATGTGTAACATGTATCTTCTTTCAGGGAGGAGAAAAAGAATATGATTATATTTTTAAATATAAAGTTCTAAGAACAGTTAAGTTCCTTAAAGTGTGATGGGCAGGACATATGGCACGATTGGAGTATGGGAGTGGGGTGTAAAAAACAGAAAGCGCTAGTAGGTAGGCTAAGAATGAGGTGGAAGAATGACATTAACCATTATTTGGGCGAGATGAATTATACAGGAGATGATTGGAAAACAACAGCTCTAGATTCGACATTGCCAGTAAGTTAACATTATTAAATATATATACAAGTTTAATTAAAGGATCTGGAATACCCTATAATGCTTATAAAGTACATGCTTTACAATATATATTATTAGCACAAACAAGCAGTTTTACTACCATTTTATGAGAGCTTTGATTGTAAAGTAACATGAGATATTTTATTGGAATTTCCATTACGTAAAAAATGCAATTTCTAGCAACGTATACTTTTCTGCATTTTGAACGTATTTTATATATAATCACTTCTAAGAAAAATCCAAAAGGATTTCAAATATGATGTAGATAGTGGAAAAAATGCATTTTATAAGACGCATTTTTAATATTAGCGATGTAGAGTATTCAGGTCATCTTTAAAGACTCTTAAATATTGAATAAATCAGCTTCCATTTATGTAATCAATTAAGTTACCAGAACATTCTCAAGTAGAAATAACGAATTTGTCAATCAAAGTGCCTTTTTATTACATAAGCATAATGACTTAGGTAATTTAATGTCTCTCTTATAATTCAGCACATTTATTCTATATTAATAATAAAAATCTTGATTCTATAGGAAAATTGTTAAATTGCTGTTGTTCATTTATATAATCCAAATTAAAACAGTTTAACAAATTACAAAAATAATGTACTAATATGTGATATACGTAGACTTCAAGGTTTCCCCGGCCTTTCACGTTAAAACAATATAGGCGATAGAGGAATCGAAATTGGGTATTTTGGTAAAAAATATTCACTCCAAGATGCACGAAAACTATAAGATTGATTTAGTTTATTAATTATAAATTTATGATTATAATTAAATAATATATTCAAAAGTTATATATTTATCTGAAAATATTTAATTTCGATTCTTTCACGAAAAAATGAAGTATCTCTGAAAAAAGTGTCTTCATAGTTACTAATCGTACAAGATCTCAATAAAATAGAAGTGAAAATTTTAATGCTCTGTAGTTCCATATTTTAAAATATTCAATTTGGTCACCTTTAAAATACGAGTAAATAATATAAGAAGTCTGGGTTGTTATAGAATCTCGTTTCAATAAATGCGTTAGCCTGTCTTCATCTTACCTCGTAATTTCGTTGTTTCTTATAAGACATGTTTCAAAGCATCTTTGCTTCATCTTCAGCAGGTATAGACTCTGTACCAAATGAAGATGAAAAAAAAAAACAATACAAATTTTACTATTTCTATCCCTTCTATCTTTAGGGGGATTACCCCCCTTCCTAGGATTTCTCCCAAAAGGGATAGTAATTCAATCTATATTACGAAGCAAAGATGCTTTGAAACATGTTTTACAAGAAACAACGAAATTATGAGGTAAGGTAAAGGCAGGCCAAACTTATTTATTAAGTAGAACCTCGTAACGTTACTTCCAAATGTACTCGTATTTTCATAATCTCGTTTCAAACTTAAATCATCACCATCTTTACGAGTACAGACAAAATCTCCATTGAACCTGTTTCTATTTTTTCAGATAAATGTTTTTGGTCGATCAAGCTGCTTAAGATTTCTTGGAAATACCAACATTTATGCTTTTTCATAGATTTACAGAAGTTTATAATTTGAATAAAATAAATCGACGACATATCCTAAATTAGAAATATGTACCAAAACTGCAAATTGAAAGAATTAACTGTTTGTACCATAACTCACATAGTTTATAAGCATAAAAATATATCACTGCATGGATATAGATAAATTATAGGTCTATAATTACTTGTATATTAATAATATATTATGATTAAATAGTCCATGGATATAGTTAAAGTTTTACATATATCTATGAGTGCTAAGCAATGACATATCTGTGCCAATGTGCATTTGAAATGCTGTAAGGTTCGAAGTACACTATAAATTCTCATGACGCATGTAATGCAAGTAGACATTTGGGCAATTAATATCACTTTGTTCTTATTGTGGGTGGAGATACAGATCCATAATTTTAGGTCAAACTGATTTAATTCTCAGATTAGTCGTTAACAAATCATATCATTGCACAATAACTTTATAAACTTATGGAACAGGCAGGTAAAATAAAACATATATTCTGATTTAACTACGTGGTACTACGTCGCTATTTCTATGACTGACGATTCAATCTACATATGCTCAGAACTGAAAACTTGAAACAATGAAGTTCATATTTTCATCAACAAAATTATCGGGTTTATACTTGACTGTTTAATGTTTGAAGACATTGAAAACCTTCAGTTAAATACCATCATCACAACAGCCTAAACACAATCAATACGCAGTTGACATTAAGATACCATTGTCGACATTAATACAAATTAGATGAAACTACAATAAATAAAATAAAATATTATAATTAGTAAAAAAAAAAGGTAAAGTGATTCCACTACAGGCCATAGGAGACCCTTGGGGTAGTAGGAGGTTAAGACTTCCACTTTTTTCTAGACAATCGGCACTTGATGTCAGTCCTGCGCGAGGCCGCATTTACTCCCAGAACAAGCGTCTGGTACTCATTTTCGTTAGAGGCTGAGTCGACCCCAGGGTCATGTTACCACCAGAAGGTTTGGGTCAGTTTAAAAGTCCTGACCCCTCCGGGACTTGAACCCTCGCTCTTCCGGTTTGTAGCGCAATGCCTTAACCACTACGCTACGGCATGCCCCCATTATAATTAGTATGAATAGATAACAATGCAGCTAACAAGGGAAGTTTCAACCATTGTATGCCGAAGCTTACCTTAAAATTTCTCCCAGAGAAGGTTTGTGATCTACAAAGGTCATGTCCAAGAACAAGTATCTGCCACTTATAACGGCAAGGCACTAAGACTAGTCGTTATGCTCCTTGCCTCTAGTTCCGAGGGTCGCGGGTTCAAACCGGGCCAGAATCGATGGATTTTTTGAAGACGGAAAAATCCAAGGAGCAAGTTCTCTGGGAGGGACTTTAAGCCGTGGGTCTTGAGTCTGAAGATTTTCAGCCTCGTAAAAGATCCTTAAGCCTGAATAAAAAGGCTTCTAAGCAAAATTTACCGACATCAAGGTCCTAGTAATATCTTAGTTGCCTGTTAGATGTTTCTTCCGATCGGTGTGTTGACCGCATGCCATCCATGACATCTACGAACAAATAAGGTAACTAAAAATTAACTTGGTCTAGTAACTCCTTAAAAGGAGAGGCTATGGCTTAACAATGGGCTACGCCATTATAGACTAATACTTCCATTTAAATTTATCGTGCATTGTATTGGGTCTAATTTTTATTTTATTTTTATTTATATTATCAGTACATAATTTAAAGTTGATAGCCCAGAAATATTTAATGGAAATATCTACCAATAAAACAAAAATAATGGCCTTTTGTGGAAAATCCCCAATACCAAGCAAAATTTGTTTAAATAACAACATTTTAGAGAGAGTTAATGAGTTTACTTATTTGGGATATAAACTCTCTTTTGTTGAAAATTTGGATTTATCAGAGAAAATTGTGAAATTCAACAAATCAATGGGAATCATTAATAGAGTTTTAAAACCTTCATTAGTGCAAAAATCAACTCGTACTCGTCTTTATCAAATAATGGCTCGACCAGTCCTATGTTATGGGAGTGAAGCATGGACTATAAGGTCGAGAGATGAAAGCAGACTAATGGCTTGTGAGATGAGATTTATGCGCCGAACAGCTGGCTACACCAAATGGGATCGAAAGAAAAATGTAGAAATCCTTCAAGAACTTAATGTGTTACCAATACTGGACTACATCTCCAGATATCAGCTAAACTGGAAGGAACATGTCTCAAGAATGGCTAGATCCAGGATCCCCAAGGCAATAATGAACTACTGTCCAAATGGGAAACGGTCACTTGGTCGACCTATGAAAAGATTGCACGAAAACCGCTTTCTCAGGCCGTAACAGTTCTTCTAGGACTAATAGGCAGGATGATGATGATTTATATTATCTCACTAATGGGATGGACTTAAAATATTGACAAAATCACAATATAAATTAAATCAAATTAAATTGTTGGGTTTATAGTTGATTATCTTATATGAAATAAACAGTTAATTTTCATCTTTATCAATAATGAAAATTGAATTGGGTGGATTCCCCTTCTTGGAGTAATAAGTCTGATACAAAACATAGTACAGTATGTTTGTTTAGCACATTAATTTCCCACTGGATTTCTCATATCAACGGTGAAGCTCTCCCTTCCCTGTATATTATAAATCTACAATATAATAATGAGCCCTGTTGTGCGGTATTGTAAAGACCGACGAGGGGATGTTAATACAACAATTGGATGTGGAAGAGGGTTAAACACAGCGGGCGTCCTCTGCGCATGCGCATATTCTAGTATGTGGGAAAATGGCAATTTGGTTAGTGGAGGTCAAGGTTTCACTACGTTATCTCACATAGGGTTATTAAGAGATCGGCGTGAGAACGTGTATTGATGATTTCAAGACATGATATAGGCCTCTTTTTAAAAAAAATAATCCATTTTAAATATACATAAAAACTTTCAAAATATAAAATGAGTAGCTTCTTCAACCATAAGTAGTACAATTTTATACAGGACCTTTCAAAATACGTAGTATTTACGATGCGAGGTTGGGAAGTGGTTTTTACAGAAGCGAGGAAAAACACTTCACAAACTTGCGTTGTTCATAATTTTTTGCGCGATGGTGTTCTCTAAATAATAAATAATAGTAAAATAATATTTTTTTGGAAATATTTGCGTTTATTATAAACAACTGACTAACGTTAACGGAGTTGGCAATGTTTATTAGTTGAAACTACAGGAGGTCTTATGACCAATTAGTGATAAAATGGCGGCAAATACGTATTTATTGTTTTTAAATAAAGTGCAGTTCATTAAATACCCAGTGATCTGTTTCGTATAATGTGTATTAACACTACCTTTTGGATATTTTTGTAGCCTATATACATTGTATGTGGTATACATAGAGGGCAGTGGTTTTACTTCTCACACGCGTTTTGTAACATGTAATATTACAGTATAGTTATTTAGATTGGCAACCCCGAAATATAGGAAATTGAACTTTCAATCATGGTCGCCATTGCTGTAAGTACGACAAAACTCAATATTGCACAAAAATAATGTTACATCTTCGATTTGTATTTTGGTACTGACTGCTGTTAATAATGATTTTGTAAAGAGAGCTCTGGTCACTGGGTATGTTCTTCATTTAAAATGTGTTTATGAGTGAGTGATCGTCCATCTCTGTGATTAAGACATGCGGATGTGAAGCCAGTAGCCGGCCAAAGCCTTCTTGGCCTGTTGCGCCATGGAATTAATTAATGATTTCATCCTAACTGTTTCATACATTAATTATGTAAGAAAAATCTAATTTCGTATTAATTGTTTTAAAAATTGGCAATTAATATGTTAAAATGATTGCGTCCACCTCCGAGATAAACATTGAAGCTGCAGCATCGCGAATAACCCGTTCTTCTGCAGTATCAACAGGAGCTTCACAATTAAATAGAATGAAATATAGTGTTATCAGATCATTAGATCGAAGTACGGAAAGGATAAACGATCCACCACTATTGATGCAATACATATGGAATGCATCGGAAACCACGCCGTCCTATACAAATGGAGGTCTGAGGTAGAGATTCTACATTATATATATATATTTTATACTAGAGAATGTAGTTTTCGAAAATAATTTGTCCTAATTATATTATTCGCTCAAACGTTTAAAGAAAGTTTCAAAACACCTTGTACAATTAAGAGAACTGTGCAATGGCTTTTTACACGCTTTATATTAGCTTGACCTGTATCTATCTATCTATCTATGTGACGGAATCTTTCAACTCGATTTTCGCCCACTTAAAATCATTGGATCGACTTGAAACTTTGTATACTTGTAAAGGACCCATGACAATACAATGATTTAATATGTATTTTCTAAAATCCTGGCCAGAATCATCAGAAAATGAAAAAAAAATGAAAACTGGTATAATAGGTTGCGGACTTGTCGACTTTTTAGTCAATTGTTGTAAGAGCTCAGTTGGTAGAGCGGTGAACTGTAGTGGTATACAGTATAATTTCAGTAATCCATAGGTCGCTGGTTCAAATCCGGCTGGGAGGATTTTTTTAAGAAGAGTATTACTTTAGCTTATACTACAATAGTATGGAATTTAAAGATATTTACATTTTTATCTTATTCTGTAAAATATTAAAACTAAAAAATAAATAATAGTTTTAAAAAACTAAAACAGCACGGTTTATTAGAAAACCGAACTAAAGAATGAAAAATAATTTTAATTTCTAACACGCTTAGGATAAAATTAAAGTGGTAAACAAAAAAATCATCTCCAACACATATAGAATAAAACTAGAGTTATCAACAAATAGAAAATAATTTTACCATCAAAAGCGTGGGGTGCTCTATATCAATTAATATATTTGATAATAAACAGATATTGGTAAAAGTAAAGTCTCTAAGAAGAAAATGTAAAAATCATAAAAAGCACCCCATGCTTTTGACTGTACAATTATTTTCTTTTTGTTGATAACTCTAGTTTTATTCTATATGTGTTGGAGATGATTTTTTTGTTGACCACTTAAATTTTATCCCAAGCGTGTTGGAAATTAAAATTATTTTTCATTTTTTAGTTCAGTTTTCTAATAAACCGTGTTGTTTTAGTTTTTAAAAAAATATTATTTATTTAATTCTTATAGAATACTACAATGTTAATAACTCTTTTTTCACATGTTCCTTTTGTTAATTCAATATAGTTAATTGCCAATAAAGTTAATATTTGAAATGACGAAGGTTTAGAATACCTTACAAACGCTGAGAGAGTGAAATTCGTTCACCAAGAACTTTTAGTGGGAAATGCGAGAAAGAATAATGCAATTTTGAAAACGGGAACACGGATGTTCTGGTTATAATCGCATTTTGCGGTCCGCGCTGCTTATTACTGCTATGATAAAATTTAATATTGCAACTTCGTCCGATTTCACTTAAAATTACGCTTTATATCTCGCTTATGTGTTTTTAATTTCTGATTTTCCCTCGCATTCTACGTTCTGAAGTTATAGAATATTTCAATAGCATTCTACCTTTCATTTAAAATTCAGTCACAATTCAAAGTCGTGTTTGATTATTAAAATTGGATCAAGTAAAGCAGATTAATTTAACAACTTAAAAGTCTTTTTAAATATTAATGTAAATTCCTCTTTATATATCAATCTTCCTGAATTAAAATTATTTTTTGTTTAAAAAAAACTTCGTCAATTAGTTAAAACCATGTCTTTTGGAATATGTTTCATCTTCGGCATACCATTTGGTACATGTTCCCAAAGGCCTACATGGTTTTAACTAACTGACGACGTTTTTTAAACAAACAATCCACTTTAATTGAGGAAGACTGGTACATAAATAGGTACTTATTAATATTAAAAAAATTACTACGTAACCTCAATTGTGATTACAATGAATTTTAGAAATAATGATAACTTAAAAGTCGTAATTAAGTTGCGGGTAATAAATAAATAAGATAATAATTATCCGCATAGTCTTACGATATGTTAGTTCTTTAAAATCTGAAAGATTGAACAAAAACAAAATTTTATACTTCCTTTAATATTCATTATTTTTTTGTTTTATTATTATTATTATTATTATTATTATTATTATTATTGTTATTATTATTGTTGTTGTTGGGCAAGCTGTAGTACTTGGTTAAGGTAATACGCTGAAAGTCGGAAGGTCATATGTTCAACTCCCAATGACATTCGGGATTTTAAAACTTCTTTAAACATTCTTTCGGCGGATGACTCATCCGCTAATTAAAATTATAATTAGAAAATAAGTCTTGCGGTGGGCAGGGCATATGGCACGAATGAAGCCTGGGACACATATCCGCACCGTGTCGGTACCGCACTCTCCCCGAGCCGTCTCCGCAACACGGCCAAGGTCGGTGATGGAGATGGAAGGCCACACTTTTCCGAATGTTGACCGTGCATTCGGCTCAATACGTTGGTCATTTACCAACTGTGAGTTAGGAATGATGACATTAGCACTGGAGGAAGAAGATATTAATTGGAGACGAAATCGTCGCCGAAGAGGAATGTGGGTCCACAATGAGTGGAAGAAAAGAGGTGTTGAAGGGGAATTGTCTCACTGCTGCCTCATTTGAAGTGCGATGACACTAAGTTTTACGAATATTTTAGAATGTCGATGTACACATTGAACCAACTGAAATGGAAACTGAGAAAAACAAGACACATTGTGGAGACAATCAATAACACCTAGAGAACGTTTGACCGTATGTTTGAGGTATGTAAAGATTCACAAAATAATCCGCACCGTGTCCGCATAAAAACTAAACAACTAGTTTGACGTTGTGCGGTCGCGGTGCGGGCACGCAGGGATGACACGGAGATGGAGAGGTGTGGACTGACTGGTAAACGTTCATTTGTTTACTTTTTCTCCTATGATGTCCAACACACGGCCGTCATGCGGTACGGACACGGTGCAGATATGTGTGTCCCGGGCTTGAGGAATGAAAGACGTGCATGGAAGCTTCTTGTAGGAAAACGCCCAGTTGGTAGACCAAGAATGAGGTGCGAGAATACCATTAACTATGATTTGAGGGAAGTAGATTATACAGAGTATGATTGGAAAACATTAGCTCAGGATAGGGATGTATAGAGAGCTTATGTCCGCGCGGTCATGAACCTATGGTTATTTCTTGAGGTCTATTATACGTATATTCTGGGGCTGGAGGCGGGTGTCATGCAGGGCTATCACGTGCCGATTGACCATAAATGTGGAAACTTTAACCTTCTATTACTCTAAGAAACTTTATTATTATTATTATTGTTATTATTATTACTATTATTATTATTATTATTATTATTATTATTGTGTGAATCATTAGCCTCATAGTTAAAATACGGGCGCGAACCCTCGAGTTGATAAAGATCAGTTGTTATCTTGAAGTCAGCAAAACTGGACATAAAAAAATTAATATGGTATATCTGCTTTCAAAACTTTACCCATATCAAATTAAATTTATTTCCATTAGTCACAATAACTAAATATATCTACTCTACCACAATATACAAGGGATGCCGTGTAATCCATTGTTTTTCGACCCTACTGGGGCATTTTGTATACATAAGATCTTACAGTTATCTTGCTGATACTCGGTCGCCAGAGCCTCGTTAGTTTAAGACAGAGCGCACCACGTGAAGGTGAGGATGACACTACCTCAATTGCAACCAATCTCAAAGTTTAGAAATACATACCAGTTACCGTGGAAAAGTCATGTGAATCGCAATAGCCTTCATGCTTCAATATCATCCTCAAGAGTAGAGATCTTTGAGACGTCCTAGAAAAAGATGGACCGAGATCGCTTCAGTGAAACCGTAACAGGCTGTGGGCCATAAAACTTGTTTGGAATATGATTATTATTATTATCATCATCATTATTTATTATTATTATTATTATTATTATTATTATTATTATTATTATTATTATTATTATTATAGTAACAATATATTCTTTTCGATAGTAATTTCATCTCTCCTCAGTTTAAATCAGAAATAATCATTTATCTTTGAAGAATATAGGTAGATGTCCACCTCACACAATTCGACGTCGTCATAGTTACATGCAATTTTCGAATTTTATCACTGTGTTGTGTTGCTTCGTGTGTAACGTTTAGAATTTTTACAATATTATTTATTTATTTATTTTATTACAGGTTAATGAATTATAATTTGATTAATGCTCCATTGTATTATTATTATTATTACATTTATTCTCGGGTTTTAAAATGCCTGTCCCCACTTCAAGGTTCTGTATCCAAACTACATTCGTCTCTGTTTTTCCACGCCCTTTCCTCCAAGTTTCTTCCAATGCTCTGACTATTCCTTGTATTCGTGTTATTTTTTGGTCTTCCTCCTACATGAAGTATTCCATTTTTTTCCGGTAATATATTTTTCATCATCTTTTCATATGTCCAAACCATCTTAAATGTACTGCTTTAATAGTTTCTATTAGGAATCCTTGCACTTTCATATTTTCTCTTATAACCTATAACATTACTTCTCTTTTCTCTCTCCTCCAAATATTTACTGATCGTCACCAGAAGGTAATTCGGTAGAATGTAATTAATTTATGTATTGTCGTTGGTTTCAAATGTCATATCTCTGAGTCATATGTTATTATGATTATGTGAAAATAATAATAATAATAATAATAATAATAATAATAATAATAATAATAATAATAATAATAATAATAATAATAATAATATAGGAAGATCACTAAAATCATTAAAAAGGACAAAAGTGCTGTGCACACATAAATTACATATTTTTGTTTGTTGAGTTTCATTTGGAAAGTGCTGTTGAGCTGTGTATTTTATTTGTGCAGAAAATTGCAAGCGTTGCCAGAGGATATCCAGTTAATGATATGGTGCAACATAATAAGTTGTTGTTTGCTCTTGATTTTTGCTAGCTGCTCATTATCTTTATTTATTGCTACGGATGCCATGCAATTGGCTATTGAGGATAAACAACACTCTATTATGGTCAACAAAACACCCTTCCTATAAAACATTTACAAGTGAACTTTACATCACAATCACTTTATTTCATGTTACAAGTTTTGCAGTATTCAAATCTTAATCATGTTATATTTCTCGTGCTATAAAATTAACAAAACTATTGGTCTCGCCGCGCTAAGTCAAGCGCTTCCCGAATCGAATAGTAGACATAAAATAATTATATATAATTATATATATATATATATATATATATATATATATATATATGATTATCCTACATTATGATATTTATATCGATTTGTTATTCAAGATTTATTTTTATAATAATTTCAAGAATTCTATTTTTTTTGGCTCGATAACAGGCTGAGTAGAATTTTCTTTGTTGTTATCTAATGTGCTGCATAAACACTGAAGTCATTGAGTTGACTATTTAACTCATGCCACAAATGCTAGTCAATGACCAATCACGTTTCAATTAATGTTGTTTTACAACCAATGACAGTCGTGTTTCGCCTCGCTCTTTATCGATTTCTCTTTATCAGCTCCTGCTTTTGTGATAAAGAAAGCTCCTCCTTTTTAATGCTCTGAACAGGTCAAAGCCTTATTTTTCTCTAACAAATACATTGAATATAGCAAATAATGAAAAGATTCCATGATTTTACTGAGTTGTTTACTAAAACAATAAATGAATAACCCGTAATGTTGATTATGATATATAGTTTGATGTGTTTAATTATTTCTCCACTTGGGTGCACTCTTACAATATTGCGATCTTATTTGGCAATAAATAATATGATCAAGCAGCAGTGAATGAACATAACCTCATATTTCTGATTTGTTTTCAAACATCGCCGTTTACATTAAATATATAAATATTTTAAAATAACTATAGTTAAACAATGATTTGTGAATAAACAGCTTAATTTTATTCGTTAAATAGTCCTAACAAATGCCACTCCTTATTTCCAAATTCTCTAGATAAATTCACTCCTCACTTCGTGAGTCGTGAATTTATCGATAATTTGTAAATCACTCGTGGCATTACTTATGAAAATGTTTACTTTACAATTTTCAATATCGGGATTGAACAGATTGGTGGCGTAAAATTTTTAATCGTTAAGATTGTACACCAGATGCCTGGTTTAAATTTAAAACCCCTCTACAGTAGGCTATATATTTTGGGAGGCAAAAGTATTATTAAGCCCAACGATCCCTTGGTTCTCTTGATAGTAGTAAACTTTGTCCCGGAACCGGATTTCAACTTTTACCTTTTCTTTTACTCATTCCTCATAGATGACTCACTGCATACACGTGCTTAAACATACATATATTCTGCATTCCTCTCTGTGCACAAAACAAGTACACGATATGTACATAAAGTCATATGCCGAAGTTGTTCGAAAATTGAAAAATAGATAACATTATCGCCATTACCCGCCTAGAGTGTAACCCGAAGCACAAGAGCAGTGAGTGACATTGGAACATAGATATTGTTCGGCTAATATTCTTAAATAAATTATCCCAAAAAAGTATTTTCAAAACAGTGAATATTCTTCTTCGTCTTCTTCTTCTGTCAAAAACAGGTTTGGGTTAATTCTCGTCTGTGAACTACAACTAGAACTGATCTGTCCAACGGCGGTGAAGTCGACCTAAGTCTCTGTTTCCTGCAGGCTGATGATAAATAATTTTGTTGCTGAACGATGTTCTGTCATCCTGAGTGTGCTGTCCCCATTTATGTTAATGTAGCTGGACTTCCGCTGTCATCACTCATCATATGGTCTCTCAAGATACACCTGGTATTGATCGTAGATATCTGATAATGATAAGGATGTGTTGATTCTACTTTTATCAGTTTCTGGTAGTGTCTAACATTCACTGTCAACATAAAAGAGATGGTAGAGATATTATATTACGAAACCTGAGTTGAATATCTTTTCGCATTGATTTTCAATTTTTATTTTCAAAAGCCCCATTTAAGCAATTGTAGGCATATTTTATTAATTTTTATGTATATTTTTGGTAATCATATAATGAAATGTGACTTCCTAATATATATATATATATATATAGTAATTTTGCCCGAGGGTAGGTCTTTCACTGCAATCATAACATTTTCATGCTATGATTTGCAGTTTTACTGGGGATTTACAGGTGTTGTAGCTTCCCGTTGCTTTCCACACCGGTGAAGGATGGTTATGATAATGATAAGGATGATGACAAAGGCCGGATGATTTTCGGGGACTGCTGGGTCCTAAGCTTCCTGACATTTGTCTTACAGGTGAGGAAAAACCCTCACCCAGGAGCCTGTCCCGACCGGGAATCAAACCCGGGCCCGCTACGTGACAAGATAGCATGCTATCTCGAGACCACAGCGGTGGACTTATATATATAAATTCCGTCACTGGTTTTATTATTTTATTTTCAACCAATATTTTTACTCATAATAGTTGTTTATCACATATTGCCTTGCTTTCGTTATGTCAACTGATATACATCTTCAAAATATAAATTATAATTAATTCGATATCAGTAATTGTTTTGTTAACAATTTATTTATCAGACCGTTTTAAGACTAAAGCATTTATTACAAGACTAAAAGTTTTAGAACTGCTAGAGTTGATGTCGAGATTAGAGAATAGAGTAACGTCTTGTGGGCACGGACACAACATCTCAGGAGAAAATGGTTCATTAAAGCTCTGGACCGGTGGAATGACTCACGCGGACGTGTGGGAGTTAAAGACATTCCTGTAGTAAAGCAATTTTGTTCTCTTTTTTTATTTACAGACTACACGCCATGACGTGGGGTAGAAGACCTCTGGCCATGTTCCTCCTGCTGTTACTTCCTCTAGCACGTGCAGAAAATGGAGTACATATTCGCTCAGAGTTCGGTCAACTTGTAACATCCAGTACACTATCCTGGGTCTCTGGTTCCAAAGGCAGCCATCCTGAGAACGCAGTCATAGGAGGCAACGAAAAAACCGAAGGTATGTAACATCCAAATTTATAATGTGTATTACGTATAAATAATGTCACATAAAGACGCGATTTTAAAGGTAGATATCGCCACACCATTAGCTTTAATAAACGTAACTAACTCACTAGTACTGTCGAACGCAGACGTAAGCTCTCCATAAGTAGGCCTTACATCTCTTTCCTGAGCTAATGTTTTCCAATCATTCCCCGTATAATTACTTTTTCTCGATTACCCATTAATTCATTTTGAGAATTTTCCTCATCATTGAGGGTTTTCTCCAACCAATCTTAGTAATTAACATAAATTAAAAATAAATAAATAAATATAAATGACTACAGACTTACAGACAGTTTGCAACAAACATTCACAAATTCTCCTTAATTAAAGTTCTCCATCGTTCTCTATCGTCTGTGTCTTCATCTGTTACACCAAATTTCCTCAATGAATTTTCAATGTTGTTCTTGGTCTTCCTTTTCTGTTCCTTCTTTCAATTTTCCATGCATAGACGGCTTTTGGCGGTCTTCCATCCTGCATTCTTCGTATGTGTTCATACCATTTTAGCCCTCTGTGATCAATCTCATCCATTATATTTCTTTCTGCATGCATCCATTTTCTAATTTCTGTATTTCTAATTTTTTCCAGTCGAGATTTTCTGGCAGCTCTTCTCCAAAACTCAATTTCAACTGAAGTCATTCTGTTGGATTTTCTCAATTTTTTTATTAATATTATTCTCTCGCCTCATTCTTGGCCTGCCTATTGGGCGCTTTCCCTCTGACTTTCCTACAAGGCCTCATTCCTGGCCTACCTATTGGGCGCTCTTCCTATAATAAGTTTTCACTTTTCTGCAATACGTTTCCATGTCCCTCTTCTATTCCCCATTCTTGCATATGTCCTGCCTTTCGCAGTCTAAGAGACTTAACTGTTATTATATATCGAGTATTCCTTTATGTTGTTCCCTGGGAGTACTTTATATAGTTGAATTGATAATAATAAATTCGTTCTCCCAGTCAAAGTTATGTTTTTTTTTTTTTGCTGTCTTGAGAATGATCTCACATAAGAAGATCGAAACGTCGACGAGTTCGTGAATAAACATAACTTTGATTGGGATAACGAACTTATTATCATCGATTCAACTATCCTAATTATGTCTTGATTTCCCATGAACACCACATGTGAAATGTAGTTTGTCCATTCACCTATATGTTCTTCTCTCTTTGGCCAAACATTTTCCTAAGAAATTTATTCTTAAATACTCGTAATCTTTTCTCCTCTCTTAAAGTAAGAGACAATATTTCGCATCCTTATAACTGGAAGAATAACAGTAATATAGGCGTATTTTTAATTTTATATTTTTAAAGGAGATGGGATGACAAGAGTTCCTGTAGAGTGCAATTGAAATGCGTTTCCAGAATTAAGCATTTATTTAATTACAATACCAATTATTGTCATGAGTTATGACTCATAACAAAATGATTTTCAAAATCAATTATATCGTAACAGTTTCAAATAATGTCATAACACAATTATTTCGAAAATCAATTAAATTGGCATTTTCATATCTAACAGATATACGGATTTAATTAAATTGATTATACTTCATTGAAAAAAACTACTAGTTATACAGTATATATATATGATTAAGAAAGTTTTCTTGGGTTTTCCGCGTCATGGATTCAAGTTCGGCCTCTCGCCACTGATTCCGACATTTCGGCATGGTCCCACATGCCATTATCAAGGAATGATGGCATGTGGGACCATGCCGAAACGTCGGAATCAGTGGCGAGAGGCCGAACTTGAATCCATGACGCGGAAAACTCAAGAAAACTTTCTTAATCATACTTATATCCGCGAAAATCTGCAATATAACATATATACGATATTTAAATTGAGTATTCACTTTAAACGTTGCCTTAATATTAATTTTTTTACGTTTAATTTCATCGCGTTTTTAATGAATTCCATCAACATTGCACAAACAACGTCCGTGATTTCATAATTCTTTTTTCTACACCTGTAAGATGAAAATCCACGGATGTTATTTGTAAGAAAAAAGTCTGAATTCCGACAATGGTCCTATAGGCCTAAGTATTGCCGGGGACTTTAAGTATGTTTGCAGTAGTTACTGTTGTTAGTAAGCCCTTTTGTCTCTTAACGAGGCTTAGGCGTTTTCTCCCCTACAGGGGAGAAATTCAACTATACTAATTTAGTTACACTTGTTTTCGGATAGATGCCATTGAGTGGCCCGAGATCAGCATTCCGCCTCATTGTGACATATAGGAATTCAAGGTAGTTCTAGGATATCAATATTCGGCAAATCTTGCTTAGAGGCCTTTTTATTCAGGCTTAGGGATCTGTATTTCTTATAACTATATTCTAAGTTACAATAGACTAACACATTAATAGATTCGTATCATGCTTCATGTCTCTAAATTACAAAAGAGAGACTAAATTCGTATTACGTACTACTGGACTATCATTGAGCCAGTGGAAGCGGAGAGACTTGCGTTCTGCATTCCGAGTTCCCCAGTCGTTATAGCTGATTTTCTCAATCTGTTAGTCATTACTTATGATAGTTACTTAAATTCTTATAATACTTTAATAATAATAATAATAATAATAATAATAATAATAATAATAATACTTTATTTATTCTGGCAGAGTTAAGGCCATAAGGCCCTCTCTTCCACTCAACCAGCACAAATACAAATAAATATTCGACAAATATAGATATACACTATACTAATTATAAACAGTTAAAGATACAATAAATGTGGCAATGTAAATGTCATGTACAAACAACATTTTATAGGGTAATAACAATAATGATACAATAATAATAATAATAATAATAATAATAATATAAATATGATACATTATACGGGAAACACCAATTAATATATATATATATATATATATATATATATATATATCTTACACTGGATAATAATGAAGTCGAGTTTAGAGCAAATATAAATTTAGATTTCTTTTAAAAGATGCCAATGTCCGGCAGCCCCTTATTTCTTGTGGTAGGGAATTCCAGTTGCGAGAAGTGAAGATGGTATATGACATGGAGTGATGTGATGTCCTATGTTGCGGTATATTAAGTAAGAGACTATGTTGTGATCTTGTCTTTAAGTTATGGTTTGAGGATAGATACTGGAAATGGGATGATAAATAATTGGGAATCGAGGTATGTAGGATCTTAAATAGGAGAATTAGACAGTGCGATTTTCTTCTCTCTTTTAGATGTAGCCATGACAAGTCGTGGAATAATGGAGAAATGTGATCGTATTTTCGAACATTAAATATGAATCTGATACACATATTATGGACACGCTGCAGTTTGTCCGACAATCCGTCACTTATGTCAGTTAGTAGAACGTCACAGTAGTCAAAATGCGGCATCACTAAAGTTTGGATTAAAATTCTTTTAAGAGTTGTAGGAAGAAAATGTTTAAGTCGATTTAGGGAATGTATTATGGAGAAGATCTTCACGATGCTGAGTGGGTATCGGTCACATACTGCCGAAATTCCATTAGGAAATTTCTTACACCATGGGGACTCGAACAAGTGTATGTCCCGTAGCTATGTTCCAAACTATTTTTCGGACAATGTGCATGCAACTCTCACTTAATTCATTTTTATTAAAAGTGATCTCATATGAGAATAAGTGGATAATTTTCTATTAAAGTTATAATAAATCAACTGCATAATAAATCTTAGTTCAAAAATGACATTGAACTACATGCTCTTTATAGGAAAACAGATGTAGGTCTAATAAGAACAGTTAAGTCTCATAGACTGCCGTGAGCAGGACATGTGCACAAATGGGAAATAAAAGAGGTGCATGGAAGCTTCTTGAAGGAAAACCAGAGGAAAAATGGCCAGTTGAAAGACCAAGAATGAGGTGGGAGAATAGCATTAACCATGATTTGAGGGAAGTAGAATATGCAAGGAATGACTGGAAAACATTAGCTCAGGATAGGGATGTGTGGAGAGTTTATGTCCGCGCGGTCATGAACCTACGGGTTCGATAATACCAATGAGTTAGTTCAAAAATTAATTTGGTTCGCAATCAAATTAACATAGGGATTGTTTATTTTCTAATTTTATTTATTATTTTTCTTTTGATTGTTCCGCTCTATTATTATTATTAATATTATTATCATTATTATTAATACCAATCCAAAATACAGATGTATATTCACTCAATTTTGCAGACGACCAGTCATTAATAAGCACAAGGCAGCGATGACATAGAATGCATGGCAGAAAAAACTAAAAGAAAAATATGAAAAATGGATACTTTATATATATATATATATATATATATATATAGAGAGAGAGAGAGAGGAGAGAGAGAGAGAGAGAGAGAGAAAAAAACTAAATATCTGTGTGTAGGAGAAGAAATGAAAAAATATAAATTTTAACAATGGAGAACTAAAACCTAGTATTGAATGCATATATTTAGGAACAAAATTGGACCATTCAGGTAATAACACAGTGGAAATTAAAAATAGAATCGCACAAACAAAACAAGCAATAAATGCTTTAAACTCTGTTTGGTGGAATAAGAATATTACAAAAAAAAAAAAATAGAAAATTACAAATATATCAAACCATAATTCAGAGCATTTTAACATATGGTGCTGAAGTTTGGCAAATTCCTACCAGGGAAATGAAAATAATTTTACGAACAGAAATGGATGTTTTAAGAAGATCAGCTGAAAAATCTAAAATGGATAGAATACGAAATAAAGAAATAAAAGAAATTATGTGTATACATGAGGAGCCGGACATTATAGACATTATAGAAAATATTACAGTGGTATGGCCATGTCAAAAGATTGCCTAAAATTGTTATGGAATAGATCCCAATGGAAAGGAGGAAGACCGGAGAAAACTTGGATAGAAGGGATACAAGCAGCTGTGAATATCAGAGGATTGGAGGAAGATCAATGGATGGATAGAGAGGAATGGCGTTTTGGTTTCCGGAAGACGGCGGCAGCTGATATTATACCGGATGGTGAATAATAATAAATAATAATAATAATAATAATAATAATAATATTGCTATTAGATCGACAAAATTATCTGAATGATTCTGTACCGTAATTTCCAAAATAACGACTAAATTCTAAGGCTAGACCGTCTTGCAACTAAATCATGATCGGATGGTGGTAGCTGACACAGAATACAAAACCACCAGGGAATTTTTTCCATTGTCACGAAATTAAAAGCTAGCCGGTGGTTAACGAGAATATCTATACGAGATGAACATACGAACTTTAATAATCAATTAATTTTTTGATAAATTCAGGATTATTTAATCTATAGACTGTACACCACGTACGCAAAAGGAATCAGAATTTTTCATAATATGAAAAACTGTTACAGGTTAATTAAAATAATAAACTTTCAACTTAATATTTTACAAGGTTTCGGCACACTACACATTCAATTGGTGAATCAACTGGCATTTCATTTCAAAGTTGTGCAGAAAACACTGACATTATTTTAGTAACCTACATAATGAGAAGCCACAATAACGAGCAGAAGACTAATTTGTGTTTGAAGAGACTATACGTCACGGCAAAACTCCTTAACAAAGCTGAGAAAATAATTACCTCATATTTGTTAGTAAAATGTTCGAGTCAAACTAATTAATTACAGAATGTTTTAAAATTAGAGGCAGTTGCGGTTTTTGTATATATATATATATATATATACACAAACACAACATACCTTTAGAATATTGTACATTCATAACAGGTAAAATGTCAAAGCGCGATGATATTCAGAAATTTGAATGTAATTAATATTAATAAATTTATTGGAAACAACATTATTATGAGCGATTCAATAAAACTAAATGTATGGTCACACATATAAATACATTATATAATGGAAATTGACAGCTAATGGCAAATGAGAGAAATTTTGAGGAAGTGGCTGAATTCAAATAACTAGGAACAATAATCACAAATACGAATGAGGTGTACATAGAAATTAAACAGGCTCAATTCTGGAAATGCGTGCTATTATGCATTACAGAGCCTCTTGACGTCCCAACTCCTTTCAAGAAAACGTTAAACTGAAAATATATAAAACTATTATCCTATCAGTTATATTATATGGATGTGAAACATGGACTCTTACTTTAAGGGAGGAAAGGAGATTACGAGTATTTGAGAATAAAGTTCTTAGGAAAATGTTTGGACCAAAGAGAGGTGAACAGACGGGTGAATGGAGAAGACTACTTAACAGTGAACTACATGGTCTTTATAGGAAGTTTGATATAATAAGTACAGTTAAGTCTCGTAGACTGCGATGGGCAGGACATGTGACACGATTGGGGAATGAAAGACGTGCATGGAAGCTACTTGTAGGAAAATCAGAGGGAATACGACCAAGAATGAGGCGGGAGAATAACTAACTATGATTTGAGGGAAGTAGATTATACAGGGAACCATTGGAAAATATTAGCTCAGGACAGGAATATATGGAGAGAATATATGTCCGCGCGGACATGAACCTACGGGTTCGATAGTGTCAGTGAGTTAGTTAGATCAACTAATTAACTACTGACAGTATCGAATCCGGGGATTTCATGGCCGCTTGGGGCTCTCAATACATCCCTATCCTGAGCTTTTATTCCCTGTATATTCACCTTCCTCAAATCATGTTTAATGTTATTCTGCGATCTCATGCTTACCCTAAATACTCGTCTTCTTACGAGAAGTTTCAATCCCCCCTTTCACATGCTCTATCCATCGCAGACTAGGGACTGTTTTGTTATTATTAGAGAACTATGTAGGCCTGACTGACTTATTTAGTTCCATAAATAAAATAATCTAACATAAACGTAGACTGCGATGGGAAGAGCATATGGCACGAATGGGGAATAAAAGAGGTGCATGGAAGCTGTTTGTAGGAAAACCAAAGGAAAAACGCCCAGTTCCTATAGAAACTTTCCGATATTAGTACCGTAAAGTGAATTATAATTTTTTTTGCACAATAGTGCGTTCTGTCGTACTTACCGAAATGGCGGCCATGATTGAAAGTTAAATTTCCTAAATTTCGGGGTTGCCAAACTATACATAAGTAAATAACTATACTGTAATATTACAAATTACCTGGGGCAGAAATAAAACCACTGACCTTTATGTATACTGTGTACAATGTATATGCAAAATGGCAAAATATTTTATTAAACAACTTTAGTTTTGACAATAATAAATTATATACACTCCTTTTTGCAGATGATCAGGCAATTATAGCAGCTTACAAAGAGCAATTTTTCAATTGGGGAAAATTGCTGCTGCATATAAGTTACAAATATCCTCAAGTAAAACTAAAGTGGGAAAAATCAAATAAGACCCAAAATAATAGTAAATGACTTTGTAATAGAACAAATAATGGATTTTAATTATTCATAAATTTTCCTAGGCAATGATCGGGCAAGATATATTAATAAAGTAAAGTAAAGTATTCCCACTACAGGCCTCAGGAGGCCCTTGGAGTAGTGGGAGGTTAAGGCTCCCAATATTTCTATTTCTAGACAATCGGCATTTGATGTCAGCCGGGTATCAGCCCTGCGTGACGGCAGCCTTTACCCCAGAACAAGCGTCTGGTACTCATTTCCGTTAGAGGCTGAGTCGACCCCAGGGCCATAGTACCACCAGAAGGTTTGCATCAGTTGAAAAATCCTAACCCCTACCGGGACTTGAACCCTCGACCTTCCGGATTGTAGCGCAGTGCCTTAACCACTACGCTACGGCGTGCCCCCAAGATATATTAATAGAAAGCTTAATATGTTTCAACATATTTGCAGTACAATTAGAAGAACATTAGCAAAGAAAGTTCGTAAAGAAACACTCCTAAAGTTTTACAAAGTTCTCTTGTATGGCTCGGAATGTTTAATAAAAAACTGGAAGCAGCGGAGATGAAATTCCTATGATATGTGACAAGGTGCACTCTTTTGGACAAACGGCGAAGTGAAGATATTCGTGAGGAATTACAAATAACTAGTGTGATAACAATAGAAGAATATAGAAATAAATGGTCTGAACATGTTAGTAGAATGAGTGAAGAAAGTATACCTTATAGGATGTTAAATTACAATCGACAAGAACATAGAAGTCGTGGACGACCATTTAAAAGATGGAGCGAAAAACTATAATATGGAGCCGGAACAGATCAGAAATGGTCTAAACCTCGACGGTAGATGATGATGAATATACAAACATATATCCAAAAGGTAGTGTTAATATACACTATACGAAACAAATCACTACATTTTAAATGAATCGAACGTTATTTGAAACAATATTTTTTTAAACTCCAAGCGCGACAGGCCTAGAAGGCCCTCGGCTGACCAGCCGGCTGCTGGCCTCACATCCACATGCATCAATCATAGAGGTAGACGATCATATAGCCAGTATAGAGGTGACATGTGGTCCCCCAGCCGTTATAGCTGGTTTTCTCAACCTGGAGTCGCTACTTATTGTAGCTACCTAAATGCCTCACGATGCTGGGTGGACCATACTGGCCGAAATTCCACGAGAAAAATTACTTCCCCTATGGGGACTCGAACCAGCGCAAGTCCCGTAGTTCCGCGCCAAGGCTTCCTGCCTTAACCACTCGGCTACGGCGCGGGACTATTTGAAACAATATAAAACAATAAATATGTATTTGCCGCCATTTTATGCCTGGTTGGTGTCATGGCCTGCTATAGTCTCAACTAAAATTTGTCTTATATACATTGGCCAAACTGCTAACGTCAGTCAGTTGTCTATAATGAACGCAAATATTTCCAACAAAGTTATTATTTTACTATTTTTTATTATTTTGAAAACATCATCGTGCAAAAAATAATGTTTAACACACGTTTGTGAAGTGTTTTACAGAAACTCGGAGATTAAAAACCACTTCCCAACCTCGCATTGTAATATAGGCCTATTATTATTTTATTTTCAAAATACATAAGTTCTGGAAAATCCAACTTTCAATGCAGAAAAAGGATTCTTAAAAGTGAACATTAAATATTGATATGTTAACAATTAATTAATATTTTGATTTTCTTGCAGAGGATAATGATGAGGACGTTGTAGGAGAAGATGAGGAGGCACCAGGTGTAAAAAAGCTACCAATCTATGTTTGTCGAGCAAATTACGACGGAATTTGGGTGTCAGGAGAGCTACGGACTGACCAGAAAGGTTGCGTGGTTTCACTCCTCGGCATCCAGAAGAAATACGACCACTATCAAGTGCTACAAAACGTGGATAACGGAGCTAGACTGTCCTGGGTTCGATGGACCAAAATGAACGTAGTCATTCCTATGGGAACAGTATCCTGTGCACAAGGAGAGACATTCGTGGCTAGACACCCGGTAGAAGAGAGCAATGGAGCTGATGAAGATCTGCCTGGATTTGACTTTCACATCGGGAAACTGGATACCAAGGATGGTTTCGGCAAGATCACCATAGTAGACAAAGTAAGTTGAGTTTGATTTTTAATAAGTTACTTAATCTTCAAAGGAATATTTTTAAATTACATAATATATGTGAACAATATAATTTCAAAATATCCATAGAAAAAACTAAGGTAATGGCATACCAAGGGAAAAATCAAATCAGATCCAAAATAGTAATAGGAAACAAAATCATAGAACAGGTGAACCATCTCAATTATCTAGGATGTGCCAGGGAATATGTGGTACGATAAAACGATCACTAAATAATAAAACAACAAGAGAGACCAATTGAAATTTTATAAAACATTGGCAGTACCGGTACTGCTCTATGGATCAGAAGCCTGGATACATAAAAAAAACAAGATCTAAGTAGAATAACGGCGGCAGAAATGAAATTTTTGAGATCTGTTAAAGGGTGCACTAAGGAAGACAGAATCAAGAACACAGAAATAAGATAGGAACTTGAAATATTTGCAATAACTGATAAAATAGATACATATAGACAAAAATGGAAGCAACAAATAACAAAATACAAACCTAAAGGCACCCGAGATGTGGGCAGACCTAGAAAGAGATGGGCTGAAGTCGGAACGGGTCAACAGACCTAATCCATGAATGCAGATGATGATGATAAGTTACTTACAAGGGTTAAGTTCCTTGCCTCTTGTCCCGAGGCTCGCTGGTTCAAACCCGGCCGGGGTCGATGGATTTCTAGGATGGAAAAATCCAAGGGACAAGACCTCAGGGAGGGACTTCGAGCCGTGGATCCCTAGTCGGAAGAATTAAAACTAATATAGCACGATAGGCCTACAAGGCCCTTGGCCTACCAGCTGGTTGCTGGCCTCTACATGTGTTAATCATAGAGATGGACGATCATGCAGCCAGTGATAGGGTGACATGTGGTTAGCATGTCGGGTCCTCCAGCCGTTTTAGTCATATACTCGTGCCTGGCGAAAACGTAACAGCTAACAACTACGTAAAAATGTAACAACTTTCAAGTATATGCTCCCTTTTCATAACAGTGGGAAGCTGACTATCAAAATATAATATAACATAAGCACATAGAAGGAATAATGTAAATGTATCAGTTTATCCTGTAAGTCACGTGAGGCACGAATTTGTGTACCAGTTGTATTGTGTTGTTATCTGGATATGTTAATAGCATCGCTTTATATGCATATTACATCACACAACTGATTAATACAGCTTTACATAACTCAAGTCTGTTGAATCACTTTCAACTTTGCATTGGACATGCCCACAGCGTAAAACAATACAGAAATGTGAGAATTGTTTTGCTGAGTCAAACTACTGGGTCATGCAAATAAGATATGGAAGAATTATTGAAGCAAGCTACAAATTATTATTATTATTATTATTATTATTATTATTATTATTATTATTATTATTATTATTGCCGTCATATTCTTTCAAGGTGGCATTTCCAATTGGTATCATACTGATGGACATATTCCCTAACGTGCTTGTTTTCGGTTAATTTAAAATGTCGCGGTTTGTTTTTAAATCCCATTTCTTAGTTTCTTGCTTAATATACCGTAACATAGGACATCACATCACTCCACGTCATATACTATCTTCACTTCTCGCAACTGGAATTCCCTACCACAAGAAATAAGGGGCTGTCGGACATTGGCATCTTTTAAAATAAATCTAAATTTATATTTGCATCTTTTAAAATAAATCTAAATTTATATTTGCTCTAACCTCGACTTCATCATTACCCAGTGTAAGGTATATATATTAATTGGTGTTTCTCGTATAATTTATCATATTTATACTATTATTATTATTATTATCGTATAAAATGTTTGCATATGAAATTTACATTGCTACATTTAATATATCTTTAACTATTTATAATTACGTAGTATAGTTTATATCTATATTGTTAAATATGTATTTGTATTTGTGCTGGTTGAGTGGAAGAGAAGCTCTTACGGCCATAACTCTGCCAGAATAAATAAAACATTATTATTATTATTATTATTATTATTATTATTATTATTATTATTATTAGTATATCCTGTTGTTATCCGCATGAATCGTAATTCACAAGCTGTTATTCTGGTTTTATAACTTTTCCTTATTACCCATGCTTCACTGTCGTCCCTATGTATTGTAAATATATACTCGTATGCTAGTATGTTTCTGAACAAAATATGGTTTCATCAAATATTGTTATTATTGTTGTTGTTATTATTATTATTATTATTGTTGTTGAAGGGCCAACACGCACACACTATTGAATAATACTAAGAAATTGGGACTGGAAGTAAACACCGATAAAACTAAATATAATGTCACACATAGAAATATATAATGGAAATGAACAGCTACTGACAAATGAGGCAAATTTTTAAGAAGGAACAATCATTACAAATAGGAATAAAATGCAAAAAGAAATTAAACACAGGCTCAATTTTGGAAACGCATGCTATCATGCATTACAGGGACTTTTGTCGTCCCCTTTCAGAAAACGTTAAATTGAAAATATATAAAACTGTTATTCTACCAGTTATATTATATGGATGCGAAACATGGACTCATACTTTAAGGAAGGAAAGGAGATTACGAGTATTTGAGAATACAGTTTTTAGGAAAAAAATTGGGCCAAAAAGAGATGAACAGACAGGTGAATAAAGAAGACTACTAAACAGGAACTACATGGTCTTTTAGGGCTGAACTTGTGGCACAAGTAGGGAATGAAAGTTGTGCATGGAAGCTTCTTGTAGGGAAACCAGGGGGAAAACGTCAATTGGTAGACCAAGAATGAGGGGATAATAACGTTAACCATGATTTGAGAGGAGTAGATTACGGGATCAGGATGGAGAACTTTTGTCCATGCGGCCATGAACCTACTGGTTTGATAGTGCTATTAGTTTATTATTATTATTGCCATTACTCTAAGACTTATAAAACCTATAGGTTCAATGACGCAATAATTAACACTGTCTACTAATCCTTATCCTCAGCTTATTGAATCCAGTTCACAGCTCCAATATCCAGTTTCCTTGAGATCTATCACATTACCCTCTCATCTACACCTAGAGATTCGGGTTAGTGAGTTTTATGCTATATGTGGGTAAAATAATTTTTGGGTGCATACCATTAGGCTTCATATATAGGGTGAATTTTAATTACACCGACAAACTGCAGCAAATGTTTCCTGACTGGAAATGGAGGAAAAATGTCCTATGATTAAGTCCATAAATGCATCTTTGGCACTGTAGATGACACTGACGATTGGCATTATTATCTCGGCCCTGTTGGATGGCCTGCTAGATCAGCGGACTTAAATTCCCTGGATTTTTACCTCTGGGAACACCTGAAAAGCGTTGTGTAGGCCGAGCCAGTTCCTGGTGTGCTAACCCTTCAACAGCGTGTCCACGTCGCCTGTGACGCTATTCGGAGAGAGGTCAGAACGTGCGAAAAAGCGAGAATCCATGATACGACGTGTGAAGGCCACTTTGAACATCTGTTGTGATGTGGATCCGATTATACTATGTAATGTATGCCGGGACGATTTGTGGTCGTTGCACGCACATCATTCATTTCCGGACACATGTTTATATGATCTTTTTTTCCTTAATTTCCAGTCAGGAATCAGTCCCTGAAGTTTGTTCATTCTGTATGTTGTGGTCATTATTTTCATTATTGTGCAATGTATCAATTATTATATTTTAATTTAATTAATTATCAAATTATTTATCATCATCAATCGTCCTTATAGGTTAGGTTCGTGGCTCGTTCCGGGTTGGAAGAAACCCGCTCAACGTTTTCTGGGAAGACCAACTTCTCTCTCTCTCATTTGGCTTCTAGTGGAGGCTACATTCTTGTGACGTGGCCCTTCCATCTCTTTGGTGTATACAGTTTTTATATTGTAGAATTCATAATTAACAGCTTAGTTAGTTCCGAATATCGTTTACCAAAAAAATAACTTATTAACACCCTGCAGGAAACAGAGACTTAGGTCGACCTCATCGCAGTTCCAGGCGGGAATAAATGCAAGCCTGTGTTTTTGGCAGAAAAATATGTTAATTCTGGATATATTTACTATATGATGATTGTGTCCTGATATTGATTTGAGGAACCTTATTTCTTCAATAATTAATGGTGAAAAGAAACCTGTCTTGACGTCAGAGAGAAACAAGGAAATCCAATCAGGTTGATCAGAACAGAGATTTGAACTGTCGAATATTAGACTAAAATTCCACCGTGTGAGTCAACTCTTTCGGTAAACAGTAATATTAACTAACTCACTGACACTATCGACCCCATAGGTTCATAGGCGCGCGGACATAAGCTCTCCACACATCCCTATCCTGCATTTATCTTTTCCAATCATCTCCTGTTCCCTCAAATCATATTTATGTTATTCTCCCACCTTATTATTTGTCCACCAATTGGGATTTTCCTTCTGGTTTTCTTACAAGAAGCTTCCATGCCCGTATTTCATTCCCCATTCGTGCCACATGTCCTGCCCATTGCAGTCTATTATATTTAATTGTTCTTATTACATCTGATTACCTAAAAAGACCATGTATATCACTGTTATGTAGTATTCTCTATTCATCTGTTTGTTTATCTCTCTTTTGACCAAATTTTTTCTTAAAAAACTTTATTCTTAACTACTCGTAATCTTCTTTCCTTCCTTAAAGTAAGAGCCCATGTTCACATCCATGTATAACTGGTAGAATAATAGTATAGGCCCTATTTAGTTTCCTATAAAGATCATTTATATCACTGTTATGTAGTCATCTCCATTCGCCTGGCTATTCATCTATCTTAGGTCCAAAAATTTTCCTAAGAACTATATTCTCAAATACTTATAATATTTTTTTCCGTTAGGGTAAGAGTCCATTTTTCGCGTACATATTATTGGGAGAATAAGAGTTTTATATAGTTTCAGTTTAATGTTTTGAGAGAAGTTGGGACTACAAAAACAGTAATATTATACACATCAAGATTCATAAAACGTTAAGATTATAGAGACAGGGTTTCGTATTGAAACTTTTGTGACCCAGCGTTGCGTTATCGATTGAGCAACAAGACGGAATTGATAATGACATTCAGAAGAGTGGCGGACAATTCCAGATTCTCTTGGCTTGGTGACAGGACAAGCCTTTGATACGCTTCCAATCAACATGACATCACTCTTATTTATACTAAAACTTTTTCCCATATTGGGCAATATACAAGAAAAAATCAGATATCAAATGCATTTTTACAACTGACTCAAATATTTCTACACATTTAAGATTCTAAACTTTCAAGCTGTGTTTTAATTCAAATGTTTTCTCGAACTAACAACGAGGTGAATTTATATATCCATCCATCCATAATAATTCTGCCCGAAGGCAGGTGCTTCACTGCAATCGTAGCATTTCCATGCTATGCTTGCAGCTTTACTAGGGAATTGTAGATGTGGTAGCTTTGCACACCGGTGAAGGATGATGATGATGATGCTAATGATAAGGATGGTGATGGCCATATGATTTCGGGGACCGTGTGGGCCTTAAAGTTTTCCTGATATTTGTCTTACAGGTGAGGAAAAACCCCAATAAAAACCTCACCCAGAAAAACTGCTCCGACCGGGGATCGAATCCGGGCCCGCTGCGTGACAAGGCAGCACGCTACCTCGAGACCACAGCGGTGGACAATTTATATATATATATATATATATATATATGAATTGGCAGAAGATAGAAGAGTCTGGCCGAAGATTATTGAGAAGGCCAAAACATTCAATTTTGAAATTGAAGTGCCCTTAAGATGATGATCATATATATATATATATATATATATATATTTCATGATAAGAAAAAAAAATGCTTGGACGGCACGTGAACCCGGAGCTCTGGATTGATACCCCAGTGCGCTTCCGATTACGCCACCGCGAGCAAGTCTAGTACTAACAATCATTTTTCTTTTCATATATTCTCATTATTACGAGATGTAGTGGGAACTCAGTCTCCACTTGCCATCTGGTAGCTCCTATCGCAAGTAAGCAAATTAAAGAGAATATTTTTACTTTATAGCAGTGACGATTTATCGATGTTTTATATATATATATATATATATATATATATATATATATATATATATATTATAATACTACAATTGATTAATGGCATATTCAATAATAGATCTCATCTTTTACAACACACATGCGCATATACGCACATACACGCACACTATCCTATCCTAAAAGTAATTGGGATTTCAGAGGATTTTTTTTAATAAACAGAAATATAATATTAATCATCACCATCATTATCAGGATCAAGGATTAGATTTTAACGTCTGTTCCGATCTCATATTAGAATTTTCTGTTATTATTTTACTAGACCTTTCTACATTTCTTCATTCCAGTGGTTTGTTGTGAAGAATCTGTTTAGGGTTCTGTTGTTATACGTTCTATTGATATGGTCAATGCATATTAATCTCTGTATTGTGCAATTCTATATAATAACAGGGATACTTTTAGTTCTGTCCATATATCTTCACTATATTTCCTATAGGCTATATTGTATAGCCAGCCACCCCTGAAGAACCTCATTTCTGAATGTTTTCTTCGTTCCTGGTTTTTGGTGAAGGCTCAGTGTTCCAATCATATAGTAGTGTTGGAAATGCCATTGTTTTATAAAATTTTGAAACAATGACGGCTCCAATACATGCTTTCCCATAAATATATATATATAATATTGGTGCCAATGAGAAATAAAACTCTTACCCTTTTTGTCCGTAAATTCAAGGCGAAGAAGAAGAAGAAAAAACCGACTATAGTCATGGAACAAAATCGATAATTTCCATTATTACCAACAAGGTTGATAAAAGAAAACTGCATTTATTTTTTGACAGGCAAAGTTTGAATTTGTGAAGACGTCAATTTCGGGTAATTAAATGCTTTAACACAAAACGTATTACCGATGAATTGCAAACAAATTATATATGATTGATTGCTGCCCTTTTTTTTAAATATTCATTTACTTTAAGATAATGACACCAAAATAATATTAAATTACCAAATTCAGAGAGTTTAAAAGGGAGAGAATTCATCATAGAATCGATTTCCGGGGGAAAATCGATCTTCTGGAGAGAATGACAAAATACTACCTACCAACTTTGCCATTTGCAACAATGTCAGAAAATTATTGTAAAATAATATAAATAATCCATGTTTTACCTTATTTAGGTAATTTACAAAATTCCCGCTTCTAAATTTTGATTCTCAGCAATGAGTCTTAGGCAATATTTATGTAACACAATTTAATTTATATTATTGTTGTTATTATTTGCAGGATGGAATGGAAAAGGAATTCCAGGAAGGGGAAGTTCTAGTGGAAACGGAACCTGTGAAATATGAGCTTACAGGACTTAAATTTGACTTATGGAGGAAGAGAGTTCACCGAACGCCTAAAGTTCTGGCAACAAATATTTTAAGGAATGATGCTACAGACGACAATGTGAATGTAAGCTCGGCTCTAGCATATGAGAGTCAGTACTCCGAGTACTGGGGACAGGGAAAGGCAATACTGAAGGGACTTCAAACTATCATCAGGTCTTCCAATGGCTCGCTCATTGGAGAGGTCAAATGGGGGATCCCTGAAACTGAAGATCGTAACGATGTTGTTACGTAAGTATGAACATGAAATGTATCTATGCGTCTTGTCCTTCCACGTCACAGTCCAAGGTGGACTTCAGTCTCCTTTACATTTACAATGGGTATCTCCATTCCGATGTGTTAAGTTCTCCCACCACATTTTATTCCCATCTTCCTCATATTCCCTTCCGGTGAAAGCATTTTTCCTTGGCCTTCCACGTTTATTTATTTTTTTTTCAAATGCCCCAGGTTTGTCTTTCGACATTCCTGGTTTCTCTTCTGGCATGGCGTACTTGTAACCCACTTCTGAGGTTGGGGCGCCTGGAAGGCTGGGTTACGTTGCCCCGATGATATGATGGGTGATGATGATGATGATAATGGTGCGCCAGGAGAGTCCCTAATCCTAAGATGAATATGAATGATGATGATTGCGATGGCCATATGATTTCGGGGACCATTTGTCTTACAGGTGAGGAAAAACCCCGATAAAAACCTCACCCAGAAAAACTGTCCCGACCGGGGATCGAACCCGGACCCGCTGCGTGACAAGGCAGCACGCTACCCCGAGACCACAGTGGTGGACATTTTTAAAATTATCACTATTAATTAAAATGTATTTTTTAAAGAAAACTATAAAAACCACTGTTAGATATTTCCTTATTATTATTTTCAGCACTTAACAATAATTTTGATATGGATACATTCCCAATTCGATATAATAAGGCAAACATAGTATTATATAACATTCTGTTTTGCAATATGTTTGATAAATTGATGGAAGTAGGCCTATAGTATATTTCGATCATTTTACTATAGTCTCTCTGGTTTAACTTTATGAGAAATTTGTAGAATGAGACAACTGTACTCAACTCTCTCACTCGCACCAGTGTTTATGGTGTTTCTTCACCAGATGTTAATAGAAGTCAGGGAGAAGAGGAAAACTGACGACAGGATGGGTTCTTTCTTTTGTAGTTGGACTAAAGCGGTCAACGATCTACCCTTGTATCTCCATCTCTCTCACTCTGCCAAGTTTAACTAGCTATACAATAGCACGGGATAAAATAAATAGTGATAGATTTCCTGGAAAACAAATTACATGAGCAGTACAAAAATAAGACATAGAAATTAAAATGAGGTAAAAACAAATTACATGAGGTCGTGTGGATAAGACATGTTTAAAGATTGGAACTCCATAAAGAATCACGTACGGTAATAACATTTTAACATAATAATAACTATTATTTAGCAAATAAATAAGAAAATCTTTCCTCTTAAATATGTAAATTAGGATGTAGACTTCATTGATGGCAAAATCTAGTCAAATGGCATTTGATATACTCTATTAGAATTAATTAGTCATTATCAGAGGGAAATAAATTATGATTGGAAAACATTAGCTTAGTATAGGGATTAATGTATAGCTTATGCCCGCGCAGCCATAAACTACGAGTTCGATAGTGTCAGTGAGTTAGTTATTAGAGGTCGAAATTATTGAACTTAGACTGTTTTTACAATTTGTATGATTCTTTGAAGCACCTATGTAGCTCAGGTTTTTGGACACGCGCCTCCACCTCTTGCTCCCGAGTTCGTGTCTCGGTTACTCCATGTGGTGGACGAATTGGACCCAGGTCAGAAATTTGAAAACCGTCAATAGTGAATGAACATGTGTGATAAATATATTTTGTAATTAAGGTTAATGGGGAACGTGTATATAATTAACTATATTAAGGTAAAAGCGCGAACAAGGCTGGTATTTACTTTTCTTTTCAAGTAAAACATATATATTACACCATAGTAGAACAATAATACTGCAAAATTTGATTTAAATATTTGCAGTATTCGCCAGAAAATGGACGTAAGATAGTAATTACTGAAGTGTGAATAACAAGGTTTTTTGAAAGCAGTACAAAAATAAGACATAGAAATTAAAATGAGGTAAAAACAAATTACATGAGGTCGTGTGGATAAGACATGTTTAAAGATTGGAACTCCATAAAGAATCACGTACGGTAATAACATTTTAACATAATAATAACTATTATTTAGCAAATAAATAAGAAAATCGTTCCTCTTAAATATGTAAATTAGGATGTAGACTTCATTGATGGCAAAATCTAGTCAAATGGCATTTGATATACTCTATTAGAATTAATTAGTCATTATCAGAGGGAAATAAATTATGATTGGAAAACATTAGCTTAGTATAGGGATTAATGTATAGCTTATGCCCGCGCAGCCATAAACTACGAGTTCGATAGTGTCAGTGAGTTAGTTATTAGAGGTCGAAATTATTGAACTTAGACTGTTTTTACAATTTGTATGATTCTTTGAAGCACCTATGTAGCTCAGGTTTTTGGACACGCGCCTCCACCTCTTGCTCCCGAGTTCGTGTCTCGGTTACTCCATGTGGTGGACGAATTGGACCCAGGTCAGGTTTTCATTAATGTTTCACCTTTTCCCCTGCCAAAAACTTAATTTCATTTTTTTCGTACATATATCATCAATTTTGTTCTGTTTTGTCTGCCCCTTTGATAGCGTGGCAGGCCTGGTCAGCCGGCATCTTCGTGTTATCGTACACCATCAATAATAGCGTCTTAATTTCATCCCTCGACCTGGCATCTCGCAGGGCATGAGTAGAAGGTTTATTACTTATTCTTTGCGATTATTTTTTAAACAATAATAATGAAAACACTATGCTTATAAAATCTTAAAGTAAACTGAATTTAAACTTTGAAATTTATTTCATATATTTTATATATTTGATAGTTGAACAGTGAGTTAATGAGAGTTTGTTGTACTAGCGTTACCTACCATCCCATCAATTGGACGGCGTTATGCATCAACCGGCTATGCGCCATTATCTAAGTTTCTAGAAAAAATATGTTTAAAGTTTAAGTCAATCTTCACTATTTATTGTAGCGCCAAACTAACATACTGGATATTGCAAGTTATTTTCTTTGTTTGATAGTTATGTATCAACAATCTAAGAGCGAGAAAATTTGGCGCTTAGCTGCATGATGCAAAATTTAGATTAGCATTTATGACGATCTAATTTCATAGCTGTTTGTTGCAAAACATAGAATCTCTGATAGGACTGACAGCGTTTACATTTTTCTTTAATAATAAGGCTATATTTAAAGAGAGTGCGTACATTTACTTCGTGAGCCAATGTAACAGATGACATCAAATCTCGTTTTCTTTTAAATGACGCCTAGCTAGTTAATGGATAACATCGTCCAATTCAAAATGTGTTTAGGTTGCCTAATTATCGAAAAAAAATTAAGTAGGGATGGATAAAGGAATGTTTATAAATGCTTACAGAGTGGATTATTTGCTGGAACCCGGTACTGGAGTGAACGTGACCCTGAAAGGTAACCATACAGAGTCAGAGATGCCCTACACAGGCAAACTTGTGGCAGTGTACAAAGATGGGTCAACCAAAGCGCGACCAATCCGCGGCAGTCGTCGGGTAATTGCAATGCTCGATGTTACTCCTGAATTTGGTCCTGTATACTTCTTGGAAAACAACACATTGGTACCAACAACCACAACCACCACAACTACCACCACTACCACAACCACAACCACTACGACAACAACACCTGCCCCTTCAACCAAGAAGGTGAAGAAGCCATTTGATGAAAATAATGATCATATTGGGAAACCAGGAGAGAACCAAAGCATGTTGTCAGATCAGGGAGGTGTTCATTCTCTAAAAAATAAGCAAGAAAGAGGGTTTACAGCTGATGCAAACGGGGGTAATGGTTCCGTCGAAAGGTCGCTTTCTTCCATGACTTATATTGTCACTGGTATCTTGATCTTTTTTACTTATACGGAGATCGTCCGAAGAATAACGTAGATAACGTCGCCCGACCTGAAATCCGATCCGCCACAACTATAGAATTATGTGTGTTATATAGTAAATTGCATTAGTGTGAGTGAGGGAATGTGTGAGCTGGATTTATGCATGCTTATTACATCAAACATATGACTGTCGAATGTGAAAATTAAATTGTACCTGTTCGAAGGTTTCAGGAATGGAGTGTTTGAATGGATGTTCAAATGTACATATATTTCAAATGAAAAGATAAAAAATAGCTTAATATATTCAATGTCTCCAAGTCCTCCTTTTAAACATTCCTCTAATCGTCCTCTCTGTTTTCCTCCAGTTTATAGGAGAGAAAATAAGTTAGTCGACCTGTATATATATCACATGTACATATATGTAATAAGAAAGAAGGTTTTTTTTATGTATTACATGGCGAAGATTAGGTTCAAGCTAACGAGGATAGTAGGTAATAAAATTGGCCTTTTTTTGATGCTGTTATAAATTATCCAGTGATATCCATCAAATTATGTAATATAGTGCTTTATATACAACCAAGGGGAAGTGTTCAAATCAGTTAAGAAAATAACATAGTAATTCCACCTCTCAACTTCACCGATGCTACAGTAATTATTGCTACAAAAGCCTAAGAAATAAAGTGATATCTTTATTCTATACAATTTACAAATACCATATTTAAAACATCCCATCAGTTACCAAACTTTTTTATAATATAGATTAACCTTTGCTTTGTTACAATCCTATAAATTAAATTTCTATACATAGTCTCAGATAAATAAAATATATAATAGTCGAAAAATGCCAAAAACATTCAGTAACCTGAAATCAAAATTTTACAGTTCTATTAAAAGCAAAGGTGACAAATTTCTTTCTGATAAATAAATCAAGTTTACAAAGTCAGTAAACCGTTTATATTTAATATTAAATGTTTTAAATTAAATTTTCAGATCATATTTTAAGTGAAAAGTTTTCTTATGCCTTAATTATTTATGTAATAAAATTGCATTTTGACAAGAATAAAGTTAATTACTTTAAAATTTAAACGTTAGTTTTTAATAGTTATTCTAAAATTTTTCGGTGTTTTATTGTAAAACAAAAATTATTGTAATTTATTAAATTTGTATTGGTATTTATAAATAACCGGATAGTGAACAGTGAGCTTCACTGAATCAAAGCTCCTAATAGTTGAAAAGTAATTAATTTTAGTAAACTGTCTCGACGTTCGAATAATTAGCATTGAAATCGACAATAACCGATAAAAAACATCTGGGACAATTTTTAATTAGTATATGCCATGTAAATGTATAATATTAGCTATTATATTTCAGTATAGCTTCATGTAACCATTTGTAAATTTCTGGCAATTTAGTAAGTAAAAACATTTTTTCTTAACTATTTACTAGATTTAGGTATAAAAACAAGTATTGTAAGAATGGAGGAAATTTGAAAACCGTCAATAGTGAATGAACATGTGTGATAAATATATTTTGTAATTAAGGTTAATGGGGAACGTTTATATAATTAACTATATTAAGGTAAAAGCGCGAACAAGGCTGGTATTTACTTTTCTTTTCAAGTAAAACATATATATTACACCATAGTAGAACAATAATACTGCAAAATTTGATTTAAATATTTGCAGTATTCGCCAGAAAATGGACGTAAGATAGTAATTACTGAAGTGTGAATAACAAGGTTTTTTGAAAGCAGTACAAAAATAAGACATAGAAATTAAAATGAGGTAAAAATAAATGTTTTATTTTGTGAAGTGTATGTATATATATAATTGATGTTCCTATTGTAACGTTTAATCTTTTTCTTTCCTACCATAAGATAGATATATGCCAGAAATTTTTCATGCCAATCAGAATAATCAAAAGCCATAAAATCATGCTGAAATTCATAACTGATGCAATTGAGTTACATCTACAATGTCATCAAGATAAAATGTAATATTTAATGTCAGCCATTTTATTCTGTTAACATGACATTACAAAATATTATGTCAAAATATACAAATACTTGTAAATTGTACTAATAAGTCTGAAAACAAAAACAGCAAACAGTTACGACTTTTTGTATGACTTCTTTTTCAAATTCATTTACAATGTATACTATTCTGTTTTATAGATATCAATCTGATTTTTACATAATCAAGTAAATAAATCAAATACATCAATTCCATAAAGGAACACATAGTTAGTATAGTTCATACAAACTGTTTTGGTATAGTCTGTAACAAAAGTTTTATGAAAAAGTACTGTCGAGTTATGAATCTTGCATGTTCATACTGATCTAGAGGTTGATGTTTTTATCTGACAACTGATTCGTGAACGATGCAGGAAGTCCACAGCAGAATTATGACATGAACTTCATAATGTATCGTACAACCAAAGTCATGCAATCTCAGAGAGTGTATTTAACAAAGAAAAAAAAAGTTTACCTAAACATTCCTTACCCGGTCCTTAACCTTGAAAAAATATATCGCTTTTCTACTGCCCTCTACATCTGTATTCTAAAATTGTTATATTCTAAAAACATGTAATATATTAAAATCATCAGGTTTCAACTGTATACGACTAACAGTGCATATTATTCTAAAGTCATTGTCATTTAAAATAATGGAATATAACGTAGAAGTCTAACTTTATAATAGGCATTAAAGAAGGTATTAATAAGCTAGTAAATTTTATCGTAATCCACAATTCATTTTAAAACGTATGGCCGGATACACGATTTCCGTTGCAGACTTGAATTTATTAACGGCGATGATACAATTATTTACGTAAGATTGTAATTATTTTTAATATGAAGACCTCGGATTTTTAGTGTGTAAGACATGTATATATTTAGGCACATAAAATAGGCTTTGACACAGTATAACTGGTTCTAAAATTACTACTTTAGGCTTTTTAAGAATGTGTAGTACTCAAATCACACATTACTACGTATCATTAACAGAAACATATAATAATTATGAAATTATTAATAATAAATAAATATAGAAAATCGAAATTATTCAGCACAAATTAATTTGTTTGTGTTTTTTTACATTATTTTGATGTTCTGATAAAATTTCTAAGACCTCAGGAAAATTTCAAAAATACCTGTCAGTGATCTGCTTGGGTAAATTTTGTAAATTTAATTTTAAAAGGCAATTTTAGGCTAAAAAAGCAAAATATGTACTAATTAGTAAACCAGGCATTTTAGGATTTTGCGGGCGGTATAATGTTTCATGAAACTTGTGCCTACATATTTGGTTTTTATTTATATCATACCATCAGAAAAAAAAACATAAAACCTAAAATGCGAGCTCTAGTTATATGGTAGGCCTATAAGTTACCCTACATCTTAACATTTTATTATTCAAAATATAGCAGGCAGTTTTCAATATTGACATCGTTTCAGTATTTTTATGTACCTGAAATGTGATTTTGTTTATTTGTACAACCAACTTGCTGTGGACAAACTGCACGTCGTGTTCTATGATTTATTTTTCTTTATGTTACTGTTATATCATTTTTTTATTTTAGGACTGGGTAAAAATATAAATCGTATGTATGTACCATTATACTTCTCCTTTGTTTCTCAAATTATATTATTAAAATTTTATCAGCTTGTTTTCATTTCTGATCCATCCCAAATATACATCCTTAATTTCTAGTGTCTTCAGACTTTTCGAAAGAGTTTATTACACATAAATATAATCTGACATTGCTTCAATATATCTACAATGAAAGGTTATTTAAAAGTCTATAATTTCTATAAATATCCACCATAGACTGCTGTGATGAGGTTTCTGAGGCTTGTGGCTGGCTAAACATTATTTGATAAAATAAAGAAGTGATGACATTAGTTCTGAACTAAAAATGCACATCATTATAGACATAATAAAGCATTAAGTCAATTGGAGGGAGCATATACATCGTACACCAGAAACGTCAATTACTAGAATAAAATACAACTGTGATCCTTGCGGAAGAAGAAACCCAGGAAGGCAAAAAAAAAAAAAAAAAAATGCGGGATCAGTTTTGATTGGAGCTGGAACGGATCTTACGGCCCATACCGTAATGTCGACGATGATGAACCACTATATACTAGGCCTATGTTCAATAATAAATAATAATAATTATTATTATTAATTTTCAATTGGATCCAATTTTTCAATTGAAATTTAGGAAACTGGAACAAGCCTTAAAGACTTAACTCGTGAAATGCTACTGATGATGGTAACAATATTAATAGTTTGCAAAATATGCCCTATTTGATGTATTAGTCAGCAAAGGTCAAAATAGGGATGGGTAGGCCTATATTGAGAAGTATATAGCTTTAACATTAATTTAAATGTAACGCGCGATGTAACAACGCCTCCCTTCGTGTAAGTCCGAGCTTGGTTGAGTAACAGTATTAAAAAAAAGCTTTATATACATTTTGCCATGGAACCAAACGCTCAATTGGAACTAAATTGTTGTGTGCCTATAGTTCACGACCCTACTTGTTACAGGTCTAAATATCAGGGTGTCTAGCAGTCGGAAAAATCTTGAAAAATCAGGAATGAGTCGGGAATTTGAAAGCAACCGGAAAATAGACGGGAATTCGTTAAGATATGTGCATCTATCTTGAATGCAAATAAAATAATCGCAATTATTGAAGCACAGATATTCGAATTATTTCTTGCCGCAGCTAAACAAATGTCGGCATTTTCCAACACGATATAGTGTTACAAAACAATATTTGAGCACACGTTTTTTAACTCCAAGCGCAACAGGCCTAGAAGGTCCTTGGCCTACCATCCGGCTGCTGGCCTCACATCCACATGTGTTAATATCATAGGTAAACGATCATCTAGCCGGTGTAGGGGTGACATGTGGCCAGCATGTCGGGCCCCCTAACCGTTATATCAGGTCTTCTCAACCTGAAGTAGCTACTTATTGCAGCTACCTAAATGCCTCACGATGCTGGGTGGGTACCGGTCCCATACTGGCCCAAATTCCACGAGAAAATGTCATCCCATGGGGACTCGAACCAGCGCAAGTCCCGTAGCTCTGCGCCAAGGCATCTTGCCTTAACCACTCGGCAATGGCGCGGGACTATTTGAGCACACGTAATTATGAATTATGTTTTATTACTTATACATATTTAGAAAAAGACTTCTGCAAAATTAACTTTACTAGAATTAATTCAATTTAGCACTCAAAAAACTCGGGAATAATTTTTTATATCATGAAAAACCCGGGATATTGTCGGGAATTTTATATTTGTAATTTACTGGACACCCTGAATACACGTTTTAAGAGAGTTACAATTTCGCTCTTGAATTTCCGTTAGGAAAATTACTGAGAATAATCTTTGTTTAATATGACTGAAGTTTACCATGTTTTGACCTACGCCAATGCCGCGAATTTAATAGGATGTAAAATTAATAAAGTAGCATACAAATAAGCCTTATTAAACACATGCAAGAAATTGGTTTGATTTAAATATCGAAAAAATGAAGTACATGAAAATGAGTCGTGATCTAAATATAGTAGATTGTGGCAGGTTAACTATAGGCAATAATAATGAAAAATTAAAATACCTACCATCTTTATTAATGTATTAAATCTTATTCACGAAGAAATAAAATACTGTACAGAAATTCGTGTTTTCTATTCAATGTCTCCTGTCTTTGCGGGTTTTATCCAAAAATCTAAAGAATAAAATTTATAAAACGATAATATTGCTGCGGTACTCAATAAGTGTGAAATATTATCTCTTAAATTGACAGAAGAAACCGAGTAAACTTATTAACAAATTGGAAAGTAAGGCGAATATTATACTATATAATGAGGAAGCTAATGGAGAAAAAAGTTGAATTACTGGTAACATGATTTTTGTCTCATGAGTACCAATAGTTGTATTTAATGCAGTTTTTTTATCGTGTTTTCAAATATGTATTCGGAATTTCTCCTTCACCCACAATTTTTTTATTTCAATTTCAATTAATGGATTTAAATAATAATTTTTAATAAACGTTTTTTCGTCCAATTGCCCATTGTAAAATAAAACCAAATGAGCTAACTCTGGAGATTTCAGCTATGGAAAAGAGATATCAAGGCAAATGAAATCCTAATACGCTGTTCGATTATTGTTGGACCATCAAGAGGGATGCTCCACGGACGAAATATAGCAGAAAATCGTCATTTCTTACTTTCTATGTGAGTCCGAATGTTCGAATATTGTATAGTTACGAATGTATAAAATATTAAAGTGTTTGAAATTATAAATTCCTGCCTCTCGGAAACCTTGCGTGATGGAGAAAAACCGATATATTTTAATTCAGCAGGAAAAATACTATCAGAATCACATATTGTTCTTTCTGAGACAAAAAAAAAGTTTATTTTTTGTTGCTCAGTGTTATCAGGCATCATGTCTAGGAGACTGAGATATGCAGGGCATGTAACTGAAATGGGTGACAGTTTTTATTGTGAAATCCTTGTGAAAAAGATTAGTAGGTAGGCATAGATGGGATAACAATATTTGGATGGATCTTAAGTAAATGTATATAGGAGATATGAACTCGATTGAGTTGGCTGAAATGGATGGTCTTAGTGAATCCAACCTGAGAGCAAGTTCAATTTATTGGTGTACTTCTACATCTAAGAAACAGGACGTGCATTGCTGTTAACAGATTCTTTTCTAGGTTGTGAAGAAGTTGATTACAAAGTGACATGACAGCTACGCGGAACGAGTAGGACTTATCTGATATAGTAATTGGTAATAATTTACAATTCGCCGACGGCATTCCGGTTGTTCTTGACTTTGAACCATGAAACTGAAGGAATGTAAATAAACAGAACGCCAGAGAAATCATTTTCTGCACGCAAATTATAAGTACTTGAACTTCAAATTAGCATTTTTTCTAGATTTAGTAGCATATATAAACAAATTGCTGACATGTCATAAATGTTGTAATTTTAATGTACGATTTAAATGCAATCGTACATAATTAAGGCAGGTCGGAAGGTCCGGAGTTCGAGTCCCGACGGAGTTAGATTTATAAACTGGTCTAAATCTTCCGGTGGCATCTCAGACCTGGGGTCGACACAGCCTCTAACTGAAATGAGTACCAGCCGGTCGCCTTTTACCGCTGGGGTCCCGAGCACGAGTCTCGGTCACACCATGTGGGAGCTTGGGCAAGTTTTCTCGGAGTTTCTCCGGTTTTCCCCTGCCACAATTTCATTCCACCATTTCTCCATTCTCATTTCATCAATTTCGTTCATCTGTCCCTGTGATGGTGCATCATACGTGGTAAGCTGACACCCTTCTCATTTACAGACGTATATATAGGGACTTACTTTCATCTCATCCCTCGACCAGATCCTAACTTAGAAGTTGAGGATATATTAGCAGGTTTTTCAACATTTTCCTGCGCCCAATTAATCTACTGCCATTCTTCTCCATTCCTCACGTTCTTTTTGGCTTTTCTCTTTTTCTTATTCTATCAACATTTTTCTTGAAATATGTTTCCTGTCATTCTATTATACATGACTCTACCATTAATTGTTTTTATGAAATCCGTAATACCGTTATGAAGTTTCAACATTGAGCTTTTGTTTTATTTTCAATGTTTGTTGTTGTATCTTCTCTACAAATTCCAGCTGAATGTGTCCAAAAATCAATTTCTGCAGAATGTATTTACTTATTTAATTCCCACCGTATGCTATTGTGCTCATTATTGCATTAAACATGTTTGTTTTTATTTTATAAATTATGTTCTGAACCCATAAAACACCGTTTAATTTTTGATATTCCAGATTTACTACTTTTATCCTATCTTTAAAATTCAGCATCATAACTTCCATCCTGCGTTAATTTTTGTCCCCAAATAAACATACACGTCACATCCTTTTATTTTTCAATGTCAGTCTTCTAAAACCATATCTCTTGATTTATCTCCTGTTACTATTATTTCGTTTTATCCATATATATATATATATACATACACTCATACAGTAGAGAAGATGAAACTTGTGATTTTAAAATATGAATACTCATTTGTCCGGAAAATAACTTTTTTTGAAATTTCTAAATTACTTTAATCTCCCATTTTATAAAGCATATTATGAAAAAGTCGGTAACATATAATATTCAATGGAATGACTCATATACAGTAAAACTTGTTTAATCCGGAACGTAAATAATGCGGAAACCTGTCCAATGTGAGCAAATTTATTGGTCCCGGCGAAATAATAGTAATTTTACATGTATTTATTTTGCATAAAACGAAATCTGTCCAACGTGGAAACGGAAGGATATTTCTACAAAATTAATGAAAAAAGCTATAAAGCAGAAAGACAGAGAAAAAAATAGTTTCCATTTCATTGAATTCCCGTTAGGCTAAGAAAACAATAAGGAATAATACCTGCCGCCGGGTGAATTACAGATTCTACCTGTACCTGAAATTTTATTTCGGCCTCGCTGCGAAATGCAGATACATGTTTTACAAATAACCATTGCATTGTAAAATCGTAAATTAGTTCAAGTTCCTTCTAGCGTTCTGAATTTACGGAATAAAGATGGCTAAAACGTATGTATCATTGTCATTAAACAAAAAAGCGAAAGTGATTGAAGATTAAATCTCCAAATTATTGAACCGATGCTCCAAAGTCAAACTCTAGCTGTTGCTAAATCCCTAGGGAATAACGATTTCAAGGCATCTTCAGGTTGACTGGACAGTTTTAAAACACGACACAAAGTAGTGTGGAATGAAATTTGCAGGAAATCAAAGGATGTGGACGAAAGTGTAGTTAGTGAGCGGAAATATATACTGCACATTTTAATTTCAGGATACGCGCTGAGGAAACGGGACTGTTTATTCGCGTGTTACCGTCGAAGTCGCTCGTACATACTATACTTCACTTTTCAAAGGCAGCAGAATTACAATTAATCCAAGGTACATAAAAATGCATATACGGTGCTCTATAATCTAAGATTATTAATAAGTGTTAGTTTTTTATAATACGGATAAAAAAATTGGTCCCATAAGATTCCGCTTTGAGCAAGTTTTACTGTATAACGTTTCGGAAGGACTAAATAAATACATTATTAAAGAATCAGTAAACATTAAAATTTAAATAAAGGCCCATAATATTAAAATAAACAAATCTTATGGAAGTTGAACAACAGGTCTGGCATGAAGTTTCTGATCGGCAGCCTCAGGGCAGAAACACCGTTAATAATCTGTCAAAAAAGTATCAATGTACCGGCGGTCCAGGTCTCATATTACGTGAATACAAGAGCAATCCCTATCCAGAGATATTAGTCGTATCTACAAGTACAAACACATGGATTCAAGCAATCCATCGACCCTTACGACAAGCCTCCGACACTATCTCATTTCCACAAACCATCATCTGCACATTCGAGGAGTAGTGAAAACTTCACATTGAACAAAACAGGTTCTAAGTGAGCCATGAAGGTCCTGGTGGAGCATCTGGGCCGAAACTCTACGACTGTATAGCACCATCCTACCCTCAAGATGCGTATACACTTGCGCGCGACGCACACCGCGTAGCGCGCGCGCTGCTCTTCTTGTGTTCGTCTGAATTATAATTTCAATTAACCTCCTGCGATCCATAGGAAACCCACAAACCTTCAGTAGACATTTTGCAGCGCAGACGTAACCAACCATGTCTCTATCGCGCGATGAAAATTATGCGATTTTGGTGATGAGTGGTGCAGCATTGATAATGGCAAGTTTCTGCAATAAGAAAAGTAAACAACGACGTTGGTAGGACACTAACCTGTTTAAAAAAATAAATGGTACAGAGCTTACGATGGATCTCAAGTCACAAGAAATAAGCGGTCAGTATAAGAATTTTACGTGCATGTCACCTTCTGATTTTGAGAATCTGCTGAAGAAGATAGGACCCCACATTTCCTAAGAGGGCACTTATTTCCGCATTGCGAGATCCGCTCAAGACAGGTGAGTATTAATATTTGTTGTTTATACTTTGTTTATTTGCTGTTCATATTGTATTTTAAAATGATCCTCGTGTTGAGGATTCCATAATAATGGCTTGTTTCTGTAAATATCTGTAAGTTTTAACATGTCTCCTTCTGACCACTCCATAATAACTCAAGTAATAAATAAAACCTACAGGTGCACGCAGAAAACAAAGAACCTCTGGCGCTACCGTCCAAACCTGAACAGCGAGCACTGTTCGTGGAAAAAAAAAACGACAATGAGTGGATCGTGGTGCACCGCGCGTGTACAGCTTCAAACCCGTACTAACTTAAAGAACAAGGTGCGTCTCGTAGCGCTCAAGTGTACACGCACCTTACACAGATAAGGACAAAACAATAGAGCGTTTTAGCACACTACTGATAATTCTGCGTTAAACGTTACTTTGACGTCATTATGCTGGTTCCAATCAGAGGCTAATAGTTTTACCGCCTTAATTACGGACCGCTTATCCTAACGAGCAGGTGTGGTTATTTGTGCTCAAATAACGCGGCGAAGTTATCGAAAATTATGGAAATACATGGCTACTCCTCAAAATTAATTTATGTGATAAAAAGTTTATATGTAAAGTCTCAAATTATAATAAATATAGGCACATCGAAGGCCGAAGCAATTTTAATAAATATAGGTGTAAGACAAGGGTGTAGTTTGTCACCTATTCTTTTTTATTTATATATTAATGACATCATTCAAAATTGGAAAAGTAATGTTGATGTAGGTATAAGAATGGACCGTTTTGAAATATTAAATGTTTTAATGTTTGCTGACGATGGGGTTATTATTCAAGAAAATGAAAAATAATTTGCAATACTCTTTACATTAATTAAATCAGTTATGCCAAGAATATAATTTTAAAATATCAAAAGCGAAAATAATAACTTTTGGGGAAATGAACATATAAGATAAAAAAACCATAATATACAATAAACCTCTGGAACAAGTAACAAATTGTAATTATTTGGGTTGTAATTTTACTATAAAGACAATAACTAAGAGAGACATAAATATGAAACTGTCAAAATTTCAAATTATATGTGGAACTATACTATCTATCTAGTAATTCTGCACGAGCGCAGGTCTTTCACTGCAATCATAGTATTTTAATCTATGCTTTGCAGCTTTACTTGGGAAATATAGGTGTTTGGCTGAAACTAACCGAACTCCCTTTGATTTTGCTGAGGGAGAATCGGAATTGGTATCTGGTTTTAATGTAGAGTATAGAAGAGGAGGATTTGCATTAATTTTTTTGGCTGAATAAAGTATTTTTATTAATATCTATTACTAACAATAATAATTTACATTCGGTAGATTTAAACTACCCCTAAGAATATCAAAAATTCCTGTGCACCATACACTAAAACATAATTATAGAGGAAAAGTAAGCTAAATCAAGCGGTAGCTTCCCGTTGCTTTCCACGCCGGTGATGGTTGATGATGATAATGATGATGGTCGGATGGTTTCGGGGACCGTTGGGCCCTAAGAGTCCTATCATTTGTCTTGCAGGTGAGGGAAAACCTCACCCAGGAGCCTGTCCCGACGGGAATCGAACTATACATAGAACTTTAAAGAACAAAACAAGAAGAGATACTAGATTGAATTTTTATAAAACATTGCCATTTCCTGCATTACTTTATGGGAGTGAAACTTGGGTAATGACCAAAAAATTATAAAGTAGAATACAGTGTAGAAATGAACTTCCTTAGAAGAACAAAAGGCTACACAACAATGGATCGGATAAAGAATGGATATATAAGAGATATAAGAACATTGAATGATAAAATCAAAGAGAAAAATGATTTAGACGTGCATAAAGAATGAATATAACAAGATTACAAAAAAAAAACATTTAACTACAAACCAATAGGTTCAAGGAATGTAGGAAGGCCAGTAAATAGATGGACAGAACAACTGTGAGGCGGAACAGGCAATTTGCCTAGCCCGTGAAATCAAGAAGAAGAAGAAGATAATGCGGTGAATAGTGTGAGTGTGTTATATAAAAATAAATTGCAATTATGGGTACCAGATTACGATTTACAATTGCCGATGATATCATGTCTTCTTCGGGAAGTAATCCGTATGAAGATAGTAATAGATAGAACGATATTCAAAATAAAGTCACAAAGGAACGGTAAAAGATTCTGTCTTCGCATATCGAAAGGCCATATGTCATTCAATTGTGTGTATAAAAAAACATTGAGCTAATCACTCATTCGGGAAGGCCTTCCATGTCCTTGTGGTCTAAAAAGTATGCATGTGATTCTGAGTTTAAATCCCTGTCCCGATAGGCCATGCCACTGTAAGGCCCGATGGCATGTGACATGTAAAATGTACCAATAAAATGAAAGACTAAACTGGATAAAAAGGAAGTATTATTATTATTATTATTATTATTAATTATTATTATTATTTAGGAAAATGTTTGGACCAAAGAGAGGTGAACACACAGATGAATGGAGAAGACTACATAACAATGAACTACATGGTCTTTATAGCAAGCCAGATATAATAAAAACAGTTAAGTCTCGTAGACTGCGATGGGCAGGACATGATGCACGTATGGGGAATGAAAGATGTGCATGGAAGCTTCTGGTAGGAAAGCCAGAGGGAAAACGCCCAGTTGGTAGACCAAGAATGAGGTGGGAGAATAAAAAACTATGATTTGAGGGAAGTAGATTATACAGGGAATGATTGGAAAACATTAGCTCAGGATAGAGATGTATGGAGAGCTTATGTCCGCGCGGCCATGAACCGACAGGTTTGATAGTGCCAGTGAGTAAGTATTATTATTATTATTATTATTATTATTACTATTATTATTATTATTATTATTATTATTATTATTATTATTAAGTACTTAGGAAAATGTTTGGACCAAAGAGAGATGAACAGACAGGTGAATGGAGAAGACTACTTAACAATCAACTACATGGTCTTTATAGGAAGCCAGATATAATAAGAACAGTTAAATCTCGTAGACTGCGATGGGCAGGACATGTTGCACGTATTGGGAATGAAAGACGTACATGGAAGCTACTTGTAGGAAAGCCAGAGGGAAAACGCCAAATTGGTAGACCAAGAATGAGGTGGGAGAATAACATTAACTATGATTTGAGGGAAGTAGATTATACAGGAAATGGTTGGAAAGCATTAGCTCAGGATAGGGATGTATGGAGAGCTTATGTCCGCGCGGCCATGAACCGACAGGTTCGATAGTGGCAGTGAGTAAGTATTATTATTATTATTATTATTATTATTATTATTATTATTATTATTTTGTCTAATGCCACCAGGTTGTCTTTTATGACATTTCTGGTTTTCTTCCCTGGAATTGGCGTAATTGTAACCCACTTTTGAAGTTGGGGCGCCTAGAAGGCTGAGTTCCTTTACCCCGATGATATGATGGGTGATAAATGATAATGAAGCGCCAGAAGAGTTCTTAACCTAAACTTAACCAAAATTCCAGACCATGGGCAACCACAGAAATAATTCCCTTTAAGGAAAAATTCCTATGGTTTGACCGGGAATCGAACTCGGGATCTCATGAACGGTAGTCAGAAAAGCCCATGAGGCTAAAAAAAACTCCTGGCGCGACAGGCCGAGAAGGCCCTTAGCCTACCAGTCGGCTGTTGGCCTCACATTTACATGTGTCAATCACAGAGGTAGATGATCACCAGCCAGTGTAGGGGTGACATGTGGTCAGCATGTCGGGTTCCCCAACCGTTATAGCTGATGTTCTCAACCTGGAGCCGCTACTTATTGTAGCTACCCAAATGCCTAACGTTGGTGGGTTGTCATCGGTCCACTACTGGCCGAAATACCATGAGAAAATTTCTTCCCCCATGGAGACTCGAACCAGCGCAAGTCCCGTAGCTCTGCGCCAAGGATTTCTGCCTTAACCATAACTCATGCCCCAAATGGGAGTCAATGACCAATCACATTTCAATGATTTTTTATTTATAACCAATCACAGTCGGTGTTTCGCCTAAAATTTACCAACTAAAGTTTATCATAATAAAGAAAGCACCTCCTTTTTAACATTCTGAATATGTCATAGCATTATTTTGCAGTGATTGTCTTCCTAAGAAATATGGCTACCAGATTGTAGGCCTATATATAGTGCATGAATGTCAACACGTAGCGCATACGAGAGATAATATAAGAACATTTGTAACAATTGATTATACCACAAAAAAAAAAAAAAAAGAAAGAAACCACTGTTTCCACTTTCTTAAACGAATTATTTTCGAGGAAATGACACAGAAAAATATAATTGACATATTTACATCATAGGACATCAGAAATTAATACATATAACGTTGGTTGTAAATTTCTCCACTAGGGTGCATTCTTACAACATTGCGTGCGATCTTTTAGCAATAAATAATATTATAATCTGGTAGCAGTGATCGAACAAAAGAAGCAAATGAAGCGTACCAATCGTCGCCGTACATCGCCGTTTACATTAAATATATAAATATTTTAAAATAACTATAGTTAAATGATGATTTGTGAGTATACAACTTAATTTTATTCGTTAAATAGTCCTAACAAATGCCACTCTTGATTTCCAAATTCCCTAGGTAAATTCACTCCTCACTTCGTGAGTTGAGAATTTATCGATAATTTGGAAATCACTCGTGACATTACTTATGATATATAAGTATTAGTGATTTATTGGCTTGAGTTGTGCGAGGAGTGATAGTAATGGAAAATACGCTACACTATTAGCATCATCTAATCAGAATCGTTATACGAGTAATTACGAAAGTCTAGCTTACCGGGACATAATGTAAGCGATGCTGTAAATACAAATGATGTTCTGCAGTAAACCAGTTATTAATAACACAATTTATGGCTGACAAATGTTATTATTTGTGTCCGTTTGACATTATAATCCTGACAACGGCGCATCCTTACAATTCCAGTACATGCTCTATCGGATTTTCTATGCAAGTACAAACGAGGTCAGCAAGAATATCTCTCCAGGTATAACTGGATCAAACTCAATATGTAATTTATGTGTCATTGTGCTACGTTTACGTAATGACAAGTAGGTAAAGTATACACCGTGTCCATAAAGTCTTTCCAACATTACAACTTCCTATCAGATGAAAACTATAAGAATTAGAGTTGTGTGGTTTGTGACAGATGCAAGACAAATTCTCAAAGTTTATTTCTGTTTGTTTTAGGTATAATCTACAATGACGCCAAACCAGGAGAAAGCGCAATGTGTTTTACGGTACCATGAATCAATTTGAGGGAAGTAGATTATACAGAGGATGATTGAAAAAAAAACATTAGCTTAGGGCAGGAGCCTATGTATGCGTGGCCATGAACCCATGGGTTCGATAGAGCCTGTTTTTTAAAATAAAGTTTTACGGCAGTGAAAAAAGTGAAGGTATACCTCGAGCACAGAACTACTGAATGGCGAGAAATTGAATATCGCTTAGATGTTTTGCAGGCGACAAGACGTGCACATTTGGAAGTACCCTGACATTGCTTTACACACTTTAATAGTTTTTCATCTGTCACAAACCACACAACTCTAACTTTTATAGTTTTCATCTTATAGGAAGTTGTAATGTTAGACTTTATGGACACGGTGTATTATTATTTATTATTATAAATTCTGGATACGGAACAAATCACATGAATCATTTCATGAAGCTTATTATTAATAATAATATTATTATTATAAGAACAATTAAGTTTCGTAGACAGCGATGGGCAGGACATGTGGCACGAATGGGGAATGAAAGAGATGCATGGAAGCTTATTGTAGGAAAACTAGAAGGAAAACGACCAGTTGGTAGACCAAGAATGAGGTAGGAGAATAAAATTAACAATGATTTGAGGGAAATAGATTATACAGGGGATGATTAGAAAAATCTCAGGATAGGGATGTACGGAGAGCTTATGTCCGCGCCGCCATGAACCTACAGGTTCGATAGTGCCAGTGAGTTGGTTATTATGCAAGTTGACAAAAAATAGAATAAAACGTTTGAAATGGTATGGACACCTCATAAGAATGGAAGAAGATAGAATACGAACGAAGATCCTTGATTGGAAAGCTAATGGAAGAAGTGGAAGAGGTAGACCTAGATAACATTGGATAGATGGAGTGAGGAGGAGTGTGGAAGCTTGAGATTTGAGGGAAGATGATGCTTTAGACAGAAACCTCTGGCGACAAATCACTTTGGATTGTAAGGAGAATTACTGTAGTGTGAAATATTCCTATTAAATTATTATTATTATTATTATTATTATTATTATTATTATTATTATTATTATTATTATTATTAACATCGTAGAATCACAAGAAAGGCAACCAACTGATTACTTCGAATTCCACATAGATGCAACTCTGCTTTGTAATCACAGCAAGTTGTAACTTGTATTTAAAAAAAAAGGACATCACACAAATAAGAAAATAAAAAAGTGAATGAGTATATCATTTAACGACGTTCTTCTAAAATCTCAGGTCATTTAATAATAATAATAATAATAATAATAATAATAATAATAATAGCTTTATTTTACCTGGCAGAGTTAAGGTCTTAAGGCCTTGTCTACCACTCAACCAGATTAAAAAAAAAAAATACAAAAAAATAGTCTTACATCTAAATTTAACGAATTAAATATATAAGATATATAAAAAACGAGGAAAAGATTAATGACATAGTATACAATTAAATAAATAGGGAAAAATTAATTATTAGGCAACAGGTAACTGTATAAGCGTGACTTAAAGGCCAAGTGTGCGGCAACCCCTGATATCTTGAGGAAGGGGATTCCAGGAGCGGAGAGAGGCTACTGTGAAGGAAGTAGAATAGGAGGAAGTGCTATGAAGAGGAATTGTTAGCAGACTGCTATCTTGTGACCTGGTGTCAATATTGTGGTAAGAGGATAACTTCTCAAATCTGGACGCCAGGTAAGTAGGAATGTAGGAATTCTAGTAGAAATCTGGATTTAAAAGTAGGGACAAATTTTGCTCAGAAGTTCCTTATTTCAGATTTTAGAATATTTTACGTGCCATAAATATATGAAGTGGGACTAACGGCTTTGCATTCCATTCGAAAGAAGCTCTGCTCATAATTTTCACGCCCTTTTAAAAATACACCGATTCTGAATCTTGGAAACGGAGGAAAGCAGGGTAACACTATTCCACCAGGACCCGAGCAAATATATAGAGGGAATGAGCACGAGAGAAATGATGATGATGATTATTATCATCATCACTCCAAGGATTAGGCAAATGCCCGTTCCGATTTCATAATGCATCAGGCCAACGTTTTCTAGATCTTCCGACAACATATCTTGCTCTTGCTTGATAATTTCTGGCTAACAATGGATATCTCTCCTTACTCATTCCATTCATGTGATCAATCCACTTTTTATCTATCTTATCATCGGGGTAACGTAATTCCGCCTTCCAGGTGCCCCAATCTAAGAAATGGATTACAATTCCGTCAATGTCAGGGAAGAAAGCCAGAAATGTCATAAAAGCAAATGTCACCTCACTGTAAGAAAAATGTCAGGAAGCTTAGGGCCCAACGGTCCCCGAAAATCATCCGACCATCATCATCATCATCCTTATCATTATCATAATCATCCTTCATGGTGTGGAAAGCAACGGGAAGCTACCACACCTATATAATTCCCTAGTAAAGCTGCAAAGCATAGCATGAAAATGCTATGATTGCAGTGAAAGACCTGCCCTCGGGCAGAATTACTATGGATTGATCCGTTAAAGGCTGCACTTTTAATACTTCTCTTATATCCTCATTTCTAATTCTATCAAGCTTCGTACATCCTTTAACTTGTCTGAGGATGATATACAGTAAATTATGTAAGACCGGAGTGGAGAAAGAAAAGAGAGATAATAGAGTGGGAAGTGGTCAGAAGCCAATAAAGAGAAAGAGAGAGAGAAAATATAATTAACTTCATAATACTATATTATATATACAATCTAAAGCTGAGAGATTTACAGCAGGTATCATGTAATGTGTTACACTGATGAATGACACATTGACGTTATGAGTTACGAACAAACTATGTTGTATAAGGTAAGCAGTGTTTAAATACATAAACATAATCCTCCCTCAGCAACTTGCTGAATATTCAGTGTTAGCAAGTGTGAGCTGACATCAGCTCCTGGACGTTACTGACAGGCTATGTTATGAATATTTTCCTTTAACCGGTGGTTTTTCTTTCTTATGCTTAGCAAAATACAGGACAGACAGCATTTTACGTCTGCTACATTACATCGTATTGCGCTGCTCTCTCTTTTTTTTAGGATACATTTTCCAACACGCGCCTATTTTTTTTTTCTGTTCGTAGGCAGACACCACGCGTATGCGCCAGCAGATGAAAGTGAGTAAAATTTGTAAATCATGCAATGCTGCCAACATACACAACAATGTTTGTATAATTTAGTACACAGTACGTTTACGCTTAAAATATTCTAAAAGCTAACCTAAGCAATGTAAGAACTCTAACCTGTAAAAGTATTAAATATAATGGCATGCAATCCAATGCTCAAAAATAGTTAGTATGCTTATAAACAGGAAATTCTGAAGAATATGCTAATATGTGATAGTTAATGTTAAAAAATTAATCCGTGAATCTAAAATAAATATAATCTGTATAAAGGTATTTTTAAATCGTGGTGCGTGTTGGAAACTTGAACCTTTTTTCTCTTGCACAGTTCAATATAGGCACTTTTACGAATTTACGTGTTCCAAGCCTCCCTGAACTTATTGAGACACGACCAGTCAACATAGTACTTTTAATTCTACATCATATGCATATATTTATGGAGCCTTCTGTTGCTGAGTCGTCATCTCCCTGTCAAAAATGACAGTAATTGTGGCGCGAATGGCGGAAGGATATTGCTTCCACCACATATGTCGGTGTCCGTGGCCAGTGAGAGGCGAGCGGGTCACATGGTTTTGTTTTGACGAGGATCACTTTAAGAGGGAACAGGGTATAGTAACCCCTTATAAGAAGAGGCTATGGCTCAACAATGGGCTACGCCATTACACAGGGTGATTCACAATAGATATTGCAGGCTTCTGGGGGTTGTGGAGGGGACTTGGTAGATGAAGTTTTGATAAGGAACCCATGTTCGGAAACGTACCATTTTTATGTGAAATGGGTTTGAAGATCGGAACACAATGGACTGATATCGTGTGTCTTGTGTTTCAGAGTGGGTATTGCAGACTTTTGGGAGTTGTATTACAAGTGCGGTTCCATGTGGCGACCCTGTTGTTCGTTGCACAAAGTGCATCTGCGACGCATGTTTCCATACACACGCCCTACAAGATCTGGTGTGTGCTCAATAATTTCTCCTGCCGCCAGAATTCGTGCAAGAAGATCTTCCTTCGACTAGATACGTGTAGTACAACCCCTGGAAGTCTTGTGGTACTTGTTCTGAGGCACAAGACGCACGATGAGTCCATTGTGATTTCGATCTTTAAACTTGTTTTGCATTAGGGTTGTACGTTTTCGGACATGGGTTCCTTTATCTGCAGGGTCCGCTCTGCAACCCCTACAAGGTTGTGGTGCTTATTATTGTGAATAACCCTGTAGTTAGGTAGATAATCAAATATTTCAGTTATAAATATTTTCTACCTTATATAACATAGGTCCACCGCTGTGGTCTCTAGGTAGCGTGCTGCCTTGTCACGCAGCGAGCCCGGATTCGATCCCCGGTCGGGGCAGTTTTTCTGGGTGAGGTTTTTATCGGGGTTTTTCCACACCTGTAAGACAAATGTCAGGAAAACTTTAAGGCCCAAACGGTCCCCGAAATCATATGGCCATGATCATCATTATTATCATCATCATCATCATCATCATCCTTCACCGGTGTGGAAAGCAACGGGAAGCTACCACACCTACAATTCCCTAGTAAAGCTGCAAGCATAACATGCAAATGCTATGATTGCAGTGAAGGACCTGCCTTCGGGCAGAATTACTATGAATGGAATGCATATATTTTATCTACAAAGAATAGAGGACCTTCTCGAAAGAGTGTTAAACACAATGTCAGGGTTACCTCCGAAACAACACGAATGTTTAAGACAAGATATAATTTACTCAAACTTTCATAATATACAAGACAAATATGATATCAGAGCGAAGACATATGCCTTGAACAAGAAGTAAAGTTAGTGGAATGCGCCAGTTTTCTTGAGACATAACTGCAGTCACATTCACATTGAAAAATTGATATTTTTATTATTGATATGGATGTCGCATTTTCACTATAGTGACATGATAAATTACTGACCAACATTTGTGATGGACTGTCAAACTGCAGATTGTTAATAGTACATGTATGAGATTCATAATTTATATTCGAAAATATCACTTTTTTTTTTCATTTCCTTCTCCAAGATAGGACAAAATTAAACTCTTTAGTTCTATTGAAAAATTTCATACTTCGACGCCAAATTATCTAGTTTCTCGTTTCCAATATTTATCTTCCAGCCACAATTTAAACACACAATCACATGATAATCTCTTGCTTAATACACCGCAACATGGGACATCTCTTCACTTAAAATCACATATCACTTCCTGCAACTGGAATTCATGTCACAAGCAATCGGGAGCTGCCGGATGTCAGAAACATTTAAAATAAGTATAAACTGATATTTGCTTTAACTTTGGTTTTAAATATTACTTTCACACTTTAAATTTTGGAATTCCTTAGATTTGGACAGGGTGTATCTTTCTAAAATTGCCATCGCTGCCATTACAGGATCAATTTTAAGAAAACATATTTACAAATTTTCAACTTTATAGTATGTATACTTCAATTACAATTTAAAATTTTTAAATGAATTTACAAAATGTATTTCATCAATTTCAAAAATTAATTGTCTGTATCACTTTGTCCTTGAGGCAATCCTCTAATGAGGAAAGTTATATAATAATAATAATAATAATAATAATAATAATAATAATAATAATATTATTATTATTATTATTATTATTTTCAAGATGTTTACTAAGTATAGAATTCACATATGTTAGGTGAAGAGATCAAATCTGGAAAATCTGTTAATCTGACAAGACCTTTTGAAGAGAAATGTGAATACGAAATCAATACGGAATGTCCATATCCCTCGAGATATGTTACTCCGTAAATATTTATAATTTGAAGCAGCCTTAACGCAGAGTTTCATTTCCAAACTATCTCAGCTACAAGTTATTTATTGTTAATATTATAAAATTTGTCTGGAAAAAGAACATTTTATTTATTTCCGCGACATAGGCCTATATGAAATTATAATTTTCTACATTTATCTCTAAAAATAATATTATATTTAGTAAATTTCACTTAAACTCTTTAATGTAGGGCCTTATCCATCACAACTATCTCTACTTTTAAATGTAATAATGATGTAAAATAATTATTCGGTTAACACAATATAACATGTAAGATAATTAACCAAACGCAACAGCAATTCAAGCGAGGGGAAAATATTAAAGAATATTTATGGTCCAGTCACAGATTAAAACCGATGGAGAATTATTAATAATCTATACAAAAACAGAAACACATCAAAACATCAAGAGGTAAAGAGAATGGAGAATGCTAGGAGTGTGTGGGTAAGATAAAAGAGGGTTGAGACAGAAACCAATCTAGATTGATGGAAGAGGGAGCTGAAGATCGAGCTGAATGGGCTATTGAAAAATTCAGTTTTGAGCAATGGAGACCAAAAGAGGAAATAATTGCCGAAAGTGAGTTCAATTTAAATTAAATGGAAATAAAAAGAGAAATTAATACAGATAAAAGTAAGAATTGAATAGGGAATCCTACTAATATATTTTGGAAAAGGTTACCTTTAATCAATTCTAAGTCATGGACATTAAATTTACATGATTGTAAAAAGAAGATTACTTCAATATAGTTAAAACCCCTTCCCAGAATACTTAAATATATTATACGGTATATGTGTATAATCTAAACTCAATTTTTGTAATATACGGCACAATGTGAAATGAAAAAATAAGGACCGACCTTAATACGTTATAATGACTTGGCATAGGCTACACTAACCATTAAATTGGTGGATCACTAATTTATTTTCTTATTCTACGTCATGGATTTAGGCCATATACCTATTTTCACATCCATTCAGTTATAGGACGCCCAATATTTTTTCTTCCTTTGGATTTTATTTTATTTTATTTACTTATTTATTTTACGTGATGGAGTTAAGACCGTAAGGTCTTCTCTTCCGCTTCACCAAGGTTAAATAATGCACATAATAATAATTATGAATATATTGGTAATGAAGCAAAATTTGTGGGAGTCTATTGGGTGTCATATATATGTATATATATATATAGATCTTGAATTTTCTTCATAACACTGTAGATGTTTAAATCGGTTCTTATTTCTTCATTATATTTCTTATCTAACAATATATAGTCTGCTACTGAACGTAAAGATTTCATTTCAGCTACTTCTATTTTCACTTTATCTGATCTAGTAAGTGTCCAATTTTAACAAGCATAATATGTTAACATAGGTACTGCCATAGTTTTATATAATTTTAATTGTGTAATTTTTAATGTTTTATATTTTAGAGTTGTTCTTATTCTTCCGCACATAATAGGCCTATAAAATGTATTAAATTTTAAATTTATTTATAAATATATATTTTTTTTGCATTAATTTATTATGTTAAGTAATTTCTCAAGGCAGTTATTTAAATGTGTCGGACCGCATTTAAAATAAAATCATGTACAACTTGGCTATTACTGTATATTGTGCAATTGTATAGAAATTCGAATAACTTCTACATGTCCATTTTTCGATTGTTTTATTAAAAATAATAAATAAATCAATTTATCTTAGGCCTATAGGAAATACTGCGAATTAAAGGGTTATTACTCCTATTTTTAAAAAAAGGTGATAAAAAACTGTGTTCCAATTATAGAGGTATATTTTACCACAACAGCTAGGATTTTTAGTAAAATTATAAATTTTAAACTTAAGGAGATAAAAGATAACTTATGAGAAGAACAATGTGGATTCCGGAGTGGAAGATCGTGTATTGATAATATTTTCTGTATTAGACAATTACAAGAGAAAATCCTAGCAAAAAATAAAGAACTGCATATGACCTTTATTGATTTAGAGATGGCATATGAAAGTGTACCTCGACAATTGTTATGGTCGGCAATGATAAATCTGAATATCTGTGATAAATGGATTAATATTGTTAGGAGGATCTATAGTAATACAAAAGCTACAGTAAAAATACAGAATACTTGAACAGAGGAATTCACAGTGAATAAAGGCCTTAAGCAGGGATGCAGTTTATCACCAATTCTTTTTAACATTTATTTAGACCAGGCTCTTAATTTGTGGTATAAAAAATGTTCTGAAATGGGTATTCCTATAGGAGGAAAACTACTGCATTCATTGTTTTTTGCAGATGATCAAATAATTTTTGTAAATGGATGAAGATGGTATGAAATATATGATAAATCAACTAATGGAAGAATATTAAAAAATGGGGACTTAACATAAATTTACAGAAAAACAGAATATATGTGTTTGGGAAAGGATGTGGATGACGTCATACTCGAAACAGGAAAGGAAAAAAGTGTGATTTTTTTTAAATATCTTGGGTCAATAATTACAAGTTTAGGTAGCCTACCCGTGAGAGAGATGTACAGACTAAACTTGCAATGGCAAAAAATGCAACTAAGACATTGCATGGAATAATTTGGAACAAAAATATTACAAAGGAAACTTAAATGAAAATTGATAAGAGTATAATACAGAATATTTTGTCAAATGGAAGTGAAACTTGGTTGTTGACGGAATTACAAAAGAATAAAATTAGAAGAGTTGAATTTAATTATTTTAGAAGAAGCGTCCAAAAAAACAAGACAGGATAAATTAAGAAATTAATTATTTTGGAGAGAAATGAATGTCACCACATCTGTTGTTAAGAGGATTGAAAATCAAACGCTTAAATGGTATGGCCTTGTACAAAGAATGGAAAATGAAAGATGGCCAAAAAATATATACCAATGGTCACCCCCTGGAAGAAATAAACGTGGCAGACCAAGATGGAAATGGAAAACCTACGTCAGAACTATAATGAATGATAGGAATTTGGAAGAGAGATTGGAATGATATAGATAAATGGAAACTGAAGACGGCAAACCTATAAGTGGGGGAAAGCCGAAGAAGAAATAAACAAGAGTCTCTAAACAAATAAATACATACTATTTTGCTAATTTGGTGAGCGCGCATTTTTTAATACGTACAGGCCTATATAAGTTTAATACGAAATACTATTATACTTACAGGCAATCAGCGTTTTCTGTTAGAAGAGCAGTATTTATGGCACATTGAAGTTTTCCTTTAACTTACCTGCAACAAAAAGAAAAAATAATATTAAATAATTCAATCAATCAATATTTATTGACACTGCCACGCCACCCAAGACTTACAGTGGCGCGATTTGTCGGGGATCGAACTTGGAACTGCTGCGTACGAAGAAGCGACGCTATTCCGAGATCACATAGATGGACAGTTATTCTTATCCAGATTCATATAAATTTAGCATCTAACGCAACATATAATCGGGAGATATAAAAACTTATCTAGTGAAAACTTATCTAGTATGTTACACATAGAACCCAATTTAGTGTAATATTATATAGGCCTACTGTGACAATACTCTAAAATGCGGAGATTACTTTGTGTGACTCTCTTCTAGAGAGAAGTGGAGATAGGATACACTCTGAGGAAGGGCGAATGAGATATAGAAAAGCAAGCATTATATTAAAATCATCAAGGAGAATAGATAGTAGGAAGACCATAACATACTACTTCCAGAAGAATGCTTACAGAAGAGGCAAAAGGTTGACAAAATAAAGGCAACATTTTGGCAAAAAAATACTCAAGTTAAAATGTTTCATTAAAGCCTTATCTTCCTGATGGAAGTACTACTATTACTACTACCACCACTACCATCATCACAATCATGATAAATATATTATAGTATATACAACCACCATGGAATTAAGGACATATGTCTGTGACGGGAACTCAAATTATATCTTGAAATTGACATTGTAGAGGGTAAACTCAGGTAAACTCGTGATACTCTCCTACACACACACACACACACACACACACACACACATATGCACCGCATATCTGTAATAGGAGAAACCAGGGCTAACGTTGAAGACAGCAAGAGCAGAACAATGCAAAGAACGAAAACACATACCAAGAATGTTTGTTTTAACCAAGATCTCCACCTTTACGCGCTGACGCTCTACCATGAGCTACTTAGGCACGCCTCCCGAAGAAAGAAGAAATATGAAAACAGTTTTACTACTTACGGAGGACTAGGGAATAAAAGAGAGAAATTTGTGCCTACTCCAAGAAGTGTGCCCAAGTATATCAATTGTAAAACGCCAACACGTGAAACTGGAGATCTCGAGATCAATGACCCTTATATCTTGCTAACCACGTAAGGAAAGTATGATGAGTTACACTTATCACGAATTTGCCTGAGATTACCCTAAATCTAGTTTTTTTCTAAAAAGTGTATCTATTCAAATATAACTTTTTTTTCACATTGACATTTCATATGCTGTAAAAAGTAAACCAGTAGCAATAACTTTACTAAATTGCATATTTCACATCAGAAAACATTATCTAATACCTATACCTCTCCCGAGCTAAGTTCCTGTTGTAATGTAAACGAAGCAGATGTATGACTGCATTTTCATTGATCGAATAAAAATTTTACCTTTGAGCGTGTAAGTTCCCTCTGTAACATTCGAAACAGTGAAAATAAAAATAATAAAAATATGTAGGCCTATAATCTAGCACATGTCTATATAAAGTATCTTAAAATATAATTACAATTTTAACAGATTAAATAAGCATTGTTTTATTCTTACGCTTGCGCAATGCAGAATACGTTGGAATTTCACCTTTAAATTCCTACACACATGATCAGTAGGTGTTTTAATCTTATTTTTAACTATAGCTGCAGGGTTCTTTTAAACTAGCCGCTTCTAATTATAATATATTGCAAAGGAAAGTAGAATTTGAAATGCGAAGATAAACAAATAATTTGAAATATTTTCATGAGCTTAGTGAAAAATATCCTACACTAGCCATTGAGGATGTGGTGAAAATAACAGCAGCATTTATAGGTGAGTCAGCATGGAGCATAAATTCTATCCGCAATGAAATTGTAAATACAGGATATCTATCGACATCATGGAAAAAAGCGTAAAGGTGTGATTTGGTAGGCCGATATATAATTTTTGTCATACATAAACAAGAAATGGAAGTTCCTAATTATTGGTACCATATTACCTTGTATTCTCCCATAATTTACGATGTTGCCTAAGAACAATGTTCCTATCGATGACAGTTCCGTGCACAATTCATTCATATGGCACTATGGTTCCCCCAATAGATGGTATCGGCGAAGTAATACCTTAAGTTTGTTTACAGTACAACTGGAACTTAACTCGGAATTGATATACTATACAGTAAAGGCTCATATGTTCCGCAAATATGCAGCGAATACAGAAACCGCGAATATGGAATGGTAATTTGTGTGGGTATATGGGGGATACGTTCCAAGGTTCCAAAATAAAATAAAACTATCAAAATAAAATCAATTAATGAGAGATTTTAAATAATTTTCCTTTTACCCGACATAAATTGGCAACATAGCAGAAACGCATGTTATCCAATCAAAATTATTACAACGAATGACAAGTTGAAACAATAAAACACCGATCATGGGGAGGGCGACATTTATCAACGGACATAGCGGCACGTGAAATACAGCGGGGATGGCTTTTAACAACGAACTTTAGATTTAGTGACAATAAGATTTGTTTTACTCTGATATGAATTTATCCATTTGATTTGAATCATTCTTTGTAAAAGCCGCCTTGGTACGTGCCTGCAATAAAAAAGTTGTCGATGCGTTAATAAAGGATGCTAATCGTTCTAATATACCGACTGGATCCGCGTATAAATCAAATTTTAGCCGCGAATACAGGACTGTGTCGCAATTTTTTAACCCGCGAATAGGGAGTTTTTATTGTACTATTCATTGTTACACAATGTGTAAAAGTGAGATAGATTTATATAATGTGAATTTCAACGTGTAATTTGGGTTTACATCACAGACATATTATATGATCTTAAATGACCATGTATTTCATATACACTAATTATTATAATTGGTTGTAATTTGTAGAGTAAACAGGAGCAGCGTGTAGTCATAATACTCACGCGGTCAAAGCTATAAATAAGTTCGTAAGTTTAACTCGTTACCGACCCGGTAGGGGGTTGTTTGCGTGCCACCCTCTACGTTACTCAAGAAGTTGTAGCACACGCTCTCCATCTGCTGTAAAACTTACAATCCTGTTTATACTTTATAAGCAAAGCTCTTTCTATACACCTATTACACAACCATGATCTGATGTAAACAAGCAGTATTTTATTTCCTGCCTCCTCCACATCAACTCGTGTCCGACACAGGATGACAGGGATGAGATGCTGTGAAGCCCCACCCAGGAGCCTGTCGCGACCGGTAAATGAACCCGGGCCGATGCGTGACAATGCAGACAAAGAAAGTAAAATATAAAATAGTAAGAGAATAACTAGAACACGGTTATATATATATATATATATATATATATATATATATATATATATATATATATACGGCCAGTATATATATATATATACTGGATAACAAAATAATAGAACAAGTCTCACATTTCCAATATTTAGGATGTGATATAGGCTAACTTATAGAGAAAATAGAGACAGGCCCTATAGAAAATAATGTAAATAAATTTCAGGCTATTTGTGGAAACATAAAAAGAACCTAAGGTCGGAAAACAAGGAAAGATACGAAACTTAAATTATATAAAGCAATGGCTGTTCCTTTGTTGTTGTATGGAAGTGAAAATTGGATAATGGAATCAAGGGATAAAAGCAGGATACAGACTGTGGAAATGCTGTTTTTACGTAATGTGAAAGGATACACAAGAGCGGATAGAATAAGGAATGAAACTATACGAGAAGAATTAAATATATATAAAATTGAAGATAAAATCAGCGAAAATAATAAGAAATGGACAGAACACTTAATGAGAATGAACAACGAAAGAATACCAAAAAGAACCTTCCTGTATAACCCCAGAGGAACAAGAGATGTTGGCCGACTACGTAGAAGTGGACTCCACTTTTAACTTCGCCGGAACAGGCTGCATAGCCTAAACCTTGTAGTAGAAGAAGAAGATATATATTTAAACAAAGTGTTTTGACGACGTCAAAAAATAATCCTACCATGATCGGCCGTGCTGGCCGATCGTTGCTGCGACGATATCAAACATACAATGAGGCACAGGGTCGACTGTTTGAACACTAATTATAAAAACATGACTTTTTCAATAAAATATGTGTACAATTATTTGTATACAATTCAGACCCTTACTGGTGAAGACCTTCATCTGCGCATAACTCATAAACGACGTGTTTGTGACTAAATGTTCCTTCACAAAAAAATGATCATCTCTGCATGGCCTATCATCCGTATCATTTTGTCGGTGAGGTCCTGTTACATCCTGTATATTAACACTACCTTTTGTATATACACTGAACATAGTATACATAAAGGGTTTTACTTCCCGCACGATGTTTGTAATATGTAGGCCTAATATTACAGTATAAGGGGCACGCCGTAGCGTAGTGGTTAAGGCACTGAGCTACAAGCCGGAGGGTCGAGGGTTCAAGTCCCTTTGGGGGTCAGGATTTTTAAACTGACCCAAACCCTCTGGCGGCACTATGGCCCTGGGGTCGACTCAGCCTCTAACGGAAATGAGTACCATTCGCTTGTTCTGGGGATAAAGGTGGCCGTCACGCAGGGCTGACATCAAGTGCCGATTGTCTAGAAAAAGTGGGAGCCTTAACCTCCTACTACCCAAGGGCCTCCGGGCCTGTTGTGGGATCACTTTACTTTAATATTACAGTATAGTTATTTTATTACAGTAGACTATAGTTATTTAGGTTGGCAGCCCCGAAATGTAGGAAGTTAACTTTTAATCATGGTCGTCATTGATGTAAGTACGACAAAACGCACTATCGCGCAAAAAAAGATTTTCATGATGATGATGATAATTGCCGACAACCATATATTATTTTTAAAGTGAGGAGTAGCCGTTAGAATAAAAAAAAATGCTGGAGCAACAGGGCTAGAAGGCCCTTGGCTTACCACCCGCCTGTTGTTCTCACATCCAGATGTGTTATTCACTCACTCACTCACTCACTCACTGGCACTATCGAACCCATAGGTTCATGGCCGCGCGGACATAAGCTCTCCATATATCCCTATCCTGAGCTGTTTTCCAATCATCCCCTGTATAATCTATTTACCTCACATCATAGTTAATGTTATTCTCCCACCTCATTCTTGGTCTACCAACTGGGCGTTTCCCTCTGGTTTTCCTACAAGAATCTTCCATGCATGTCTTTCATTCCCCATTCGTGCCACATCCAGATGTGTTATTAACTTTTTTTTTTTTTTCAGTCTGGAGTGAAAAGACTACTTATTGTAACTACCCAAATAAAATTCCTCACGATACAATGGGGCAACAGTCCCACACATTGGCCGAACTTACAAGATACTATTTTTTCTCTGCGGGAATTAAAACTGTAAGAATAACATATTTTTTAAAATGCAGTTTATGGGGAATCCACTGTAAGGAATGACACGTTATAGGCCAAAAGGTTAAATATTTTTGTAGTTTTCCTCAATCAAGACAAATAATGGATTGGAAATCTGTTAACCTGGAATTGCATTTCACTTAGATGAACATTTAAAATGGTTCAAGAGTTTTAACGTTTCTTTTATGATTCATTTCATCCTTAATCATCATGAAAATGTCATGTCAGTTACATTTGCTCATTCAAGCAACAAACATATACATTAGAGACCTAGAGGTGAAGTGACAAAAGTTTAATTTATGTGTGGGAGCATTCTAAAATTGTCCTTTGCACTAAATGCATTTTAATTTAAAGGTGTGTTCATATAATACTTAAATTATAGGCTTAACTTATAAATATACCTAGGTCTCGGCGGACTAGGATAATTATGTTCGATTCTGGTTCTAAAGTACGGGTTCAAACCCGGTTGTAGTCAATGGATTTTTTAAGGACGTAAAATACTTAAAATGGCGTCTTCCGGAAATTAATTAAAGCCATGGGTCCCGTGTCGTACATTTATGGAACGTAAAAAACCCAAGCTTAAAATACGAAGTCCCTGATCTTGTCCGTATTTTGACGCGATGATTTGAATCACAACGGTAATGGTTCGTATTTTTAAAGAGCGCCGTTAAACAAAATTCCAACAAATATACATAATAATACATTCATAGGCCTACGCAATGCAAACATATATAGGCTTACACACTGTGTATCTATTTATAATGACGTAGCCCATTGTTGAGCTGTAGCCTCTCCTTTGTTAGGAGTTACCGGACCAAGTTAATTTAGTTATCTTATTTGCTCATAGATGTCATACATGTCACAAGGAACAAGCCAGCAAGCTGTTAGCAGGAACAATGGATTTTTGGAGGCGATCGACATGGATTTCAAAAGGGATAAGGTCGGAAACAGCACAATAAGGGAAATTATGCAGGTTGAAAAAAAAAATTAGGAAAAGTAGAAGAAACACGTTTGAAATGGTATGGACACCCCATAAGAATGGAAGAAGAGAGAATACCAAAGAAGATCCTTATTTGGAAAGCTAATGGGAGATGTGGAAGAGTCAGACCTACAGAATGATGGATGGATGGAGTGAAGAGAAGTATGGAAGCTAGAGATTTGAGGGAAGAAGATGCTTTAGACAGGAACCTCTGGCGACAAATCACTTTGGGTTGAAGGAGAAACACTGTATTGTAGGAATATTCCTAAAAAAATAAAAAAATGTCATGAATGGCATGCGGTCAACACACCGACTCAATGGGTGGATTACTCAACCAAAATCTAAACCACGACCGCGGTTTTCTTATTTTTTATTGTTTCCATAACAACTATAAAAACTGAAAATCTACGGCTGTTAATTACAAAAATGAATGTCTGAATCATGTCTATGGTTTCGTAACAATTTCTGTAAATTTTCAGTCACCTTTATAGGTGTTATGGAAACAAAAAAAAAATGAAAACCCGGGGTCGTGTTTTAGACTTCGGTTGAGAAATCCACCCATTGAGACATCTAGCAGGCAACTAAGGTATTACTATGATGTTGAGATCGGTAAATAATGTTTAGAGTCCTTTTTATTCAGGCTTAATGAACTTTTATGAGCCAGAAAATCTTCAGACTCGGCTTTAAGTCCCCCCCCCCAGAGGACTTGGTCCTTTGACTTTTCCATCCTAAAAAATAAAATCTATAGACCCCGGCCGTGTTTGAACCCACGACCCTCGGGACCACAGACATGACCTACACATATACATACCTATATAACTTATAGGCCTATATATATACACACATAGATTACCTATATGTTTTAATATTTGTTTGTATAACGATACTCTATTTGGAGCTTTGAACGTAAAAAAAAGGGGGGGTTGAATTTTTAAACGTTACCAGAGACAGAATTAGTAGCACACAGTATAATAAACAAGAAGCAACGTTCGCGCCAAAATATGATGTCGCCGACTGGTCTGGGTGTAGTGAGACCGACGAAATCGATGTTTCCCAGCAGCAGTGGGCGTCACTAACACGTGTTTGTCATTTCAAGTCTGGACCAACAACAGTAACCCCAGTTTTTACTCAATGCTACATTATAACGGCCATTTAATATATATTATAGTTATCTACGTTTCAAGGATTTGAAAGTGAGATTTTATAGGAAAGTTGTGATTGTATACGAACGAAACCTATGACCGAAGCTGCAATTTCCAAAGATTTGGTTAACATCAATTTTTTCAACAACCGATAAGCCCTAAAAAAATATTCTCAGAATGAATTGCTCCATACATAATGTGGAGTTATTAGCCTATTTCAAGCTAAAATCAGAATTAAATGAATAAGTTATATCCAAAAAATATAAATCCATCGTTATTAATGTGAAATCAGTATTGATTACCATTATTACTGCTTGATTTGGAAGCAATGGAGAAAATTAAGATTGATTCAATCACAGTTGCCAATTGACTAATACAAATTCATATTTAAGTTGTTATTGTTAGGGCCTAAAATTATTTTGTAACGTGAAAGCGCTTATTTTTAGTTACGGTAGGTCCGTACAAGCTGTCATGATATTATCATTTATAAGCATTCAGTTTCCATTCGGAATCTTTCCTTTCTTGTTTGTAAAAATTAGTAATTAAATTAGTCATGATTTGTTTATATGTGAAAGTTGGGTCCGTTTTATGGACATTGCATATTTCTAAACTTTAATTTTTGGCTTTACTGTCCTTTGAATCTAGCCATAGTGTCTCATTTGGTAGGAATTTCTGGATAAAGCTAATTTAATTACGCTTATTTCCCTACATATGTCACGAATGGCACGTGGTCAGCATACCAAACCAGTGAGGTATCTACTAGGCAACTAAGGTATTACTTGGACGTATTATGGTCTGTAACTTTTGCTTAGAGGCCTTTTTGAGGCTTACGGTTCTTTTACGAGCCTGAAAATCTTCAGACTCGGGAACCACGGCTTGAAATTCTTCCTGGAGGACTTGTTCCTTGAACTTTTCCAAATCGAATCCGATTGTGTTTGAACCCGCGATCCTCGGGACTAGAGACGAGGAACATAACCATCAGACCACCGAGGCCGACACATTTTACTGTAATACCATTTTATAAGATGGCAAAGCATTAAAATAAAACATAATCCTTAGCTGTTAAAAAGAGTTATTAAATTTAATAAAAAATACTACTTATTAATACGATAGATAGTATTAGTCTTACGGAGCAATTCTTTCTAGTAATAAACTTGTTTTCGTTGAGATTGGTTTATTCATTAATTTGAAATAAACAACTAAGTTAGATAGTTTCGCTCATAATTTTGCTAGGAAAGTAGGTGTCCGATTTATGAAAAAAAATACCATTGTGGAATATATAACTATTACACAATTATTTAATAAATTTAGGGGGTGAACTTAATTATTGAAACAGCGACTAAAGGAGATGCCACTGAACTAACCCCTAACAACGAAAGTTGTTTTTTCACGTACAGTCGTGATAAAAAAAAAGAGACGCAACTAATATATCACATGTGGTATAGAATGTTATAAAGGTACTGTCATTTCTTTGGTCACGATCTATAAAATTCAAAATGTTAATTGTCCTTTAGTAACCACATCAGAATGATCACGAATAAGATTTAGTAACAGCAATGAAGACAATTATGCCATAAAATGATGTTGCTATTGTACTTATGCTAGGAGGAGAAGAGGGAGATATGTTTCCATCTCTACCACAAAGCCTGCGGCGTCAAGTGGCAACAGCATTCCCATACTGTTTTCTAGACATGAAAATCCCTATACCAGAGGATAAGGGGGTCGAATTTTACATGTTCACTGGTTCACTGAACTCGTAACAAAATATTAATTTATTAAAAACAGTACATAGTTGTAAGACAAATAGTCTAATTATACTTTTTAAAATAAGTTATGTATATAAACAGATAGTTTGAACCAGCTTGTATTTCTGCCGCAAAAATCTCGAGCAAACACGCTTTAAAAGCGCAGAGATAAGTTTTCCCCTGAAATCAGTTGGTTGACTTGGAAGAGACACGCAAGAGTCTAACACGAATTCTTGTGAAAATTGACGGAGTCAATCCAAATGTTCCGAGTTCCGAGTGAAATTATAGCGAGGGAAGTAAGTTATTCCAGTGATATGTGTTTTCTGAGATTTTCAATTTGTTTATTTAAAGCTAATTGTAAGACCAATCTGGCGAATCCGCCAATCTTAGAATAGAAAACGGCAGCAACGTACAGGCTTTGAAATAATTTATGGCGCACAGATAATTTTCAAGTCCCATAACGAAGCCACTGGGCATGATCAGAGCTCAGCTATTTGGTTCACAAGTATACAACTATTTGAGAAACTATATCCGTTCTATTTCCTTGTGTGTCGTGCAATGGAAAATCATTTCGTACAAATTAGTAGTGCGGTAAATGCTATAAATAAAACAAATAAAAACAAATAAAACAAAACAAAGATAATTAATTGAAATAAGGATGAGAGAGAGAATTAAATAAGCATGACAGCGGGATCGAACACGCGACCTCATGCATGGGAAACAGAAGCTCCCTCCACTAGACTAGAACCGTCCCTGCTAGAAACTGTCCGTATGAAGTGATGCAATATTCCAGGAAATTGTTTGTATAATGAAATAATATATTAATTTGACTTAATTTAAATTAATCAGACGCATTTTGTAATAGTTGTGGAAATAAACAATATTGTTATGTCATGTGTTTTGTAAACGAAATAACGAGATGTTACAATCATTATCCATTATGAGATGTTTCCTTTAATAAATTTATTTCCATTTCCTTACATATAAAAATGTATTTATATAACAAAGCCTGGTAACGTGTAGGCATTATCAAAATTAACGACGTTATTTAAAAAATCCTGATCAGAATCGAATCCGGACCTGTATCGTCGTAAGAGAGCTTCTTAACGACTGCTCTACTAAAGCGAACGATACGAATACTGTATGAAGAAAGACTTAGCCGCCGGATTTGACCTCAAAGGTGACAGCACACGTAACAACTTATACTAGTGTGAATCGCTCTTCATAACTTTAACTTTCCACCATCAAGAGTTGCGCCATCATTTTTTCAAAGGCTGTAGCTACATTACATGTCTCTTCCATGATTGTGTAAATACAGATCCCAGATACAAATCTGTTTAATATCTACGAGTCCGGCCACCATCATCATCCTTATCACTATCATCATCATCATTCACCACCGGTGTGGAAAGCTACCACACCTATAATTCCCTAATAAAGCTGTAAAGCATAACATGAAAATGCTAAGATTGCAGTAAAAGACCTGCCCTCGGGCAGAACACTGTAGAAAAACCACACAACGTCTATGACTCAATAGAGACACTTTCAACTTCTTGATTACGCAAACTATTCACATGATAAGAAAGATTCCATCAAACTTGGGATCGAACCCACAAACTGTGACCTACAGAAGGACCAGTAGCCAGAGACCAGTTCAAGACAGATCGGGAAAGAAATTTCACGGGTTATACGTATGGATGACATTTAAAATAGAAAGCAAGTTAAATTACAAGACACTGGATAGATTCTATTTCAAATGACAGTCTACAGTGCTTTGAGGAAAAATGTCAAAACGCACGAATTATTGTAGTAATATGTGAATAAATACCTGATAAACACTATATGATCTTTTTATGAAGAAAATACGGAAAAATAGCTAAAAATTGAATTAGAATCCAAGAAATAACCTAAAAACGCCATGTTGGCAATATATAAAACTGTAAGATAGCTATATATATAAAACTGTAAGATAGCTATGAAATATGGACCAACTTAAGGGAATGCGCTAAAAACTAAAATAACCCGCATCAGTCACAAACATAAAAAACTATTAAAATAATTAATCCTAACCCTAGACCTATATTTGTCAATTTTGTGTATTATTAATTATTGTTAAGCATGGGGTAAAAAAATCATGTGAAATAAATATATGGTGGAAACGTAAATAAACATGTTGGCAAAGATGACGATATCACGAAATGAATCGAAGTTATTTCCATTAAAAATTCATATAACTCCATTTGCGCTAGAACAGCTAAGACCGCAAAAGATATGAATTGAGAAGAAACAGTTGAACCAATTACTAGCCTATGTTAAGTAAGAGTATATTTTCGGGAAAGGAGTTTGAGAACTGACAAAGGAATCCTTGAGTAGTAAAAAAATAAGGTATGTATAGTACCAGAAAAATCCATTAACAAACAGCGTGCTTTGATAACGAAATGTTCGTTTGGAAAGTTACTGGGGATAGCTATTACACAAACATTAGCCATTCGCAATACCAGAGTATTTCAGTATTAGATAAAACATAATTAAATATGGCTTTCACACCAGGGTCAGTTGTTACATTTCTTGCTCATCATAATCCAGCTGCACAGGACCATAGGGTAAAGTGGGATTGTTTAGAACTTATTAAGTAATTGAATGGAACCAAACGACTGTATTAATATCAGATCAACATATTTTTGAAGTTTAATTTTTGAAGATTTACTCATTATATGGTCGACTCAGCCTCTAACTGAAATGAGTACCAGATGCTGGTTCTGGGGGTAAAGGCGGCCGTCACGCAGGGCTGACAACCCGGCTGACAAAGTGCCGATTGTCTAGATAAAGTGGGAGCCTTAACATCCTACTACCCCAAGGGCCTCCCGAGGCCTGTAGTGGGAACATTTTACTTTACTTTACTTACTCATTATATGCCGGCTTTCATAGTTCTGTAAAAGTTAAATTATGGAGATATGATTGACTGGCCCTTAATACCTATTGCTTAGTTTTTAGTTTATTTTAAATCCATACGAAGCCATTGATGTAGTCATTAATACTGACAGAAGCTTATCTTGAAGCGCTCATTATTAAAGTTTGGAATAATTTAGCAATGTTATATACTCAATCTAGGCTTGTTTCTCGTTCCAGGAAATACTCGCATTGTGTTTTATTATATTGCATTAAGCATGATAATTATCCTTATTCCAGGAATCATTCCTGTTATCGAATGACAGCCATCTATCATATTTTTTATTTAAAAAATACATTTCATAGATTTATTATCTAAATAAATAAATATTTCAAACTAACTTTATTCATTATTCCTAAACTTTAGTGTACAGTTATTTTATTCAATTAAATGCCTTTCGGATAATTTATCCATCTTCGGCAATTAGTTTATTATTGTTGTTTGGTCCACCATTGTGGTCTCGAGGTAGCGTGCTACCTTGTCACGCAGCGGTCCCGGGTTCGATCTCCGGTCGGGGCAGTTTTTCTGGGTGAGGTTCTTATCGGAGCTTTTCCTCACCTGTAAGACAAATGTCAGGAAAACGTTAAGGCCCAAACGGTCCCCGAAATCATAGGGCCATCATCATCATCGTCATCCTTATCATTATCATCATCATCCTTCACCGGTGTGGAAAGCAACGGGAAGTTACCACGCCTACATTTCCCTAGTAAAGCTGCAAGCATAGCATGAAAATGCTATGATTGCAGTGAAAGACATGTCCTCGGGCAGAATTACTATGGATGGATGGATTGTTCTTTGTTGTAATTAACCTGTTTAGGGGGTTATGATCAACTGATATATTTTTATTTAATAGTCTTTTGTTTATAACTTATTTTAGAATTTCGATCTGTTATAAAATATTTTACTGTTATAGTTTTATTTATTTAAAATAGATGTATTAATTACGTAGTCTCCTTCTATTATATATTTAACATAGCGTGATTTACCTTCATGAATGTTTTTAAAATAATTTTATAGTTCATTATTATTGTTCTTTGTTGTAATTAACCTGGTTAGGAGTTATGATCAACTGATATATTTTCATTTAATAGTCTTATTTCCAATTTATTTTAAAATTTCGATCTCTTCTAAAATATGTTCCTAGTTACTAGACAACAAAACCTATACCACAGATGAGATTAGATTATCATTGCCTATACTTTACATTCTAACAAAATACAAAACATGCTATCAAAACATAAAATACAGGTTTAACAAAACGTAAAATACACTTTAATTATGATTGATAGTTATTGTAATATTACAATCATTACAATTTGTAATACTTTTGGAAATACATTCTCTATTATCAGAAGTACTGTTTTTTTCACAACTTTGCTGTAATTTTACTTTAAATTCACATATGAAACTAACACCCTAAATTGCAGAATATATCAACACTGTTTTTTTTTATTTATCGTGTCTTTTTTCTCCCCAAAGCCCACATTACTCTTTTTCTAAACATATCGTTTTCGCAATAAATAAATTGAATTCTTCATCTTCTTCTTCTTCTTCCGAATGCAGTATTGGGTGATGATGCCCGTTCTGCGACTACAAAAACTGATCTTTCCATCGGTTGAAGGGTCTTCCGAGGTCTCTTTTGCCGTTAGGGTTGAGGTGGTAAATCATCTTTGGTAAACGGGAATTTGACATTCTCTGGACGTGTTGGAACCATTTAATCTGATAATTTTGTATATGTTCAACCATTTCTCTACTATTTCCCTGCATCCTTATCTCATCACTTTTCATTCTATCCCTTAATGTTACTCCTGTTAGTGATCGGAGGAATCTCATTTGTGAACTATTAATGCGGGATTTATCTTTTGCTCGAAGTGTCCAGCATTCACTTCCGTATAGTAGAGCAGGTTTGGCTATGGCATTATGAAATCTCAATTGGATTTCTTTCCTCATTTGTTTTTCCAAAATTTCTCCTAATTATACCATTTAATCTGTTATATTTTTCTAAATTTGTTTCCACATCTTTTTGATTATGAAACTGTGATATATTATTACCTAAATAATTAATAAAGTGTGTTACTTGTTCTATTGGTTTATTATTTATTATTATTTTTACTCTCGAAAGTTCCTTTCCAGTGATTGCCATGGATTTGGTTTTATTTTCAGATATTTTCATGTTGTATTTTTCTAGGGTATTCTGCAATTTAAACACTGATCTCTGCAAATCATCTTCATTCTCCGCTAGAAGTACTTGATCATCTGCGAAGATTATTGTTTGTATTTGATTTCCTCTACATATTTTTACTCCTGGGGGGTTTAGTTTTTTCCACTCCTGGACAATTTTATTTAGATATAGAATAAACAGTAATGGAGACAGTCCACATCCCTGTCTTAAACCTTGGTTAATTTCAAATTTATCTGTTATTTTCCCATGATCTAACTTTATTTTTATAAATGTGGTTTCATATAAACTTTTTATAGCATTTATTAGATTATTGGGGACTTGGTAGTTTTCCAATATTTTCCACATTATGTCCCGTTTGACTCTATCATAGGCCTTTTCAAAATCTAAAAATAATATATATAGGGGGATATTAAATTCTTTCCACTTCTCAATTAGTTGTTTTATAACACATATAGCGTCGATATACGATCGGCCTTTTCGGAATCCACATTGTTCCTCTCCAATTTTATCTTCTGTATTGAATTAAATATACTAAATATGCAACATGTACTAAAATACTCTGAATGTAGATAAATTATTGTGGAAAACACGTTACAAAATTAAGTTTAGTAATTTCCTTTGGTCGTCTTCTAACATATACTTTTGTAACTAGTCGTCTAAATAACTATTGTATTTGTGTCATTCGTCTGAAGAAGATGCAGTGTAATGAAACAACTGCTACGAATGTTGAATAAAATAAGTAATGATGAAAATCATATAAAACTTTGATAGTTTTATTTAGTAACTAAATAGTAATTCAGATATTACTGGATACATTTAGGATTCTAGAGACGCTATGACCTTAGACATAGATCACCCAATTAAATCAAGTTATCCCACTACATAGTTATGAGAATTCTGAGGTTGAAGCCCTCCATCTATCCAGAAAAATCGGCACGAAATGTTAGACAGAGTGACGGCCGCATTTACACCCAATATGCGTCTGGTACTATTTCAGTTAGAGGCTGAATCAACTCCAGGATCATAGTGCCGCCAGAAATTGTACGCCAATTTAAAAATTCCGACTCTCTGGAGAATTGAAACTGCGACTTCGGGTTACAGCGTACCGCCTAAAAAAGAACGCTATGTTCTTTCAAACCACGTGTAGAGAAGACATGGATGTAAAATACTCTCATCTTTAAAATGTCCACTGCTGTGGTCTCGAGGTGGCGCGCTGCTTTGTGAAGCAGCGGGCCCAGGTTCTATTCCTGGTCGGGACAAACTTCCTGGGTGAGGCTATATCGCAGTTTTGCTTCACCTGTAATATAAACGTAGGGAAGTCCCCGAACATCATCTGGCCATCATCATCATCCCCGGTGTGGAAAGCAACGGGAAGCTACCACACTAGTATAATTCCCTAGTAAAGCTTTACAGCATAGCATAAAAATGCTATAATTGCAGTGAAAGACCGTCCTAGGGCAGAACATTATAAATAAATGAAATAAAACGGGAATTCATCACTTTAGCTTACCTGATATATTTTCAATATCCTATAGAACAACAGTGAGTATGCGCCAGAGTTTATAAAGCCGGCGATAACCCACCATCGAACCACATACTGATTATTATCCTTTTCACATATCGATTATTATCGATATTGTATTAAGTTTATACAGCGTACGCTAGATGGCAGCACGTCGCCATGAAATTTAAATGACCAATCTCTGCAATAAATTCCCAAATCTGTGTTACAGAAATATATTAATAATATTAAAATTACCAAACGTTTATTAAAAATGGGTACACACTTATTTATCACTTCCTAACGCTGTTTCAACCAGCGATAACCCAAACCAGCGATAGAAAAATCATATACTCTGTGAAGAAAATAGCAGTCACCATCACAATATTGTCTAACAGTGTCATAATGTTGTAATTTGCGTATTTAAATAAATACTTAAAAATATTAGTATATACAGGCGAAGAACTATAATTCACAACAATAAACTGAAAAATCAAGGGTAAGTCATTTTTCGGAATAGCCAATAAATAAAGTGAATTTCGGATTTACCTCTCACCAGACTGTACATGCGTTGGATCAACCCAGCGATACAAGACCTCAGAGACCATGTATAGACGCAGCCCAATACTGCCTAAATATTACAGGAATCTACGGGATAGACCTACTAGAAAATAAGGAGTTAAAATTTTGGCATACGGATATCGCAGCTGTCCCATTACCAGGTAATATCAGTCCCGGATCAGCAAACAACAATTTGTGAACTACACAGAACGAAAATGGCTTTTATCCCAGATTTCTATGTCACTACTGATGCGTATATACACTCTTAACATCTGCTCATAAGATTGCCAGTGAATGTCAGAATGCATCATGTCAGTCAAAGCAAATCATGGACTGTAACGAATTTCAGAGACGGCTCATAATGTAAGTTAGATATTCATTATTTCTTACGTCAATCTAAAGTTATAAACTATTCAGTAACTTTAATATAATATCTATTGAAATTTGAGTTTTTAACAAAATAGTTTTTTTTATTCACTATTCAATCAATTTGTTTATTTCACAATAAATTTCATTTTAGTATTTACGGTCTTATAAAAATGATGGAAACAGAACACTGAAATACTATGTACTGTACTATTCACAAAAAAAAAAGGACGCAGCTTTCACCAACATATGAATAAACCATAGAGAATGTAATAACTAACCAAGGAAGGGTAATTTTAAAAATACATTACGAAATTCTATTGAGGACACTATGTTAAAATTTTAAGAAATATAAAAACACAACACAGAAATAAGACAACAACCAAAAGTAGAGGAATTAAATACAACAATAATGAAATATAGGGCAAACTGGAAAGAATACTTAGCATGGATGACTGAGAATAGAATATCAAAAGCAGCATACAACTATTCATTACGAGGAAGAAGTTTGGAAAGACTAAAGAAAAGATGGAAACAGCAGCAATTTGGAGCCGGAACAGGCTAGTAAATAAGCCTAAACCGTGACGAAGAAGAAGAAATATTAAAATAGTACAACAATCAGCAGTGTAGTTTTGTAGGAGGCCTTTCGTAAACTTAAGTTTCATCTTCTGCTCTCAAAAAGCTGATTGTTGAGGACGACTGAGATCTCAGGCACTGTTTTATATTTCTTAAAATTGTAAACAAGGGTAAACAATAAAAATGATATGGGTATAATAATAGTTAAGATCCCTCTCCCGAAAGGTCGTGTGTCTCTGTTAAGCCCGGGTGGCATCTGACACGAAAAGTAACTTCAAGATGAGAGGTTAAACTGCGTTAATGTGATGGAATGATTTATGATACAATTTGCATTTCATTATGAGAGAAAATTCGCAGCTCTGTTATTAGAGAAGAGTGTAAAATTGAACCTATAAACCTCTGGATAAATGATAGAAGACTAAATTGGATCGATCACATTGATAAAATGGAGAACAGTAGATTAGTGAAGAAAGTACGTGACTGGACACCTCAGCAGAAAAGGCCATTAGGAAGACCACAACTACGATGGAAGGACGTCACCATACCCCGGACCTGTAGTGAATGAACACGCAACAAGCTGCCAGCTTTCATGCGTAGAGGAAGAAGAAGAAGAAGAAGAAGAAGAAGATTATGTCAGATGGCTGTAGTGACTTCATTCACTCCATTGTCACAAAATTTAGCCGTAATAAATATTACATACCACACATGAATTAATGCACTTATTGATATTGTGTTAGCACATTTGGATATATAACCTATCGTCATCGGTGGTCTATGAGTTAAGAAACTACCTCAGGTACTGAGGGTTGCGGATTCAAATCCTACCGGTATCGATGTTTTTTAGGATGGAAAAATCCCAGGAACATGTCCTGTGGGAAAGAATTTAAGCCGTGAATCTCGAGTCTGAAGATTCTCGGCCTCGTAAAAAAACCAGCCTAAATTAGAGCCTCTGGGCAAAATTAATCGGCCTTTTCCATCTAAGTAATACATCGGTTAACTCCAAGATGTCTCTTTGTGGCGATACCAGTTGCCAGTAACTGACATACGTAGGGAAATAGGCGTAACTAAATTAATTAATTAATTAAGTAGCTCCCGCAAGGGATCATTCTTGTCCCACGTGGGGATTACGGATATAATCTGACATATTTTGAATACCGTACACTACTTTTGTTAATAATTTATTTTGAAAAAGTTCTAATCAACTCAACATTACATGCGGGCCAATTCACTCTAAGTATATTTTGGAGTTATTTTTTTTTGTACCATTCGTTACATAAATCCATATTTAAATTGTACAGAATAATTTTATAATATCCTCTGAACATTTAAGTAAATCCACTCAGTGGCTCTTGAAAAAAATATGCACTTTACAAGCAGCATTTTAGCATCCACATTACAGGCCATTCCGGATCTCCTTAAATTCTTAAATTACCAGAAACATGTTGATAAAGAAATGAATGATTCCAGATAGCACCTGGGACGGGGTAGAGAGATGTGTACACCGTGTTCCAAAATGATGGACGGGATTTCAAAGATGTTTGATTTACTCTACATGAAGTATATAAGAAGAAAACATACATGGGATTAAAGAGAAACTCTTCGAGTTTTCATAACATACTTTATAAGTGTTCGATGTGAGCACCTTTCGTTACACGGAACATATCTAGCCGATAGTTGAATTGGAGGAATTCCTCCCAAACCTTGGTCAGCATATTTGGAGTAATGGATTCAGCAACAGCAACAATCCTTCTCAAGTCTGGAAGGTCGACGGTACGTACACATGATCCTTCACATACTCCCAAAGGAAGAAATAACACGATGTGAGATCGGGAGACCGTGGTCGCCATCGGGAATAAACCATGTCATCCGGACCGGCGCATCCTATCCAATATCGTTCAACCACAGTCGCACACCATTAAAAAAATTAGTTGTTTCTGTCTATACCATTAAAGGATAATCTTATCTGGCGGAGGATCAATTCCAAATTGCTGTCGGAAAGCTCGCTGCACTGCAACAATGGAACCACAAATTTCACAAATTTAACGCTGTGACGTAATAATGACAAGAAACGAATTACTGCATACAGGATATGAAACTTTCACAGTTTTTCTTTCATTATAGCAAATAATCACGCATCCTGTTTCGTTTGAAAAGCTATACCAACTACTTAAAAACCCATTTTGGAACACGGTGTATATTCAGTAAAAGACTGTATTAGCAATTAATTTTGTCAAGATATAGTTAAAAGGTTTAGATATAAGTAGTGACAAGGCTACTTTAATTTATAAAGGGTTTTATTATCATACGTAATGCCACGAGTGGTTTCCAAATTATCTAGATGATTTGGAAATCAAGAGTGACATTTTTTAAGACTACTTAACGGGGTACGGCGCAAAAAGTGGACATCCGAATATGGAGATAATTTTGGTTTTAAAATGATGCTTAGGAACGTCGAAGATAAAAACATGAAACAAATTTGCGCACCATCCAGAAACAAAACAGGATAATAACAATTTATAAAGCACTATTTCCTATATTACCTGAAGAAAGTGGCTGCCATTGTGGTCGTGACGTCAGATTCGATAGTCAGATGTAAGTTCAGGGTGAAAACATGTTTTTTTCGACTATTTAACGCATGCCCCAAATGGGAGTCAATGACCAATCACGTTTCAATGATTTCTGTTTTACAACCAATCAGAGTCGTGTTTCACGAAATATTTATCACTGTTATAATTACCATATTAAAGAAAGCTCCTCCTTTTTAATATTCTGGACAGGTCTGACCATTATTTTGCAGTGACAGAGCCTGTGAGAAATACGGCTACCAGATTGTATATATAGTGCATGAATGTCAACACATGCCGTATACGGGAGTTAATATAAAAATATTTGTAGCAATTGATTATACCACCAAAAAAAGAAACCACTGTTTGCACTTTCTTAAATGTATTTTTTCCCAGGTAACAATCCAGAAAAATATAATTGTCATATTTACATCATACGACATCAAAAATGAATAAATATACAATTTGATGTCTTTCATTTTTTCTCCACTAGAGAGCATTCTTACAATATTGCGTTACTTTGGCAATAAATAGTATGATCTGGTTGCAGTGATAAACAAAAGAAGCAGATGAAGCGTACCTATTGTTTCTCATTTGTTTTCAAACATCGCCGTTTACATTAAATATATAAACATTTTAAAATAACTATAGTTAAATAATGATTTGTGAGTAAACAGCTTAATTTTATTCGTTAAATAGTCCTAACAAATGCCACTCTTGATTTCCAAATTCTGTAGATGAATTTACTCCTCAATTCGTGAGTCGTGAATTTATCGATAATTTGGAAATCACTCGTGGCATTACTTATGATAAATATGTGCAAATAGAATAAATATTTTATTGTAAATAAAAGCGCATTGCTATATTTCCAAAATTACATAGCAAAGAGTTTGAAATTTAATAAAAATCCCATCCTCGCACAGAATTTCTTAAGAAAAAATGGTTTAACTGAATCGATTGTCTATAATAATCGATACGTATTTCTCGAAAATGAACAACGGTAAATTAGCCCTTACAAAATATTCAATAAATAGATTACACTTATTTGTAACATATACTTCGAAATTTGTAACATAATTTATTAGAATACATGTATAATAACCAAGAACCTAACCTAACTTATTTCAGTTACTCTTACCTGTAAAAGTAATAAATATAATGGTATTTAGACAATATTAAATTTCAGGTATGTAAATAAATTAAATCCATACTATATGTATAAGAAACTAAAAGCTAACAAAACCTAATTCAATTATTCTAACCTAGTTGCTTTAGTGATGGTCCGCAGATTTTCTTCGTGTTTTCATCTTCGGTGATCCTAAGATTCACTTTAATACTGAAATTATATCGAAATGGGGATGTCTCCTGTAATAAACTAGTCAAATTTGCATTGTGTAGTTTTTATAAAAAGCTATTTTATTTCTTTGTTTCCGGATAGTCCGCATTTGTTTGTTTTTTCATCTTTAGTGATCCTAAGCTTCATTTGAAAACCAAAATTACATGGAAATTAGGATGTCCACTTTTTGTGCCGCAAACTATTTAACAAATAAAATTAAACCGTTTACTCACAAATCATTATTTAAATATCCATCCATCCATCCATCCACAGTAATTCTGCCCGAGGGCAGATCTTTTACTGCAATCATAGCTATGCTTTGCAGCTTTACTAGGGAATTATAGATGTGGTAGCCTTCCTTTGCTTTCCACACCGGCGAAGGATGATGATAATGGCCGGATGATTTTCGGGTACCGTTGGGCACTAAGCTTCCTGACATTTGTCTTATAGGTGAGGAAAAACCCCGAAAAAACCTCACCTAGGAGACTGTCCCGACCGGGAATGGAACCAGGGTCCGCTGCGTGACAAGGCAGGGCAGCACGTTACCTCGAGACTATAGCGGTGGACTATTTAAATATAGTTATTTTAATATGTTTATACATTTAATGTAAACGACGATGTTTAAAAACAAATGAGAAATCTTTGGTTATGTCATTTGTTCATCCACTGCAACTAGATAATGCTATTTATTGCCAAATAGAATCGCAATATTGTAAGAATGCACCATAGTCGAGAAAAAATGAAGCACATCAAACTGAATATTATAACCAACAATATAGGTTATTAATTATTTTTTTAGGAAATAACACAGTAAAATCATTATTTAAAAACACAATTATTGAACACACGATTATCAAATGTGTAGTTCGAAGGAATTTGTTCATTATTTGCTATATTCAACGTATTTGTTGGAGAGACAGTCACTGCAAAATAACGCTGTGACCTGTTCAGATTATTAAAAAGGAGGAGCTTTCTTTATTTTGGTAAACAGAATTCGATAAATGTCGAGGTGAAACACGACTGTCATTGGTTATAAAACAAAATTCATCGTAACGTGATTGGTCATTGGCTCCCATTTGAGGCATGAGTAAAATAGTCAAAGAAACTATATTTGTAGCACTTCAGTGTAATCTCCTATCATGTCTACATTTTTTTTCGCGACACATCTTTGAGAACCTTTTGTATAAAGAAATTTTCTAATTTGGGAATCATTTCGGGGACTTCAATTTTAACGAATTTATCAGTAATTACATTATATGTTAAGCAAACATAAAGTTACTTTAAAACCCAAGAAGTTTGATGTTTGGAATGAAATAATTGTGAAAATACACGCAATCCGACATTCCAAATGAAGAGAAGTGAAAACGGAAACTCCAAGATGGTAACACGCTATACAAGCTAACTGAAATACGACTGAGAGAGCAGCGTGAAGTCGTTAATAACGAAGGAAAGAAATTAATGAGGCACACAAATGTCATACACGCGACTTCGTAAAATATCCTAAGTCTAAATAATGACACGTGACTATACAACAGCAAGGTGGTGGGAAGAACCACGATACATACGTGAGGAAATCATACAAATATAATCCTATGTAATGCCACGAGTGATTTCCAAATTTATCTAGAGAATATGGAAATCAAGAGGGGCGTTTGTTAGGACTATTTAACGAATAAAATTAAGCTGTTTACTCACAAATCATTATTTAAATATAGGTATTTTAAAATATGTATATACTTAATGTAAATGGCGATGTTTAAAAACAAATGAGAAACGTTTATTATGTTTCATTTGTTCATCACGGCAACCAGATCATATTATTTATTGCCAAAGGATCGCAATATTGTAAGAATGCACCCTAGTGGAGAAAATATGAAACACAAAACTGTTTATAACCAACATTATAGGTCATTAATAAATTTCTGATGTCCTATGATATAAATATGTCAATTATACGTAAATACTTGGGAAATAATACGTTAATAAAGTGCAAACAGTGGTTTTTTTCTTTCCTTTTTTTTTTTGTGGTATAATCAATTGCTACAAATGTTTTTCTATTATATCCTACAAGCAGAATCTGGTTACATTCGTGCACCATATAGGCTATACAATCTGGGAGCCACTTGCATTCTAGGATATATATATATATATATATATATATATCCATCCATAGTAATTCTGCCCGAAGGCAGGTCCTTCACTGCAATCATAGCATTTTAATGCTATGCTTGCAGCTTTACTAGGGAATTGTGTAGATGTGTAGATGTGGTAGCTTCCCTTGCTTTCCACACCGGTGAGGGATGATGATGATAATGATAATGGTAAGGATGATAATGATAAGGATGATGGCCATATGATTTCGGGGACCGTTTGGACCTTAAAGTTTTCCTGACATTTGTCTTGCAGGTGAGGAAAAACCCCGATAAAAACCTCACCCAGAAAAACTGCCCCGACCGGGGATCGAACCCGGGCCCGCTGCGTGACAAGGCAGCACGCTACCTCGAGACCACAGCGGTGGATATATATATATATATATATATATATATATTGTTATATCCAATGTCAGTCACAGCAAAATAATTCTCTAACCTATTCAGAATGTTAAAAAGGAGCTTGAATTTAATGTGGTAAAATTAAATTGATAAAATCCAGGTGAAAAACGACTGTGATTGGTTGTAAATTAAAATTCATTGAAATGTGATTAGTCATTGACTGACATTTGGGGCATGAGTTGAATAGTCATTATAAAGTATTAAATTATTAAACATTTTTGGGCGATTGTGCATTTTGTCGTACTTATACGACAGTAATGGTGACCATGATTGAAAATTCAACTTCCTACATTTCGAGGTTGCCAACCTCAATAACTATACTGTAATATTACATATTACAAACCTCGCGCGAGAAGTAAAACTACTGTCCTTTATGTATACTACGTACAATGTATTTACAAAAACATCCGGAAGGTAGTGTTAATATACATTATACAAAACAAATTACTGCATTTTAAATTAACTGAACTTTATTTGAAACAATAAATATGTACTTGCCGCCATTTTATCACTGATTGGTGTCACGGCCTGCTGTAGTCTCAACTAATAAACATTGCCCACACTGTTAACGTCAGTAAGTTGTTTATAATGAACACAAATATTTCCAATAAAGGTGTTAATATTTTACTATTATTTATTATTTTGAAAACACCATCGCCCAAAAAATAATGTACAACGCACGTTTGTGAATTGTTTTACAGAATTTCGGAAATTAAAAGGATCGCTATCACTCGGTTTTTAAACTTTCCTCCCTTCTGTAAAAACCACTTCCCAACCTCGCATCGTAATATACTATTGCATTACTTCTTTATGAAAATGTAGACATTGTTACAATATTACAACTGAATTAAATACATACCTAAAAATCTACGCACATAAATTACTTTTACTCTATGAATAGTCCACGGCTTGTTAGTTGTGAAGAGGAGTAAAAAGTAGCTCATAAGCAAAAATATCTGATTGTGTGTGTGTGTGTGTTCTAATGTCACCCACTGTACTTTACGTGCTTCGGGATCCGCGTTGGGCGGATATATGGCGTTATTGTGGTCAATTTTCAATTTACGCACCACATCGGCAGATCATTTTACGTAGATGATGTATTTTTGTATCGTGTACAGAGAGGATATGGGATGAGTGTATGTTTATGTCTATGTGTTTGTGTAGTATAAAGTGTATTGTATATGGGGTCGTGATGAAGAAAAGGGAGACGGTGAAACCCGGTGCCAGCACGTAGCCTACTCCCATCGAAAAGTATCAAGGGACCGCCAGGCTTAACTTCCCCATCCGACGAACTAATTGCTGTCAACAGTATCAACAGTATCTAAAGCCTTCTCAACATATGTATTGCGGCGGGTTTTTTAATTTAATGCAGGAATCTGGTGCACAAATCAGTGATTAAAAATTGTACACCGCCAATCCTCTATGTCCCAAGATTGAAAATTTTACATTAAATTATTTTTAAAATAAGAAATTCAACCCCTTCGGGAATCGAATCCGAGCCCGGTAGTCAGGAAGAAATCATGCTACAACCTTAGTCAGCACGACTGACATACTGGTATATCTGATTGTAATTAGCTGAAATTTTAAATATTTTTGTTAATTAGGGGTACATTGAATTTTAAAATACATATGTAGAGGAACTTCGGGTAATTTGGACCCCTGTTTTGAATATTTTTCTTCTTTTAATTAAGGGATTTGAATTGTATTTAATTACAGTGAGTTTTATCATTAGTTCTATAACTACGAAACAGCATTGTTATTTTATTCAAATACGGAAACATCTTCATAATTTAAAAACGTTTTTATATTACAAGAAAGGTCCATTTTACTATCCATATTCCCATAAAGTGGACCCGAGAGTCCACCTTAGCTTTTAGTATATTTTTTTAAGTTTATTTACTCTATTAATTTATCAGGCACATATTAATCTGAAAATATTTATGACTGATCATAATTAAAAAGCGTTGATATTTATTTAATGTTGAAAAATTATTGTTGACTATAACATTCACGCGTCATTCAACTGCAGACAGCGACGGTAGTTGGGTTTAGTAAAATTACAAGGATATTAAATAAAATTAATTAAGTGAATGGTTTTTACGGATAGTATTCCCATTGATAAAATATACGTATTCGTGTAAAGTGGACCCAGGTCCTCGTGGAGGATCCACATTAACCGAATTCTTTTTTATTATGTTTAATTATTTTGTGCAGCCATCATGTCGCATAATATCAAACCAAAGCCGTCAGTATATTAAAACAGTATCTACATAATATAATCTATTTAGGAGTTTTTTCAACATTTGTAATATTCAATAGCAGAAATTAAGAATTGATTCTTAGATTGAAAAACTTTTAAAGTGGCCATTTTCATAAATATCACAAATAAACCCTTCTTCGCTCAAAGAATAAAAGAAACTGGCCTTGAACCCGTCAAAGTTAATGAAGGGAAGAAGTTAAAATATTTTCTGTTCGAGGGCAGCACCAATTACAGGAAATATTAACAGGGTCCACTCAAACAGAAGGGTCCGAACTTACCTATATTATTAGATATCTTAAAGCATTCAGTCTAATTTTTAAACATTTGAAAAAAAATCACATTTTGAACACATTGATACACTTTACTTAGGAGTTACTTGATGTAGTCCAAGTGTATTTATGAATATCCTTACGCTGGGATGTTGTGCTCTTAACGATAAGATTCTTTGATTTGGCAAAGGTGACTAATCTAACTCCATTGCCGTTACTATGAAAGAAGTGCATGGAAGCTTCTTGTAGAAAAACCAAAAGGAAAACGCCCAATTGGTAGACCAAGAATGAGGTGGGGAAAAAAATATCCATGATTTGAGGGAAGCAGATTTTACAGGGGATGACTGGAAAACATTAGCTCAGGATAGGGATGTATTGAGAGCTTATGTCTGCGCGTCCATGAACCTACGGGCTCGATAGAGCGAGTGAGTTACTTAGTTAGGGCTATGAAATCTTCAGGATACTCACTAGGTATATATTAGCTACCTGTAATAGATATTCAAAATCATATTTTCATAAACAACTCATAACTAACTTACCTGTACTATCTAACCCATAGGTTCATGGCCTCGCGGACATAAGCTCTCCATATATCCCTATCCTGAGCTAATGTCTTCCATCATCTCCTGTATAATCCACTTCCCTCAATTCATGGTAAATGTTAATCTTCCACCTCATTCTCAGTCTACCAACTGGGCTTTTTCCTTCTGGTTTTCCTACAATAAGCTACTATGTACCTCTTTCATTCCCCATTCGTGCCATATGTCCTGCCAATCGCAGTCTACGTGTCTGTTCTCATTATATCTGGCTTCCTATAAAGACCATGTAGGCCTAACTCACCGTTATGAAGTCTTCTCTGTTGATTTGTCTGTTCATCTCTCTTTGGTCCAAAAATGTTCCTAAGAACTTTATTCTCGAATACTCGTAATATTTCCTCCCTTAAAGTAAGAGTGCATGTTTCGCATCCATATAATATAACTGGGAGAACAACGGTTTTATATACAGAATGCGGCAAAGTCAGCTAACCACTGCACAAGTTGCGGCATCGTCAGAAACTCGATATAATGGTGATCATTTTCAGGAACAAAGTATCTTAAAACCTACCGACTGAAATTCAATCTAATAACTTACGCTAGACAAAAAAAAATACAAATTTATGGTTAGAATGGGTCAATTTTGTTAGCATTTTCGGTTTACTGACATATGCTGAAACATGAATTTTCATAAGTAATGCCACGAGTGATTTCCAAATTTGGAAATCAAGAGTGTCATTTGTTAGGACCATTTAACGAATAAAATTAAGCTGTTTACTCACAAATCATTGTTTAACCATAGTTATTTTAAAATATTTATATATTTAATGTAAACGGCGATTTTGAAAACAAATCAGAAATGTGAGGTTATGTTCATTCACTGCAACTAGATCATATTATTTATTGCCAAATAAGCTCGCAATATTGTAAGAATGTACCCAAGTGGAGAAATAATGAAACACATCAGACTATATATCATACTCAACATTACGGGTTATTAATTTATTTGTTTAGTAAACAACTCAGTAAAATCAAGGAATATGTTCATTATTTGCTATATTCAATGTATTTGTTGGAGAAAAATAATGTTCTGTCCTGTTCAGAACATTAAAAAGGAGGAGCTTTCTTTATCACAAAAGCAGGAGCTGATAAAGAGCGAGGTGAAACACGACTGTCATTGGTTGTAAAACAAAATTCATTCAAACGTGATTGGTCATTGACTAGCTTTTGTGGCATAAGTTAAATAGTCAGTTTAATCTTTTTTTTTTTAAGGAGTTGGAACAAGAGCCCTGTACCTAATGCATAATAGCACGCTTTTGCACAATGTTCAATTTATTTGTGAATCTCATTCCTATTTGTAATTATTCTTCCCAGGTATTTGTATTCGGCATTCTTAATTATCACATACAATTTTCATAATGACTATTGTAATCAGAGATATAATTTTTGATTATAATTAGGTCTAGTTACTTTTTGCTTTTGTTTACAGCTAACTCCCGTTAAAGGTTTTTAAACAGGATTACTGGCGTGTTTGTGTTCAATATGGATGAAAAATAGGTGTTCTATTGGTAAAAAAGGCAGGAAGATTCTATAAAACCCACACGTGACACATTACTTACGTCAATAACAGCGGCGCGTGGCGGTCTTTCAGCTCAAGTTGGGCACAAAAATCCATTGTAAAGCCTCACAACTATAGAAAATGTTTTGGTCCGTTAACAGCTACAATAAAGCTAACAAACAGATGCTCAGCAGAGAAATACAAAGAGTAGGGAAAATTGTTTGAAACGCAAATACCACAAAGCTCCACGCTATACAGAATAAAACTTTTTGTTTTCCTTTAAATAAATTCACGAAATACAGGTTTGTTTTTTAAGTCTTTTACGGAGGTTCTTTGATGCAAGAACACAGTGTGCCAGACTTACTAAGTGAAGACAACATACTCGTAGACTGTAAAGTCTTCATAAGCTAATATTCTGATGAAACTTATAATTGACGGATTTTGCAGATGAATCTGACTTCAATTTCCTAATCTCCACCTTTCTCGATCAAGAGTACTTTTTCCATGAAGTCTCTTTTGAAAAATAGGAAATACTTAATAACATGTGACGTGAAAAAAAATTCTAGTTCCAATCATACACCATGCGCATGCAAACAGACGCAAAGCGGTTTACACTATGGAATCACGGGATGCAGCCAACATATACATGATATTTGAACTTATGTTGCCAACGAACCTAATAACTATTCTTCTTCTTCTTCTTCTTCCTTCCAAGTATTAGGCCAAGGCCTGTTACGATCCTATACAAATTTTTCCCTCCACCTTTCATAGGACGGCCCAGAGATCTTCGTCCTCTTGGTATTTAATTATAAACAGCTTTGGGGATCCGTTTTGAACTCATTCTTTCAAGACGGTGTTTCCAATTGAGTTGGTAGTGTTTAACATATTCCAAAATTGGCGTAGTCTTCAATTCTTTTAAGATATCGGTGTTCTTTTTCCGATCCCATTTGGCGTAACCCGCTGTTCTGCGCATGAATCTTATTTCACATGCCATTATTCTGCTTTATGTTGTCTTTTTAATGTCCATGCTTCACTGGTCTAGCCAAAGTGTTATATAAACGTAATCTGCTGTTTATTTGTACAAGGGATGGTTTCATAACTTGATTAATAATTCCCAAACTTTTATTATAACTAGTATTTTTTTCAGGGATATCCTTTTCATCCCAGGTAGAAATATAATATCCAAGATATTTAAATTGATTAGATCTCTCTAAAATTTTATTCTGGAGACAGATTTTACTTTGTATGGGGTCCTTCCCATGAAATGCCATAATTTTAGTTTTGTTAATTGACATTTCCATATTAAATTTGGCAGCTATTTTTTGTAAATTATAAATTGATCGTTGCAAATCATTTTCGGAAAGTGCCAGAAGTGCTAAAACGTCTGCAAAAGAATAGCAATATAAGTGCTCTAACCTATGAAAAACCAACCTAAAAGCTAAGCTAACCTAATTTAAGTACTCTAACCTGTGAAAGAACGCATGCTGATTTTATCTGGTGTAAGTTAATGGCTACACTGCAACACAGAACATTCGTTAAAATCAATATGGCTGCCATGTCTTCATGTAATTCAATATCGTGAAAAAAATAATATTTTCAAATAATCGTTAGAAAACATGTAAAAATCATTGTAAATGGTGGGAAATAATTTGAAAAATGAAAACCCTAAGAACAAAAGTTGACAGGAATTTACGAAGGAATTAAAAAAATCGAGTCACAGGTTATAAAGTTTAGCCCAAAAATGATTTATTTATCCTTTTTATATCATTTTCTTGATCTTCCCCCAGTATCTCTTCCGGCTGGTGTCCACTGAAACATTTTCAAGGCATCGTTGTTGTAGGATCCTCATTACATGACCAAATCATTTTAACTCCCTATTTTGAATTATTTAAAACTATATCATATTCTCTTTTGCTTTTTTATTCATCTCCTAATTTGTTCATTTTGGATTCTTTTCAATCTTAATTATCTTTCGCTTTTTTCTGAAATAATTCATTTCAACTGCCAAAACCTTTACTTAATATGTTTTTATTCACAACCCACACTTCACTTTTATAGCATAAAACATTCCCTATTGCTTTTTCCACGTGTATTTTTGTGATCCTGCAGAAATTCTTATCCCACTAATTGAATTCAGGAATCCTAAAACCCTTCTCGTCTGTTCAATTCGTAATTGAATATCTGCACATACAATTCCCCTTTTGTAATCATAGTGCCCAGGTATTTAAATGGATGACGTATGATACACTTACATGTCCCTATAATTTCTTTACCGGGGATCGAGAACGGAGGAAAGACTTGCAAATTCTTGGACAAAGTAAAAAAAAATGGGGAGAGGGTAAAAATATAATTTAACGAAGACATTTATATTACTGAAGATGAAAATGTCTACTTGGTAATTAATTATAGACATACACACAAATATTTGTAGATGAAATTACATAAAAGAGTGAGTTTTATGTACTTTAAAGTTTTATTTCGTATATCTGTAATATCTGGTTTCCTAAAAAGATCATGTACCTTACAGTGAGCTACATGATCTTTATAGGTCAGATATGTTAAGTGTCTAATACTGCGATGGGCAGGGCATCTGGCACGAAATGTGAATAAAAGGGGGCATGCCAACTTCTAGTAGGAAAACCAGAGGGAAAACGCCCAATTGGTAAACTAAGAATGAGGTGGGAGAATAACATTAACCATGATTTGAGGGAAGTATATTATACAAGGGATGATTGGAAAACATTAGCTCAGGATAGAGTGTATGGAGATTTGATGTCCGTGCGGCCATACACCTAGGGATTTTGATAGTGCCAGTGAGTTACTGATATCTAATTGTACAGAAGATGCAGTCGAAACTGAAAAAAGAGAGAGAGTGAGAGAGAGAGAGAGAGTGAGAGTGAGAGAGAGTGAGACAGAGAGAGAGAGAGAGTGAGACAGAGAGAGAGAGACAGAGAGAGAGAGACACAGAGAGAGAGACACACACACACACACAGAGAGAGAGAGACAGAGAGACACAGAGAGAGACAGAGAGAGAGAGAGAGAGAGAGAGAGAGACAGAGAGACAGAGAGAGGGAGACAGAGAGAAAGAGAGACAGAGAGAGAGAGACAGAGAGAAAGAGAGACATAGTGGGAGAAGGAGAGAGGGAGAGGGAGAGAGGGAGAGGGAGAGAGAGAGAGGGAGAGGGGGAGAGAGGAGAGGGAGAGAGAGAGAGGGAGGGAGGGAGAGAGAGAGAGAGAGACTTTTTTTCTTGCTGTGAGGAATTAATAAACTCAATAATTAAATTGGCAGAAGCAGAAGAAGAAGATAGAATATGTTTTGCGTATAATATATATACAGTAAAAGCTCCTTATTCGCGGGAGATATGTTCCGCAAATATGCCGCGAATATAGAAACCGCGAATGTGGAATGGTAATTTGTATGGGTATATAACGTTACAAGGTTATAGAATAAAATTAAAATTATCAAAATTAAAATCAATTAATGAGAGATTCTGAACAATTTCTATTAATTATTACTGTCAGGTTTAATCAAGGATTTAGAGAACTTCGTATTTTTTTTCTGTTTTGCTGCTTTTAAAAGGTATTTGAATTAAGAATGATATTCAGCTGTGTATTCTACGATAGAATTCCTTATTGTGTCTTCGGATTTCTTGATTCATTAACTTATAAACAACTTGATATAGACGCAAACGACCCGCCAATGCGTATAAAAGTAAACAATCATATTTTTACTTCAAACGGCAACACTATTTCTTTCTCTTCGGTACTAATTTTTCTTTCCTTTTACTCGACATTATAAACTGGGAACAAAGCACAAGATACATGTGTTATTCAATCAAAATTATAGCAACGAATGACCAGTTAAAACAATAATATACAGATCGTGGAGGCATTTAACAAAGTACATATCGGCACGTGAAATACAACAGCTTTTAACAATGAACTTTAGGGTTAGTGACAATAAGGTTTGTTTTGTTTTGACATTTATTTGTCCATTTGGTTTGAATCGCCATTTGTAAAAGCTGCCTTGGCACCTGCCTGGTAGAAAAAAAAACTGCTGATGGTTAATAATGGACACTAATCCTTCTAATATACCGACTGGATCCGCGAATAAAGAGCTTTTACTGTATCAAATAATGGAACAAGATTAGACGCAAACGGTCAGAATTCCGTGCTTACTGTTGTGAATAAAATGTATTTTTACAAAAATCAATACTTACTGTAGCCTAATAAATGTGCTATGCTTAGCCTAATGTATAATTGTATGGGTATATGGATAGATCTTAATTTTTCATGTGTTATAACTTAAGGAGTAGGCCTATATACCTGACTGACAAAATGATGGGGATGATAGGTCATAGGCTACAGAGAAGATCATTTTTTGTGAAGGAACATATAGTCGCAAACACGTCGTTTATGAGTTATGCGCAGATGAAGGTGTTCACCCGTAAGGGTCGGAATTGAATATAAACAATTGTACACGTATCATTTTATTGAAAAAGACATGTTTTTACAATAAGTTCAAACGGTCGACCCTGTGTCTCATTCCATGTTTGGTATCGTCGCAGCAACGATCGGCCAGTACGGGCGAGCATGGCAGGATTCTTTTTGACGTCGTCAAAACACAGTTTCAACACTTATTGTAGAAACACATATTTTTCAATAAATTGACACGTGCACAATTATTTGTATTCAATTCCGACCCTTATGGGTGAACACCTTCATATGCACATAATTCATAAACGACGTGTTTGAGGCTGTATGTTCCTTCACAAAAAATTATCCTCTCTGCATGACCTAACATCCCTAACATTTTGCCTAATTCCTTAAAATAATTCACCAAATAAAGTATAAATTAATTCCTCATATACTAATTTTACCAATAGGAGGTACTGTTACACCCTGTGTGTGTATATATATATATATATGTGTGTGTGTGTGTGTGTGTGTGTGTAGACCTATTATTATATTATATCATAATTCTCGAACGCCTGGAGCAATTTCAATCAAACTTAGTACACGTATGGTTTATAATGCGAAAAAATATGAACATATATAATGGGGTTAAGAGACTCTTAGGGGAATGAGAGGTGATGACATGCAAAACGGTCGATATACATTTTTCATATTTTTCATAGTTTTTCTGACTTTTATGTGGCCGTTTGTTCCACAAAATTACACTGATTTGTATGATTCTCGGGTTTCCTGCAAAATAAGTCTAATTTACTAAATTTGATGTACTGATTCCAAAACTGCGAGTGGCTGTTGTATGGCATATGCCTACATATGTGTCATTTGAAGTAGGAATATGCCATCTAGAAAGTGTAAAAATAACCTGATATATTTTGCCATATCTATTATTATTATTTTTAAAGATATATTCCACCATTTAAAAAAAAATACTATAGATTATACTTGGAATAATATCGGCTCGTATCTCGTTAAAATATATCATTATACCAAAAGATTAAATGCACCATGACGATAATTTATCTATACCGATTATCGGTTTCTAGGAATTGAAGCGGTTCTTACTTTTTTTTTCGATGTTAATCTTTTATAGTTGAATTCCAAAGCCAGAGATGTTACAAGAAATGTCCCGTTGTCTTGTCGGAAAACGTAAAGTACGACAAGAAGAAATTATGAACACGACAAAAAGAGTAGTTTGATCTGAAGAGGAACACGTGGATGTCGATGACCCGAGAGAAATTCTCTCCTACTCCACGTATTGACGTAGATCTATGTTAATTCAAATCTGCAGGATGCTCTTTCAATTAACTCCTCTTCTCTTCCTTCTTTCTTTCTCGGAAAATTTCCTTCTCATTTCAATTAAGTCGCATTTTAATTAAGTCAATAAATTAGAAGAAATTATCATAGTGGTTAACATACTCCAGGTTCAATACCGGCTGGTCGATTGATCATTTAAAGAATACTGCATTAAAATATAATTCATAATCAATCATCATCATCATCATCGTGAACAAATACGTTTTAGGCCATGTGGTCTATGAGGTAAACCTAACGAAGGTGATCTTGATCTTTTTACTGATGTTTTGGTCTTCCTTGGTACCTATGTCCATAAAAAAAAACTCCAAGCGCGACAGGCCTAGAAGGTCCTTGATCTACCATCCAGATGCTGGCCTCACATCCACATATGTTAATCATAGATGTACACAAGCCAGTGTAGGGGTGACATGTAGTCAGCATGTCGGGTCCCCAGCCGTTATAGCTGGTCTTCTCAATCTGGAGTCGCTATTTACTTAGCCACCCAAATGCCTCACGATGCTGGGTGGGCACCATACTGACCGAAATTCCATGAGAAAATGTCTTCCCCCATGGGGTCTCGAATCAGAGCAAGTTCCGTAGCTCTGCGCCAAGACTTCTTACCTTAACCACTCGGCTACGGCGCGGGTACCTATGTCCAGTTGGAGTATATTGGAATGCCAATTTGGAAGTCTATTTCTTTCCATTCTTCTCATATGATTTTTTTTCCTTCTTTGGTATCTCCCTATATCTTTATTTAAACTTGGTGCTCCAAGTTTTTCTCTGATAATAGTAGGCCTATTCTTTTGATGATCCAATCTATTAACTCCTAACAGTGATCGTAAGAAGCGCATTTGGCTAACTCTTACTTCGTGAGAATTCATAATTAAAATGTCGTAAAAATAGCTATATAAAGTTATATAAAGTGCGACTAAAATACATTTTTAATTTAACAACAAATATTTTAGATTTGAACAAAATACTCAAATTCCAACAAACAAATTATGCCTAATCGTAAATCTCTAAGTATAGTTTTCTTTGAAATTAAAGTAAACCCGTGGGTACATCATGTACAATTGGGAGTTCAGGAATAGGCCAGTAACATAAATGGGAGGACTTTATAAGATAGGATGTAATGTATGCGACTAGGTCCAATAGACTTTACACTTGATACCGGTAATGTGATAATAGGGATATACATGAAAATAATGAGTGTCACCTCGCTACATTTATTTCTTTGTTGGTTTTCTATTTCTCACATTTGTTATGCATATATAAAATTATGTAATGCGCACTACCAGTATGAGAGAGGGTCGCACAACAATTGGGTCAAGTCATAGGCCTACTACAGATTTGTTTATAACTTTAACACTCTCAAAATCAAGACACCACTTCATTCAACGTGGGTAAACATATGCCATCTGAACTTTTAGAACTGAATAATAATAATAATAATAATAATAATAATAATAATAATAATAATAATAATACACTGCTCAAAATAATTAGAGGAACACTTGTAATAAATTGAATAAGTAATTGTTTTTAAAGCTGTGATGCTGAAAGTTGGACAATATGTAAATTGAATTATTAATTTTATCATTGGATACAAATCTTAAAGATCCATGGCCCAAATACAGAGAAATTACCTCAAATAACAAATATAGAGAATTTTTTTTATTTCGGAAGACACTGGCCACTTCTAATTGGTAAGCTTCCTGATGTTGCTATAGTGACGAATGTTGATTATTGCCTTGTTTATTGAAGTCTCTGACAAAATAAGGCATTTAAATGAGTTTGAAGTGTATCATGCTCTACATCTTTTACGACAAGGTCGATCTCTCCGACAAGTGGCTAGAGAGCTTGGGGTTTCTCCTTCCGTGGTGTCCAGGTTACGCAACAGGCACAGAGAGACAGGTCAGTATTGTAGAAGACGTGGCCAGGGCCGTAAATTTAAAACAAGCCCCCAGGATGACAGATACGTTGTTCTTTCTGCTCTTGGACAGCGTACAAAAACTGCAAAAGACCTGCAGAATGACGTTCATATGGCTTCCGGAATCCGGGTTTTAGACCAAACCATAAGGAACAGATTAAGGAAAGATAATATTCGTCCAAAAAGCCCGTTAAAAAACGCGCTTAACAAATGGGCATAAGGCAGCAAGACGTACGTATGCTGAAAACCATGGTGATTGGAACCTGAACCAGTGGGAGTCTGTGCTCTTCTCGGACGAATCCAGGTATCGTCTTACACGTTGTGATGGTCGATTGAGGGTGTGGGGACGGCCAGGAGAAATTAAAATGTTCCTAGAATATGTGTATAGTTATTATAATATTCATAAAGGTTCCGGTTTCTGCAGAGGCTGTACAGGAAATTGACAGATTCGGAGGAGGTTCCATAATGGTGTGGGCCGGAGTTATGTACAACAATCGTACGGACCTTGTTCTTGTTCCCCAGCGACTGAATGCTGTCCGGTATATCGAGCACATTCTGGAAGAGCATGCAGTACCTGCTGCCATTGGAGTAGGCCCTGGATTTCTGTTTATGCAGGATAATGCGAGGGCACATTCTGCGGCTGTCACCAGGGATTTCCTGAGGAGGAATGAAATTGAGGTAATGGAGTGGCCAGCGGTCAGCCCAGACCTCAACCCTATTGAACACTTGTGGGATCTTCTAGACAGGAAGGTCAGGAACCGACATCAAGCTCCACAAACTCTGCAGCAACTTGGAGATGCTCTGAAGGAGGAATGCGAGAATATCTCGCAAGAGAAAATCCAGAATCTTATTGGGAGCATGCCACGAAGGTGCCAAAGTGTCATCGAATGTCGTGGAGGCCATACACGATACTAACTCTATATAACGAGTGTTTAACTTTGAAAAATAAGCACAATATTCAATTGCTTACATAGCGGAATTATTTGAAAAGTTAATTGTAAGCGTTATTCATTTGTTTTTACTGACATGAGCAATAAATAAATAACCACAAATAATGTACTTTATTAATTTCATGTTTGTACCTTTATCCAATGAAAAAATATTTGCATATTTCATAGTGTCCTCTAATTGTTTTGAGCAGTGTAATAATAATAATAATACTTACTCATTGGCACTATCGAATACGTAGGTTCATGGCCGCGCGGAAAGAACCTCTCCATATATCCCTATCCTGAGATAATGTTTTCAAATCATAGTTAACGTTATTCTCCCACATCATTCTTGGTCTACCAACAAGGAGGTTTTCCCCCTGGTTTTCCTACAAGAAGCTTCCATCCACGTCTTTCATTCCCCATTCGTGCTACATGTCCTGCCATTGGCAGTATACGAGACTTAACTGTTCTTATTATATCTGGCTTCCTATAAAGACCATGCAGTTTACTGTTAGGTAGTCTTCTCCATTCACCTGTCTGTTCATCTCTCTTTGGTCCAAACATTGTCCTAAGAACTTCATTCTCAAATACTCATAATCTCCTTTGCTCCCTTAAAGTAAGAGTCCATGTTTCTCATGCATATAGAGGAACTTCGGATAATTTGTACCCCTGTTTCGATTTTGTTGTTTTTTTCTTTTAATTAAGGGATTTGAATTTTGTTTAATTACAGTGATTATCATTAGTGTTGTAACTATGAAATAACATTGTTATTTTATTCAAATATGAAAACATCTTCATAATTTATAAACTTTTTATATTACAAGAAAGGTCCACTTTAACCTCCATATTCGGATAAAGTGGACCCCAGAGTCCACCTTAGATTTTAGTCTATTTTTAAATTTATTTACTCTCTTAATTTATACAGACAGGCACAGATTAATTTGAAAATATTTATGACTGGTCATAATTAAAAAGCGTTGATATTTATTTAATGATTTGTAAAATTATTGTTGATTATAACATTCACACGTCATTCAACTGCAGGAAAGACTGTATTTGGATTTAATAAAATTACAAGGATATTAAATAAAATTAATTAAGTGAATGTTTTTTACAGATAGCATCCTCATTTATAAAATGTAAATATTCGTGTAAAGTGGACCCAGGTCCTCGTGGAGGATCCACATTAACTGAATTCCTTTGATATGTTTAATTATTCTATACAACCACCATGTCACATAATATCAAACCAAACCCATCAGTATACTAAAACAGCATCTACATAATACAATATATTAAGGAGTTTTTTAAATGTAATATTCAATTGCAGAAATTAATAATTGATTCTTAGCTTGAAAAACTTTTAAAGTGGTCATTTTCATAAATATCTCAAATAAACCCTTCTTCCCATAAAGAATAAAAGAAACTGGTCTTGAGCCCGTCAAAGTTGATGAAGGGAAGAAGTTAAAATATTTTTTTTGTTCCAGGACAGCACCAATTAAAGAAAATATTAACAGGTCCACTCAAACATAAGGGTCCACATTACCCGAACCTCCCTATAATATAACTGGCAGAATAATAGTTTTATATATTTTCAGTTTAACGTGTTTTGAAAGGAGTTGGAACGTCAAAATTCTCTGTAATGCATAATAGCACGCATTTCTAGAGTTGAGCCTATGTTTAATTTCTTTGTGCATCTCATTCCTATTTGTAATTATTGTTCCTAGGTATTTAAATTCAGCCACTTCCTCAGAACTTCCCTCATTTGTCACTAGCTGTCCATTTCTATTATACTTTGTATAATGTATTTATGTATGTGACCATTAATTTAGTTTTATTGATATTTATTTCCAGTTCCAATTTCTTAGTGTTACTCAATTGGGTGTGTGTTGGCCTTTATTATCTCTTCGCTATCGCCCAATAGTACTACATCATCATAAGTAATGCCACGAATGATTTCCAAATTATCGATAAATTCACGACTCACGAAGTGAGGAGTGAATTTATCTAGAGAATTTGGAAATCAAAGAGTGGCATTTGTTAGGACTATTTAACGAATACAATTAAGCTGTTTACTCACAAACATTATTTAACTATAGTTATTTTAAATTATTTATATATTTAATGTAAACGGCGATGTTTGAAAACAAATGAGAAGCGATACGTACGCTTCATCTGCTTCTTTTGTTTATCACTGCAACCAGATCATACTATTTATTGCCAAAGGAACGCAATATTGTAAGAATGCTCTCTAGTGGAGAAAAAATTAAACACATCAAACTGTATATTAATTCATTTCTGGTGTCGTATGATGTAAATATGACAATTATATTTTTCTGGATTATTACCTGGGAAAAAATACATTTAAGAAAGTGCAAACAGTGGTTTCTTTCTTTAGTGGTATAATAAATGTGTACAAATGTTTTTATATTAACTCCTTCAAGCGCTATGTGTTGACTTCTATGCACTATATATACAATCTGATAGCCGTATTTCTTCGTGAGTCAGTCACTGCAAAATAATGGTCAGACCTGTTCAGAATATTAAAAAGGAGGAGCATTCTTTAATATGGTAAATTTAACAGTGATAAATATTTCGTGAAACACGACTCTGATTGGTTGTAAAACAGAAATCATTGAAACGTGATTGGTCATTGACTCCCATTTGGGGCATGAGTTAAATAGTCAGCATAAACTAACAGTTCATTAATGCCATTGAGTTGTAGGCCTTCTTCATCCTCTAAAGATTTGATAACATGGTCTAGTACAAAATTAAACGGTAGAAGAGATAATGCATCTCCTTGCTTCAACCCATTGTGGATTTCAAAAGTATCCGAAAACTGTTTGCCTACACCACCCTACACTTTGTGCCATTTAGACGCATTCGTATAAGTCTATAGTAATATTATTAATAATATAGTTATTTAGACGAATAGTTACTAAACTTAATTCTATAACGTGTTGTCTACAATATTTTATCTACGATCAGAGTATTTTAGTATATGTTGTATATTTAGTATATTTAATGAAATGTATTTATTGCGGAAACGATATGTTTAGAGAAAGAGTAATGTGGGCTTTGGAGAGAAATAAAAGACACGGTAAATCAACAAACAATGTCATTATATTCTGCAATTTTGGGTGCTGCAGTGCGATCCATATAAACCTGAACCGTTTAAATAGGCCATAATTTCTCTCTGAAAGCTCGTTGAAATGTGAAATTTGTTTTAATGAATGATTTCAGTGGCTCGGGGAGAATCGACAACAATCGATCAATGACATCTGTGGATTATATTGTTGATTTCGATGGAAATTAGAGCATTTTGATGGCATTTTGACAGTCTTCAGTTTGCAGTCATAACAGCAACATGCAATACTCACTTCAAGAGCATGTTTTCATTGTGAAAACATATTGGAAGACAAATTCCTTGGTAACAACACAACGGGAATTTCGAAGTGAATTTAATGTATGGGATGTTCCGACAAAGGCAACAATTTTATCGCTAGCAAGAAAGCTGGAGACAACTGGCTACATGCCAAAGAGCTGCGAAGAAAACGGGATTACGACCATACAGAGTGCATATGGTGCAACAACTGAAATAAGCAGATTATGAAAAACGAATCCGTTATTGTCGATGGTTTCAGGATTTTCTATTCCACGTCCAGACATTCTCTCCATAACTGGTTCACAGATGAGGTATGGTTTTATCTGTCAGGCTACATAAACACAAAAAACACCAGCTATTGGGCTGCTGTAAACCCCCATAATGATCCACGAATTATGAAAAAAGGTTGGAGTATGGTGTGCGGTGTCAGCTTTCAGGATCGTTGGTACCATTTTCTTTGATACGACTGTAGAGACTGAAGTTTATACGGGTATCTTCAATACATTTGTAGAACAGCTGGATGATATCGAATTGAGAGGTTATTTCTAGCAAGATGGAGTAACATGCAATATATCTAATGCTCCATGCCCCTTGTAACCAGTTTCTTTGATAATCGAATAATCTCAAGAGGTATGTGGCCCCCCACATCCCCTGACCTAATCTCACCGGATTTTTTCTTGTGGGAGTATCTAAAAAATAGAGTGTACAAGAATAGGTCTCTAACAATTTATGATCTCAAGGAGTCCATTCTAAATGAAATAAGCAACATTGGCGAGAATACTCATCGTACAACTTCACAGTATATGGTGAAACGAGTGCAAATATGTATAGATGTTAGTAGAGGACATTTCCAACATTTGCTCTGAGGGGTAAACAGTGTAATGTAATCTCCCAATTGTGTATTACATTCCTCCAAAGTTGCGCGTGTCCTGTTATTGGTTCAAGACCTATGACCCCTTAAAATGGTTCAGGTTTAGATAGATCGCACTATAGTTTCATATGTGAATTTAAAGTAAAAGTGAGCGGAGAATGTGATTTTCACGGTTCATCAGGAAAAAATTTAAAAGCCGTCCAAGATACAACTATTAATATACTTCCAGAAACGTCCAAGGAAAGTAACATTTTTATAGTTATACGAAATCATTTTTAAAATGTCTTTAACGTTTTGTTGAACCTGTATTTTATTTTTTGATAGCGTGTTTAGTGTTTTGTTAGAATAGGTCTATCAAGTAAAGGTTTTGTTGCCTAGTACCGTAACTACGAACTAAAGCGTTACTGATTGTTATAATAGATAAACAGTATTAATAATCATCATCATCTTCCTTCCATGTATTATGCCTGGTGACCAGTTAAGTCTCTTGCCATCTTTTGAGCGGCCTTCCCAAAATATCTTCTTTCTCAGGGATGATAATTCAAAATCTGATGAGAGATGCGAGATAGATCCATATGCTGAATGTGACCAATTGTAAGGAAAATATGTTTCTTTCAAGTCTCTAAACAATATCAGCCTGATAGTATTATTAATAATAGTAAGTCCACCGCTGTGGTCTCGAGGTAGCGTGCTGCCTTGTCACCCAGCGGGCCCAGGTTCGATCCCCAGTAGGGATAGTTTCCTGGGTGAGATTTTTATCAGGTTTTTCCTCACCTGTAAGACAAATGTCAGGAAACTTTAACGCCCAAACGGTCCCCGAACATCATAAGGCCATCGCAATCATCAGCATTCATATTCATCTTAAATTAAGCTTAGGATTAAGGACTCTCCTGGCGCACAACTAACATCATCATCACCCATCATATCATCGGGGCAACCCGGCCTTACAGGCGCCCCAACCTAAGAAGTGGGTTACAATTACGCCAATGCCAGGAGAGAACACCAGAAATGTCCAAAAAGGAAAATGTGGGGCATTAAAAAATAATAATAGTAGTAATAATAATAATAATAATAATAATAAAATCCCTGTTCCTCATAGTTACCAGCTCTTAATTTCAAAATATATCAATATAAGATGTCTTTCAATAAAATAAATTGGCCGTTTCACGCATAGCTTTGAATACGGATGGTAATGACCTGAGATCACTGTACAGTATATTCTATCAGGTGATCATACAGTGACAACCATAATGGCTCATTCTGTGTAACTACAAGCGTAAAAATGGTGTTGGAGAGAAGAAAGAAGGTAGTATTAATTTTATGGTTATTTCCAGAACGATATGACTCTCTTCCCTACTACAGATGAGACCAATGGGACGCTAACATATTCATACTCGGCATGAGAGGTTATAAACAAAGGCCTTCCGTAACATTTCACCCATAAAACAGTCCTAAAAATGTTTACATCTCCAATTATTCTACAGAGTTTTTATTTATTCATTCAATTTCTTAAATCAAAAGATTATGCTACAATGTTCACAAATTACACATTTAAATTTTAAAAAATTGAATAGGCCTAAACAAGCTTAAAAAATTTAAGGTCAGCTGAATTTGTTTCTGTCACTGGTAAAATAGAAACCAGTATACGGAATCATAACGTAACATTAATTTTAATTTTTACCTGAGTTACGTATTAATAAGATAAAAATGTAAATTGAACGGAATAAAAAATAAATTTTGAATGGATAGCAGCTTTATTTATTTATACAATGTTGTATTACTTATATTTTTAAAGTCGACTCGATATATGCGCGGCTGCTACGACTGGCATCTCAGCTTCGAATCCTGCGGTTCCAGAGGAGTGTTGGTGGTGGGCCACACAGGAGTTCTCCCGTTACCCGAATTTCATTCTCTAAGATTCTCCATTCTCCCTTCTCTCCCTTTCATGTTATTTCATATCACATTTCACCTCATCTCATGTTATGAAAAATAGCCTAGTTATGGATGGGACCCAGAGTTTTGAAAGTATATGATTGCAGGGATCTACTGGATATCAGGGTCCGAGCCTATACTACAATAAAAACGGACAGAAGAGGCCATTGGGAGAGTTGTAATCCCTCCTCGCGGTCACGGGTTCTACCAAAAAATGACGGCATGGGTCATGAGAGAAGAACCTGGTGTGCCAGTCCCTGAAGACGACCTACAACACACACAACACCAAAGAGTAGACTTGATACCATTCATCCATAATATACTGGGATAGCGCAGGTCGCAGTGCTCAGGGCAGTCTGCCCACCATTCTCAATAAAGAACTAAATAACTATATTCCTAAAATTAAAGACAAAATACAAACCTACTTGGCAATTTACAAGCAAATTTCAGTCTTTCAAAAAGTTAGTGATGAGAAGGATTTATGTCTTATGAAAAATGGCACGAACATATTTTAAGAATGGTCTCTTCTAGGCTAACAAAACAAGCACTGTTGTACCAACCTCAAGGCTGTAGAGATGTGGGACGTCTTAGAAGACGATGGGAAGATGAATTCTAATAGCGGAACAGGCCGCTGCCCTACCATGAAGATGATGATGAATTGAGGATATAATAATCCATGATTGCATGTGTTTTATTTACCAAAATAATATTTCAATTAAAAAAATCATTACCTACCTAGTATTGCAATTATAAAAATTCTTATAGCGAGGAAATATAAATAACACGCATCAAGAGCTCATAGATATACAGGGTCTACCCTACATTGAAGAGGCTCATTCAAGAGAACCTTGATTTCATTAATGGAATAAACCAATAAGTAGGATTAACAAACATACATATTTTGATTCTTTGGGCATCCAGAAGTTTGCATTAATTCAACTGGATTTAGGATCATTTCTCATAAGTAAATTCCCATTACAGACTTTGAGGACGTATAGTGGGGACGTTGATGGTTACGTTTAGCACAGGAACTCATGTCCGTAAACTTACCGTTTTTCCGCTATCACGTACGCAAAATACCACAACACATTCAAATTTCCCGCATTTTCGGCACCAAAATCCTGCATGTTCTCCCGACTTGACCCCGCTACACTACTACATGAAATCCCTGATTTACGAGACCCTGTGGCACCCGAAGAAGACCTTACTGGCACGGGTAATGGCTGCGGCGGATGTTGCAGGATAAAGCAGAATTTTAATATTATAATGAATATGAAAGTTAAAGATCATTTTGTATTTTAAAATTATTTTAATATTCAAATATAACTTAAATAAATAAAAACATCTAAATAATTCATTGTTGGTTAACCGAAAGTGCGTTTTTCGGCTCATTACTGCAGCGTCGTTATCCTCCCTAGACTGTAAGATTCATGAACTATGCCAATATTCCTTTCTCTATGCATCTACCCCCACTTTCCCTCTTTACCTCTCCTGGTGCGCTGTTCGTACGGCGCATCTCCCCTCTACCTCGGAACCTTCAAATACGTTATGCACAGCGAGAACGTTATCATTCATCCATTGATTCATTCATCTATCCATTCCGGGATGGGATCGGACTTTTAAGTGGACAAGGTCGTCTGGAGCCGCGAGTGGCGGAGTTTTATGTTGGTCCTGAAGACCGGGGAACTCTAGCATGAATGTGGTATGTGGTATGATGTGGTTCTTTGTCATGTAAGAGTATTATTTATTTATTCACTTTCTTTTTCTTTTTGAATGATCAAATGTTTATCTTGGTTATGTTTTTACTTCAGACTTCTTGTTTACATTAAATATCATTTTTATACTTAATGTTCAAAGTGATTTATGTGCATGTAGCTGTTTATATTCCTATACGGAAACTCACTCAGTTAAGAGATCATTCCAGCTCCCTTTATTTTTCTGTCTAGCTTTCCTGATTGATAATTATAATGAAAACACTCATTTTAAGTCACTCTGTTGTTTTGAGAACTATTATTGAGTTATGCTAAAACGTTTAGGTAAGAAAGATGAATCAATCCTTGCCTCCTATGGGCCCGGGGCAAGTAGCTTTGTGATTAATAACCTTGGAGGTAATCAGATCTATGCTAGTAGAAGCAACAGAAACAAAAGACGATCCAGAGCGGCACGAAGGGTAGCGAGTAGTGAGGTAATAACCCGCACAAAATGGGTATTGTTGAATAAAAATGTCTCAGTAACAATTAAATAAATTGTACTATATAACAGTTTTGTAAATAATGCTTTTAAAAATTGTTTTAAGTCATTGTTGTTAAAATTATAAATCCTTCCATTATAACTGTAATAAGAACACCAGCTTAACTTCATATTCTTAAATGAAAGTAAACTAAACTCTGATTGGATGTTAAAACAATTAACTTTCTTATTTAACGAATCAATTTAAACCTTATATTTAAAGAACTATTAACCAATGGAATTTAAATATAACATCATGTGATGTAATAATGTTCTTTAAAATTATAAAAGAATTATACTAGTCATTATGCGTACAACATTCAACAAAGATAGAAGCAACAAGAGATCTCCTGATAAAATGTAATATTTAATACAAAAAGAATAATTGATTTAAGAAAAGAAGAGAATTTATTTTTGAATTGACGGTGAAGAATAATACCACCTACATTTACTTAATCTGCTGCGAAATTAAGAAGTGAATAAATTTACAATTATTTCTACAAGAAACAATTGTTTAGTAATTTTGAAGTGTTTTCCTATCCTGTGTACCAACTTCCGATCCTAAGAAGAGAATCCGGCTCTACCGAAAATTAAACCCACCTTGAACCAGTAATTATTTTTTTGGGACATAAATCCTTCTTCAAAATGTTACTACAACATCGGACAAGAAGAGAATTACTTCTTCAAGGACCACGAATTGGTGATCGTGTGTACCAGAATAATATAAGGAGGTATCGTATCTGTGTTGACGTAGGTTATCGTCACATCGAGCCCTTCTTGTGGACCCAAACGACAAGCAATAAGCGTCAGAGAGAACAACGTGTGTTGTGATATTTTGAGTGTAGCTGACATGAATTCCTACACTAAACGTAACCGTCTTGGTCCCACTACACGTCTCAAAGTCTGTAACGGGAATTTAGTTACACCCTGCACAACTGGGAGATGAAAAATATTAAAACAGCCCTTACAAGAGTCAATGAAACCCTTGTTAGCCATACACTTGAGCCTGATTATTCTTGCCTATTACAGAAAAACACAATGTGATAAAAGAGATCAACTCCATAAACAGACTCCCTCAAACAGAACTGCATAATCATTATATCCCTCCAATTGTTATTAAAGTCATTTTAGATACCCTCTATAATAACCAAGACTGACTTACTTACTTACTTACTCACTGGCACTATCGAACCCGTAGGTTCATGGCCGCACGGACATAAGCTCTTCATATATCCCTATCCTGAGCTAATGTTTTCCAATCATTCCCTGTATAATCTACTTCCCTCAAATCATAGTTAATGTTATTCTCTCACCTCATTCTTGGTCTACCAACTGGGCGTTTTCCCTCTGGCTTTCCTACAGGAAGCTTCCATGCAAGTCTTTCATTTCCCATACGTGCAACATGTCCTGCCCAACGCAGTCTACGAGACTTAACAGTTCTTATTATATCTGGCTTCCTATAAAGACCATGTAGTTCATTGTTATGTAGTCTTCTCCATTCACCTGTCTGTTCATCTCTCTTTGATCCAAAAATTTTCCTAAGTACTTTATTCTCAAATACTTGTAATCTCCTTTCCTCTCTTAAAGTAAGAGTCCATGTTTCGCACCCATATAATATAACTGGTAGAATAATAGTTTTATATATTTTCAGTTTAACGTTTTTTGAAAGGAGTTGGAACATCAAGAGTCTCTGCAATGCATAATAGCATGCATTTCCAGAATTGAGCCTATGTTTAATTTCTTTGTGCATCTCATTCCTATTTGTGATTATTGTTCCTAGGTATTTGAATTCAGCCACTTCCTCAAAATTTCCCTCATTTGTCATTAGCTCTCCATTTCCATTATATAATGAATTTCTACGTGTGACCATATATTTAGTTTTATTGATATTTACTTCCAGTCCTAATTTCTTAGTATTACTTAATAGTGTGTGCGTGTTGTTCTTTAGTATCTCCTCGCTATCGGCCAATAATACTACATCATCAGCATAAACTAACAGCTTATTAATACCATTGAGTTGTAAGCCTTCCTCATTCTCTAAAGATTTAATGGCATGCTCTAGTACAAAATTAAATAGTAGAGGAGATAGTGCATCTCCTTGCTTCAACCCATTCTGGATTTCAAAAGTGTCCGAAAACTGTTTGTCTACACGCACCCTACTCTTTGTGCCATTTAGACACATTCGTATAAGTCTAACTAACTTTTTAGGAATTCCGGACTCCAGCAGGATACTATATAACTTCTCCCTCTTAATTGAATCATATGCTTTTTTGAAGTCTACATACAGTTGATGTACAGTACCATTATATTCCCATTTCTTTTCTAAAATCTGTCTTATACTAAAAATCTGATCTGTTGTAGACCTATTTCTTCTAAATGCACATTGATGATCTCCTAGAATGTCATCAATATAGAGAGTAAGTCTGCTTACTAACATATTTGTTAGAATTTTGTATGAAGTTGAAAGTAATGAGATGCCCCTGTAGTTGTTGCAATTAGTTTTATCTCCTTTCTTATAAACTGGTACGATAATTGATTCCTTCCATTCATCTAGAAGAGCTTATTTTTCCCAAATCATACTAAGCAACCAGTTTATCTTGTCCATCAATTTTTTCCCCCTGATTTTATCAGTTCTGCTGGGATCTCATCTGAACCTGATGCTTTATACATCTTAAATTTTTCAATCGCCATTTCAACCTCTAATGCACTTGGCTCTGCGACTAGCATTTATGCCGTCTGTAAATTATCCTCCACAATGTCTTGTTCTGTATGTACATTTAATAGCTGATTAAAGTAACTTTTCCATCTATTTAATATACTCCTGGAATCTGCAATCATATCCCCATTTTCATTCCTAATTATGTTTGTTCTAGCCTGAAACCCTTTCTTCTCTATACTAATTCCCTGATATAATTCTCTAATGTTCCTATTTTTTGCATTCATTTCCAGATCATTAATCTTCTCTCTCAAATATTCCCTCTTTTTACTCTTTAGTAGCTTGGTGGTTAGCCCGTCTAATACTACCCAATTGCTCTAAATTTACCTCATTTAGCTCATGTAACCATTTCATTTTTGCTAGCTTTCTTTTCTTTACAATGTCGGCACATTCCTCATCAAACCATTTCTTTGTTTTGCTTCTTTTTTAAATAACCAATGCTTTCTGATGCTGACAATTTAATAGTATATAATAACCAAGAACTATAAAATATTCGAAAATCGAGCAATAATTCGGCAAATAGGAACACAACACCCTACAGAATACTGAAATTATGGATAGAAATAATACACTATGTATTAGGAAAAACTTCAGAATAGGTTAGTCACTTTCTCAATGAATTTTTTCTAAGTTATACAGAATCGCAAAGCGTGTGCGCGAACACTTAATGTAACATCCATCAGATGGCAGGACATGTGTGAAATCGGTATGACCAACCTTCACAATAAATTCCCAAACATGTTTATAAGTAATGGATGTACATCAACTCGGCCCTTCCTAAACTAACTAAATAAATTGCGTACATATCATTTAATAAACTACAAACTAATCTGGTACGCATTAAGTTGTCCCAATGGAATCTGACAGAATGAAGTGAATATCTTAAAATATGTTACGGAATTAATTGCGAATTTTGGTCACTCAGATTTTACAGAGGGTTGTAAGGGGTAGTGACGCGTGTATAACCTCTTCTACCCAATTCTCATCCTCACCTTCTCGTGGCACAACCCCTTTTCACAAACGAGGCTCTGAGGACCGAGTCACGGCGGTATAACCGTTCCAACGGATACTGAGTAAGTGCGGTATCTTAATGTCTGTCCAGAGACTAAAAGGTTGAAGCCCTACCACTGGACTACGTAGCGTCGGGCCAGTAACCCGTCCTAAGGAACTTCAAAACTACTTTCAAGTCTCAACACGAAAAAATCCAGAAGGAATTGAAATATGACGACCCACAGCAAAGAAATATGGTTAAAAGAAAACGGCACAATGATATTGTAAGATATGTAACCTGGAATGTCCGAAGCATCCATGAAAAAGATGAGGAACTAGACAGTATATTTAAGAATAGAAGCATTGACATTGCAGTAACTACAGAAACTAAGAAGAAACTTAAAGGAACGAAAGAAACACAAAATTATGTACAAATATATAGCGGTGTCGACAGGAAAACCCATGGACAAGCTGGAGTAATGATTTGGATTAATAAAACCATAAGAAATAAAATTCAACTCTACACTTACTGGAATGAAAGAATATTAGAGCTTCGACTGAAAATAAATAGACGTAATTTGACAGTTCTTGGTGTATATGCGCCAGAGGAAGGCCGTGAAGAAGATGATGAAGAATTCTATAAAATATTACAAGAAATTTATAGCAAAATAAATAGAAACGATTACATTCTCATAATAGGAGATTTAAATGCCAGAGTGGGCAATGCTCAAGTCAACAATAATATTGGAACATTTGGCGAACCAACCAGCAATAGGAATGGGACAAGATTAACAGATTTTGCAATATACAATGAACTGAGAATAACGAATACCTTTCACAATCATAGAAACATACATAAGTATACCTGGCATCGTCAGGACTCAAAATCAGTAATTGATTATTTTCATTGCAAATAATAAGATTTTTAAATTGTTTCTCGATGTCAGAGCCTACAGAGGATATGATATTGGTTCAGATCACTACCTAGTAGAAGCAAAAATAATATTTCCACCAAGATGGTTAAAAAAGAAGAAACAACAACAGAGCATAGAACAAAAGTACAAGGTAAAATTATTTTATGATGACAGCATTAAATGGTTATATTCGAGAAGAATTCTGCAATATCAGTATATGTTACAACTCCAGAAAGTAATGATGTCGAAGAAGAATGGAAAAACATTAAAATGATAATTCAAAATGCAGCCAATGAAACTTTAGGAAAAGTAAATATACAACAAAGAAGAAATAGAACTCTAAAAATCTGGGATGATCAAATAAAACAATTGATTGAAGAGAAAAATGCAGCTTATAAAAAATCTTTGAACACAAATAAAGTAGAAAATGAAATATAATTCAAACGCTGTAGAGCTATTGTTATGGGGGAAATAAGATAGAGAAATAGGAAAACATGGTTAAATTTTGTTAGACATTTAGAATCAGACTTGCATAAGCTCCAACCTAATGCCTTCAAAATATTAAAACATTTGAATAAAGATATAAAGAATCTACCACAATTAATTGCGGAATAACAAAAGAAGATTTTTTCAATTATTATACAAGTCTTCGGACTGACAATAGCTATGAAGATACAATTTTCCGAAATAATAATGAGACAGATTCCATAATATAATTGGAAGAATTGAACAATAGTTTAAAGAAATTGAAAAATGGGAAGGCAACTGGCACAGATGGCTTGAATTCTGAATTGTACAAATATGCAGGCAAACAGTTCCATGAAAGACTGTTGTCCTTCTTTAATAATGTATTAAAATATGCAGATATACCACAAGAATGGAAGACAATCATTGTTATACCCCTGTTCAAGAAAGGAGACAAGAGAAAAATGAACAACTATAGGGGAATCAGTTTGTTAAACACATGCTACAAATTTTATACAGACATTTTAAATGGAAAATTGAAAAGTTTCAGTGAAAAATTCCTTATGGAATGTCAAAATGGATTTAGGAAAGGACGATCGTGTATTGATTCAGCATTTTCTGTTAAACTATTGCTTGAAAAAAGAAGAGAATTCAACTTAGAAACACATTTTGCTTCCATAGATTTTGAAAAAGCATTCGACACAGTCAAGAGATCAAAACTCTTAAATATATTGGAAGACAGAAATATACCAAATTTACTTCGGCAGAACATACAATATATTTAGAAAGACAAGACCATAAATATTAAATTAAATAACAAATTTCTGAAGAAGGAATTATAAATCGTGGTGTGAGACAAGGCTGCCCCCTATCCCCAACACTATTTGCAACTTATATCAATGAAGTAATATGTTGCTGGAACAAGACATATAAATTTGGAATAAGAATATCAGAAAATAGAAAATTAAACACCATATGGTTTGCAGATGACCAAATAATAATAGCAAATTCCGAAGATAATCTACAGAAAGGTCTGTATGAACTTAACAAAATTACAGAAGAATATGGATTAAAGATATCTACAGAAAAAAACAAAAATTTGGCATTTCAAGGTGTAGATCCTGTCAGAAGTAAAATTGTACTGGACAATAAAATTTTGGAGCAGGTGAATAATTTTACATATCTAGGATGCAATATCTCATATGAAGAAGAAGAAAAGAATGTAAATGCAAAAATATCTAAATTTTAAGAATTTTAGGGTTAATAAATTCTATCTTCAAGCCACAGTTAGTCCAAAAGCATTCAAGACTGAAAGTGTATAAAACACTGGCTCTTCCAACTCTTTGTATGGTAGCGAAGTATGGACGTTGAAACAGAAGGATATACAGAGACTTAGATCTGCTGAAATGAGATACCTTCGGAGGACTGCAGGATACACACTACTATATCACAAAAAAAAATGAAGACATCTTAGAAGAATTACACATGGAACCTTTAGAAAACAAAATTTCTGATTATAAGTCAAGATGGATGCAACATGTTCATAGAATGGAAGATCACAGAATACACAAACAAATGTTAAGATATCAACCTGCAGGAAGAAGAAGATCAGGACGTCCACTCAAAAGGCTTTTGGATAATAATAATAATAATAATAATAATAATAATAATAATAATAATAATAATAGCTTTATTTTACCTGGCAGAGTTAAGGCCTTAAGGCCTTGTCTACCACTCAACCAGGTTAAAAAAAAATCAAACAAAAAATAGTCTTAAATCTAAATTACAATTATATATATATATATATATATATATATATATATATATATATATATATATATATATAAACGATTACAAGTTATGAATACAATACAATTAATATTTATAATGTATTTTGATTTACTCTAAATTTAACGAATTAAATATATATGTACAATATATATATATATAAAAAAACAGGAAAAAATTAATGACATAGTATAAAATTAAATAAATAGAGAAAAATTAATTATTAGACAACAGGTAACTGTATAAGCGTGACTTAAAGGTACCAAGTGTGCGGCAACCCCTGATATCTTGAGGAAGGAGATTCCAGGAGCGGGCGGTGTTTGTCTTGAGGCCGAAACAGGTCAACAAATGGCCTAAATTCGTGAATGTACTATAATGATGATGAGATTTTACAGATGTCCTGCCATCTGGTAGAAAAATTAAGCGTTCGCGCATGTGTACTGCTATTCTGTAGAGAGAAATATCACAATTTGCGTACATAGATACATATGTAATAATTGTAAAATATGTTTTAAGAATCGTTGCAATTTTTTTAAATACTACGAAGTCATTAAAAATGAAAAAAAAAAGTATATGGTGCAAGAGTGTTATAAGAATGTATGAAAAAACAGAGTAGCCTATTCTGAAGTTGAGCCGATATGTTATATATGTTTTTCTTCTTTCTAATGTCACCCACAAAAAAGTGGACTACAGAAAGGTCATATTCATTCTCTATTACCTTTTTAACATTCCACTTTACAGGGGCACGACTTGACGGAAAGGTCATCTTCATTCTCTCTTATATTTAAACCTTCCATTTTACAGGGACACGATCTGACGAATATGGAGATCTTCCCCAATGAGTGATCATCAGCGCAATAATGGGCACATGTTTATGATGATCAGATGATGTTCGGGGATCATTTGAGTCTTAAAGAGTCCTGATATTTATCTTACAGGCGAGGAAAAATCCAATAATAAAATCTCATCCAGGAAAATTGTTGGGGCAATTTTTTTTTGTAATTTATAGGTACACGTGAATCCTATAGGACTTAAAATACTTAATTTTGGGCACGGAACATAATTTAATTGTATGGATTCATCTTTAAATTTTTGTTTTTGTTTCACCCTCTCTGGGGTACTATGGATCAATCAATTATTTGTATGTTGTTTCTTTCTTAGTGCCCAGTATTTCTTCATTCTTTCTGACATTCTTTTCCTCTATTCTTCCGAGATAATAGGTTTGGATTTTTGTGTAGATTTATCTTGAAACCTTATGTATTCATCTTGAACAATTAATTTAACTGAATATTCTGTAATTTTTAATTCTGCTAGATATTTATCAGTTTCTTTAAACCAGTTGGGTTTTATTTTGCGGTTACGGAAAAAAAAAGTCTAAGGTTTGTTTGGTTAATCTATTAGAGTTCATTCGCTAGCGTTCGTTACCCGCGTGCGGGCCGTTGTCTGTAACACCGCGGAGTGAAGCATAAATGATCGCACTGTATTTGTAATTTATAAATAACATTAAAATAAAAATTAGCTTTATGATAGAGCTTCCAGTATTGTTGTTTGAAAGATACTACTGTCTGGGAGATCCTGAAATCCGGTGTTAGTAAATTTCAAGAACAGGAATGTGAGGTAGTGAAAGAAGAATAAGATGTTCTGTGATACGGTATGTTTAATATGACATTGGCCTGCAATGACGTTGTGGTTAGAATAAAACTTGAGAGCATGCTGACATATCTGAGGTCTGACGTAGACCTACGTTAAAACATAACAGTTGAACTGAGATTCTCTTTAATCTAAAAATACCTTCCAAAACTTTACAAGTTGGTCTTTTCTCCCTTTATTGGAGAGCTCGGAAAACAAGAAAAATAAAATTCATAAAAAGTTTGATGAAGTTGCTTCTTAAAGAACTACAAGTTACGTAACAGTTCCTTATTTCCAGTTTCTCTGATACTGGCTGCGGTTCATAATTTATGTGTACAAGTTTTGTAGGACATGGATGTATATTAACAGACAAGACAGATATAAAACGGCGCCACAAAGGTACCGAATTTCACTAACTGCATACGTTTTCTTATCAATCAAATGAGTACTTAACATAAGTACGTGTATGAAATGCAAGGACGAATAATACAGTCATTAAAGCAATTAGATAAATAGTTTACTGCAATTACGTTTACTTAGTATTTAAATTGGAGGTCGGTAGACCTAATCTAACTAGTTACATAGAGTATCAATGAAATTCTAAGCGCTTATTACAATAATCACGTACAGCATAGCCCTTCTATTGCAGTTTTTTCTCATACAAGTTCTCATACATTAGGAACAACTTTTGTGATAAATCAGGGGTATTCAAATAAGACTTTTTTGTTCACTGTCATCAGTTTGTCTTATGGCATTTCTGCATTTCGTTCTTGGCGTTTGCGGAATTGTAACTCAATTCTGAGGTTAGGGCTCCTGTAAGGCGGAGTTACGTTACCTGGATCATATAAAGTGAGTCCAGCACAGACATTAGGGGCCTTTGGGGATAGTGGGGGTCCCGCGCCATAGCCGAGTGGCCAAGAGGAGTAGATCTACGGAACTTGTGCTACTTCGAGTCTCCATGGGGAAAGACATTTTCTCATGGAATTTCGGCCATTATGGGACCTTTGCCCACTCAGCAACGTGAAGAATTTGGGTAGCTACAATAAGTAGCGGCTCCAGGTTGAGAAAACCAGCTATAAAGGCGGGAGGACCCCACATATCACTCATATACTGGCAGGATGATCGTCTATCTCTGCGATTAACACATGTAGATGTGAGGCCAGCAACTGGATAATAGGCCAAGGGCCTTCTAGCCCTGTAGCGCCACGAATTTAGTTCAGTTTTTGGGATAGTGGAAGGTTAAGGCTCCACAATCTTAGACAATCAGCATGATATATCAGCCCTGTGTGATAACCGCATTTACCCCAGAACACAGTCTGGCACTCATTTAAGTTAGAGGCAGAATCGACCCAGGTTCATGGAACCGTCAGAAGTTTTAGATAATTAAAAAATCCTAATCCTAATGGAACTCAAACCATCGACTATCCGGATTGTATCGTATTGCCTTAACCATCTACACTAAGGCATACACTCACTCCCATGATATGATGAGCGGTAAATGATACCGAAGCGCCGAGAGTCCTTAAACCTAAACTTAACCTAAATTCAAGACCATGGCGACAACAGGAATAATTTCCTTTATTTGAATACTGAATACCAATGTGCTGTTAGGACTTTTGAAAATATAACAATTGAATTTTCTCAGTGTCTTACAACAATTGGCGGTTCCTGGAAATTCGAACATGTAACCATGTATTCATTATCTAATACTCTGGTATTCTAACAGCAATTAATTAATAAAAAATCATTAATAGTTCTAACATTTATCCATCTCGCATTATATAGCATTCAAACGAATGCGCACCTAGATATGTTTTTATTCTTACTTTGAATGTATCAACTCCAGAACCAATTCGCCAGTCAGTTTTGAGGCTCCAAATTTTTGATGTGAAGAAGAAATAAACGGGATTGAAAGCTTAATGTTTAAATAGGCCTACAGCTCTACAAGAGTTGTACCTTGTCTTAAGGGGATAAGCAAGCATTTTTTGTGTTCTACAAATAAACAGTGGTACGTGGTGTCACGAATTAAAATGCCAAAACCGAAGCAATTTTATAGTTACAACAGAGTATCTGATGGGAAGGCAAGGGATTTGAAGAATTATCATTGTTATCAGCGGTTCCCAACCATTTTCGATTCGCGAACCCCTTCAGCAACGATCTGAGTTCGGTGAACCACTGACTTTTAAATATACATACAATAGACATGTATAAAATTTAATTCCGAGCAAAATGTTTAATAACCTTAAATTAACTTAATTCTTAACGATTAAAACCTAAAGTTACGGCTTAAAAGTTACACAAGATGTAGGCCTAGTTGTAGTGAAATGAAATGCATCCCTAACGTTGTTACATAACTGTAAATCACGCATTCGCGGTAAATATTAATTTATTGTGGAAATAATATGGCTATTTAACTCCTGCCCCAAATGGGAGTCAATGACCAATCACATTTTAATGATTTTTTTTATTTACAACCAATCACAGTCTTTTTCACCTCGATTTTATCAGTTTAATTTTATCACTAAAATCAAGCCCCTCCTTATTAATATTCTAAATAGGTCATAACATTATTTTGTAGTGACTGCATGTGCTACCAAATTGTATATATGTGAGTAAACTGCTTAATTTTATTCGTTAAATAGTTCTAACAAATGCCACTCTTGATTTCCAAATTATCTGGATAAATTGGAAATAACTCTTGGCATTAATTATGACTATTTAACTCATGCCCCAAATGGGAGTCAATGACCAATCACGTTTCAATGATTTCTGTTTTACAACCAATCAGAGTCGTGTTTCACGAAATATTTATCACTGTTAAATTTACCATATTAAAGAATGCTCCTCCTTTTTAATATTCTGAACAGGTCTGACCATTATTTTGCAGTGACTGACTCACCAAGAAATACGGCTACCAGATTGTATATATAGTGCATAGAAGTCAACACATAGCGCTTGCAGGAGTTAATATAAAAACATTTGTACAAATTTATTATACCAGCAAAGAAAGAAACCACTGTTTGCACTTTCTTAAATGTATTTTTTCGCAGGTAATAATCCAGAAAAATATAATTGTCATATTTACATCATACGACATCAGAAATGAATTAATATACAGTTTGATGTGTTTAATTTTTTCTCCACTAGAGAGCATTCTTACAATATTGCGTTCCTTTGGCAATAAATAGTATGATCTGGTTGCAGTGATAAACAAAAGAAGCAGATGAAGCGTACCTATCGTTTCTCATTTGTTTTCAAACATCGCCGTTTACATTAAATATATAAATAATTTAAAATAACTATAGTTAAATAATGATTTGTGAGTAAACAGCTTAATTTTATTCGTTAAATAGTCCTAACAAATGCCACTCTTGATTTCCAAATTCTCTAGATAAATTCACTCCTCACTTCGTGAGTCGTGAATTTATCGATAATTTGGAAATCACTCGTGGCATTACTTATGATAAATTCCCGATCTTACACATATGCATCAATGGACATTATAAGGTTAATTTAATTTTAAAATAATAATAATAATAATAATAATAATTGTAATAAAATTATTATCATTATTTTGAGAATGTCGCAGAAATGAAGGAAACAATAATAGACCTAACCTCGAAACCCGCCATTATGGAAAAGTTTTGGCGAACCCCTTGAAATATTTTGCGAACCCTCTGCGAATCACAGGTTGGGTAACGATGATTGTTATGAAGTAGGCCTATGGTGAAATATAGTATATACATAACTTTAAAGGCTTTCACAGTCGGTGTCTCGACTCTTAAAATCGACTTCCGAGTTGAATGACCGTGCTCCAGTGATGATAAGACTCGACGTTTCGTCTACTGCTCGGTAGGATTTTTATGATACAGCATATATTTGTTGATAAGAATTATATGTTTCTCAAATATATATATATATATATATATATATATATATATATATAGGCTATAAATGTTTCTATATAAAAACTAATTGAATTAAAGTACTTTGTTAAATCATATACGTATATTTGGCCATTTATATAGGAAATGGCATATTATAGCAATTTGTTGGTCATATTCGTCATATTTTCACTCTTTTAAGAATTAAAGAACTTTTATCGTACAATTTATTTCTTTCGTGTTTATTTGAATTGTTATATTTCTCAGAATTTTGTTTCTTGTAAAGTCTATCTTCCTCTCCTATTTCATTTGAATTCACAGTATGAAGCAAATATTTACACCTGAGCAAATATTTATGTATTGTCTCGCGACAAGAGGTAACTACTGATAATTTTAATAAAATAAAAAAGAGCATGCTACATTATCAAATTCCATACTTTAGCTTGTTTCTCATTTGAATTCTATTCCTTGATACATAGTTAATTGTCATAAACTGATTTACTAATTGATTGTACAACTGAAATGATTACATAATTATAATATTATTAGGTCATATGTTTTATGTCATAGTGCATATTTTTATAAATTTTAGGTCACAACTGCATATTTTTTGCATATTTCGGTGAATTTTAGGTCATAAAAAATTCTAGCCCTATCATGAGACTGTACTTGCTCTCTGTGAACTTCTCAGCTGATGGCTACAGACTGGTTGTACTGTATGTGACATAGCTCGTCGGACGTGGAAGGAATGTAGAAGAAATGTGGGGTGGGGGTTCTTGAGGGACACTGTTGAAAGAGAGAAAATTATTAATTATAATGTACCATACGTTATACAAAATAATTAAACACCCATATCGGACCACTTTACAATGGAGGAGGTATTTCAGAATCACTTAGAGAAATGCATTCCGAACGACAATAGAGTATTATGAACAATCCTGAAAGTACCACTACACTCGCCCCCACTGAAAAACCACCCCATTTTTCCTAGCTTCACGTCTGACGAGCGAGGAGTTTACAGCGGGAGCACCATCTCCTGAGGATGTCTACTGCAGCAGGAGGTCGAGTATTAGATGATTTTAAGAACAGTATGTAGTACAATATACTCGCGTAGCTCAGTCATTCGCAGGTGAACTACGTAATACACACGAACGAGTACTGTCCACTCACAGCCAGTTAACGCATTTCTCTGTAAATTTATTTCAGAAAATTGTATGCAGTTTGCAGAATAGTTTGTTATTTTCAATGAGGAATACGTCACTAAATTCTGAAATATACACTCCTAATTAGACGGCGTAATGCATCAACCGTTTATGCACCATTATGCAAGTTTCGAGAAAAAATATGTCTAAAGTTTAAGTCAATCTTCACTATTTATTTTAGCGCCAAACAAACAATATATTGGATATTGCAAGTTATTTTCCTTCTTTGACAGTTATGCATTAACAATCTAAGAGCGGGACATTTGGCTCTTAGCAGCATGATGTATAATGTAGATTAGTATTTATGAAGATCATGTTTCATAGTCGTTTGTTGCAAAACACAGAATTTCTGGTAGGATTGATGTCGTTTACATATTTCTCTGCTGCTACGAGTTCATGGAGCTAGTACATAACGAACATATGAAATTACAATCTGATTATGAAATTCTCGTCAGCAGGGCAAGGGATTTTAATAATAATAAATATAAATAATTCCAATACTACCTGTAAAGTGTGACTATTCCTTTATATCTCAATCTACTGATGGGTACAACTGAGACATTCATAATTAAATGTTGACATCAACCGTTTTTGCATTCACCTCCACTCATTGGGAAAAGAAACTTGCTCCTACAGAGTGTGCACCTAAAACTAAACGATGCCATTGTGTCGGGAACATTTGGCTCTTAGCAGCATGATGTATAATGTAGATTAGTATTTATGAAGATCAGCCGTTTGTTGCAAAACACAGAATTTCTGGTAGGATTGATGTCGTTCAACAATACTAATTTACACACAAATATCCGCCATTTAATAGTGATGGTGAGAAAGAAGAGAAAGATAAAAAAAATATCAATAGTTTGTCATGTGCAGGGATAGAGACTGGGATGTTTTACCTAACCATGCACTGTATCGTCTCTGAAGCGCATTACGAGAACACACATTGAATTAAACCCTTAACTGGTATCGTATATTAACATCACATAACTGGTACAGTGAGGTCTGATAGTTTGATATTTATCAACAGAAGTATAAATACACTGCTCAAAAAAAATAGGGGATATTGTAGAATAACCTATTAAGACTATATGTTTAGGAACAGTATTAGATGCAATCACTTTCTATTAATCCAAAAGAATGTAAACAAGAGTTTGAAGTCATTACGTAACCTCTGTACCACACCAGATGTCAAAGAGATCCTGATTAGGAATATGGCAAACAAACAAAGCAACATTAACATGGGTGAAAGTGTTTCTTTAGTATGGTGTATGGTCTCCTCGAACGGCCAGCACTGCCTCACACCTGTGTGGCATTGTGATGCAATGAGGTTAGCAATGAGTTCTTGGGGGATACGTGGCCACTCTTCCATAAGAGCAATGTGCAGCTCTGGAACAGTTGTGGGAGGTGCTGGTCTGCCTGCAATGCGCCTGCCTAATGCATCCCACACATGCTCAATCGGATTTAAGCCCGGGGAGGAAGCTGGCCATTGCATACGCTCGATACCCTCCACTTCCAGCATGTCGTCCACCAAGCCAGCTCTGTGGCGTCGTGCATTATCGTCCATAAAAAGAAAAGAATCGCCTATGGCACCAGCATAAGGCATGACAAAAGGTCGGAGAATCTCATCTCTATACCTTACCGCAGTCAAAGTACCACCTTGGATGACGTAGAGGTCCGTACGTCCACCACTACTGACTCCTGCCCACACCATCAATCCACCGCCACCATATGGGGATCTTTCACGTACAAAAGCTGGATTGTTTCGTGTCCCTTTTTCTCTCCAGATGAATACACGCCGACTATCACATTCCACGTTGAATCGCGACTCATCAGAAAAAAGAACTGATCTCCATTCAGCATGCTTCCACCCACGATGTTCCTCCGCCCAGTTTCTGCGATCTCTACGGTGTTGTGGAGTTAACCTGGTACACACCATGGGCCTACGGGCATAGAGACAACTTACATGCAGTCGATTAGGGACAGTTTGAGTTGACACCCTGCGTCCTGTTGCTGTTTGAAGTGTATTTCGCAATTGAGTTGCATTCTGCTGTCTATTCCGACGGGCTGTTAACAAGAGGTAACGGTCATCCCTTGTTGTTGCCCTTGGTCGACCTTGTCCGGCTCTTCTGTGAACAGTATGTTCTTTGAAAATGATTCCAAAGTCTATAAATCACGCTTTGAGGCACCCAAATGGCTTGTGCCACCTCTTGTTGTGTCTGTCCAGCTTCCGTCCTTCCTATGGCCCTCCAAGCCATTGGTTCAAGTAAATCACGTTGTCGAGGCATCACTGACCCTAAGGCAAGTCATTCACTAACTGAAAACTGGACTGGATTTAAAAACAGCAACAAAACATTCACCCCCACACACCCTTTCACATCAACAGTACAGACACTGCCCTCTGGTGTGGTACCGAGGTTACGTAACAACTTCAAACTCTTATTTATATTATCTTGGAGTAATAGAAAGTGATTGCATCTAATACTATTCCAAAAAAACATAGTCTTAATAGGTTATTCTACAATATACCCTATTTTTTTGAGCAGTGTAAATAATGTACAGCCTTTGAAATAATTGTTGGCTCACATATAATTTTCAAGTCCCAGAACGAAGCCACTGCGCATGACCAGAAGTCAGTTGTTTGGTTCACAAGTATACAACTATTTGAGAAACTAAAATCCGTTCTATTTCGTTGTGTGTCGTGCAATGCAAAATAATTTCGCGTATATAAGTAGTGCGGTAAATGCTGTATATAAAACAAAGCAAAAAAAAATATATTGAGATAAGGACGAGAGAGAGAGAGAGAGAGAGAGAGAGAGAGAGATAGATAGAGAGAAAGAGAGAGAGAGAGATAGAGAGATAGAGAGAAAAGCATGAGAGCGGGATCGAACACGCGACCTCCTGTATGTAAAATAGAACTGTCTGTATGAATCGATGCAATACTCCAGGACTTACTTGTATAATGAAATTATATATTAACTTGTTTTAATTTAAATTAATCAGACGCATTCTACATTAGTAGTGGAAATAAACAATCTTGTTATGCCTTGTGTTTTTTAAACAAAGTAACGAGATTTTACAATCGTTATTCATTTTATATATATATAAGCTGTTTCCTTTAATTAATTAGTTTCTCTCTCTCTCTCTCTCTCTCTCTCTCTCTCTCTCTCTCTATATATATATATATATATATATATATATATATATATGTGTGTATTTAAGAGGAGACGGGAATATTGGTAGACCGAAAAAGGTATATACAATGTAGCCTGGTAACGTGTAGGCATTATAAAAAATAACGACGTTATTTAATAAAATCCTGACCATGATCGAACCTGGGCCTGCGTCGTTGCATGAAAGCGTCTTACGGACTGCTCCACTGAAGAGACGATACAAATACTGCATCAGACGTAGGCGCTAATTTACTATTGATTGGTTTAAGAGACCATTACTTGCTTTCAATCAACTTAGAAATTAAATTAATAAATTTATTTTTTGAAATTCTTTCAATAATGATTGGTATAAATCTATGATTGGCCCCTTATGCCGCCGGATTTGACCTCAAAAGAGACAGCACATGTAACAATTTACTAGTGTGAATCGCTCTTCAAAACTTTCAACTTTCCACCATCAAGAGTTGCGTCATCATTTGTTCAAAGGCTGTACCGTACGTGTTTTTATTTCTAGTTGGATCAATAATTCAAAAAGATGGATCAACTGAATTAGACGTAGAAAAAAAGAATAATAGAGACAAAAAAGTTATTGGTATATTAAATTATATTTTATGGAGTAGGAATATAATAAAGAGGACTAAATTATTAATATATATTAACACAATTGTGAAGAGTATGTTATTACATGGTGCGGAAACAAGGACGTTGAAGCAAAAACGTAGAAATAAATTATTAGTCACAGAAATGGATTTTTAGGAATATCGGAAAGAATATCAAAATTAGATAAAATAAAAAATAATGTAATAAAAGAAATAATAAATATAGAAAAGGATATTGTACAAGAGATTGAGGAAATCCAACTAAGACAGTATGGACATATAATGAGACGGGACACAGAAACAAACAAAGAAGTATCGAAATGGATACCTCTTGGTAGAGAAAAACACGGTAGACCAAAGCCAACGTGGATAAATGGAATTCAAGACAACATGAAGTAGAGAAATATGACAGATGCAGACACATAAGATCGGGAAGTGTGGAAGAAAAAAAAATTGTTTGAGTGAGGATATTTGTGTAAATAACAAAAACAATCCTGAATAAAAAAAATAGGTGAATAAGTTGAAAGAAAATTACGGGTTAATTAAATTATATGGTATACATTGCGATGATCTAAACAAGGTAGTTGCTAGAGTCGACTTTTATTTCGGATTTCAGGTAAACCCCCACTTCTATTGGTCTGATTTCACTGATTTTCGGAAAGTATCTACCTCGGTTTATTTTAACACCATATACTGTGTTTAGTTATGACACATCGAAAATTGCGACCGCTAAAACGCTTTTTAAATTTTCGTTTCAAGTGAACTCCTACACCTAATTGTTTCACAGAAAAACAGATATCGACTAAACATTCGCCGTACCTGAAAACTTATATGTATACAAAAATTTTAGTCAATCGATCAACTACTTTTAGAGTTTTGCGATAACAAACATATGTAGGCTGAATATTTATATATAGGCGTACACATAAAACTCTATAGTCCAGCCGTTGATTCCTCGGCCCTGACGTTTAGGTTATGCGAGGGGTAAAGAGAAAAACTCGCTCTCTACTGCAAATAAGAAAATAGTTGAAGTGCGAGTGAACGTCTGTCACAAACAATCACTGCTCTTGACGCTGCTAGTAAGGTTTGAAAATGCTGCGATGTTGTCGGCTGAATATTTTCGAGAATAGTGTGTTTCGTAGCGATAAATATAAAATCTCATATTTTTGTTTCATTTTCAATTTCTAATAATTACGTTCTGGATAAACAGAAAGTGCCATGATTTGATATTCCGCGTGGTACATATAGCAGCCCCTCCCACTGAATATCCGTGTCGGGAAAACTGTCGTGAAAACGTCAGGACCGGACACTCGGCGGCTAGACTATAATGTTCAACTAACGTTGTTGTCTCACAGCGGACCTGGGTTTAATATCCGGTTGGTACAAGTTTCCTGTTTTTTTGGGAGGGGGAGGGAAGTTTCCCAACTATAAGACAAATGTCAGGGAACTTTAAGGCCCAAATAGTCCCCGAATCATGGTCATCCATAACACATTCACGTTGGAAACAAAAGTTATCAATTGGTAATCATTCTTTTTCATATAATGAAAGTATGAATTTATGAGTGAATTACACTATATGTCTTATCTTAAACGTTCGTGTTGTTTCGGGGATGGCCCTGGAATTTATGCTGATTATTCATCCTTATCCAGGGAGGCTCACCATGTCCTTGTGTGGTCAAAAAAGTATCTATGTGATCCAGAGTTTAAAAATCCTATGCCGACAAGTCATGTCCTTGCAAGGTAAAGGGCTGCCTGTGGCAAGTAAGAGCATATATAGTATTAAGGGGGGGGGAACTACAATTCTGGCAGGATCTTTGATGTTACAATGTGATTACACAAAATCGATTTTTCATTGGAACTCGAATTACCCTGAGTGAGTAATGAGGGACATGCAGTGGACGTATTTACGCACTAGAAAGCAGCTGACTGTTGAATGAAGATTTATGTTGTGGAGCAGTTAAACTGGACAATGTAATGAGTAAGTGCGGTTGCATAACCGGAGTAGGTCAGGAAGATGATAATTACACGCATTAACCCAGAATGTGCCACGTACTGCATTCTTCATATTCCGATAAAGCAATAACACGCTTTCAAGAAGATTCCTAATTCACGCTCAGAAGGATTGTAGAATATAGCAGATTTTTCGAAATGTAATACCCATCCCAAATTCGAAGATATATTAAGTAAAAAAAAATGTACAGGGAACACAGATTTTCAATGTTTACACATATATTTGTGCTTAAAGTTTTATTGTCCTTCTCCAATCGTCCCTATCCATCCTCTTGTTCTCATCCAGTTATTTCTTGCATCCATGAGTTCCGAAGTCTTCCTTTCTTTCTTCTTCCAGGTGGACACAGTTTCAATGTTTTTTCTGGAGAACTTTACTTCTTGTATTCGTCAAACATGTCCATACCAATTAAATTCTTCTGTACGTGTGTATGCCACTGAACTCCTCCTAAACGACTGGATCGATTTTGATGATTTTTTTTGTGTGTGTGTTTGAGTGGGTCCCTGGATGAATTAGATGCAAAATTAGACCCGGTAGGTAGCGCTGTGATCGGGTTAGAGGATTTTTTTACGATTTTTTAAAATATGTGTTTAATTAAGATTTTTCGCATATCAGAACATACAACCCCATTTCACCTCCCATCACCCCTATATATATTTTTTTTGTTAAAAATCAATAATTGACCGTTAAAACCTTCTGAAAAGTTAATGAATTATTGACCTTCTGACTGTGAGATTAATTCACAGTTATATTTGTGTATTATAGGTGGCGCTGATGTCGAATTTTGTGGTATTTGACAAGTACCAACTATCGTCCGGCCTTGACATGAGAATTGAATGGCCCATGATAAAATGCTCGGACAGGACAACATTTGACGGGTCCGCTAGTATCTTATATAATCTACTATTGAATATTTAATATTAATTTTTTCTCATATGGCTTTATTTATTTATCTTTTTTTCTATTTTGAACACCTTGTTGCTCTCCTCAAGAAATCAATTTCCATAGACATAAGTTTTTGTTGAATTTCCATACTTCAGCTCCATGTGCGACAGTACGACAGTACGTCTCACTATTCAAATATATACTTGTAACTTAATTTTCCTGGTGATATGTCTGTTCCATAGGACACCATTTATCATTGCTATTATTGTTCTACCTTTATTTATTGTTATTAATGTCACTTTCTTGCCCATCATCTTTGTCTAATATATATATACTGCAATTCGGATCATCATCTGGTCAGGGTGAAAATCAGACAACGGCTATCGCTTATGAGAGGAACTAACTCTAAAGATGATTTTGAAAAATTTGATTCAAAAACTTGAAAAATGATTAAATGCGGCAATAATACCAAATTAAAATTGCTAATAGATTTGAGCTACTGAAATCTTCAGATGACAATGTGGAAAACGAACAACAAACTGATATAAATAAAGAATGGGAGGCTATAAGAGATAGGCCTACTATTAAATTGTTAGCATCAGAAAGCATTGGTTATTTAAAAAAGAGGTAAAACAAGAAATGGTTTGATGAGGAATGTACCAACACTGTAAAGAAAAGAAAGCTAGCAAAAATGAAATGGTTTCACGAGCCAAATGACGTAAATTTGGAGCAATTGGGTAGTGTTAGACGGGAAACCACGAGGTTACTAAAGAGTAAAAAGAGGGAATATTTGAGAGAGAAGATTAATGATCTGGAAATGAATGCAAAAAATAGGTACATTAGAGAATTATATCAGGGAATTAGGATAGAGAAGAAAGAGTTTCAGGCTAGAACAAACATAATTATGAATGAAAATGGGGACATGATTGCAGATTCTAGGAATATATTAAATAGATGGAAAAGTTAATTTAATCAATTATTAAAAGTACATACACAACAGGATATTGAAGAGGATAATTTACAGACAGCAGAAATGCTAACTGCTGTGGCAAGAAGTAATAGACTCGTGAGTACTAAAACGTACCATTAATAGTAATAACTGGAAGGCGCACAAAACGTACACACGAGTCTATTACCAACTTAGAAACCCAAACGAATGGTAACTACCCCTCTAAGCTATAATGAATAACATATACACTCGGAGTGGGGATGGCGGCTTTATGGGAGGAGTCATCGCCCTTATAAGGCGAGGACGCGTGTGAAAACTCTCTCACGCTCCTACGTTCCACAATAGTCAAGTTCTTCAGTAACCGTTCGCGAAGGTGATATTAAAACACGTGGGCGGAAGTAATTCATCAACTCCACACCGAGTGAAGTATAAAACACTGTAGATATACAAATGTACTTACAAATGTATCCAATAAACTAAAATAATAAGTGTATAATTTAAAACATCCCTGAGTGACCATATTCTACCCTGAGCGAACCGGCACACTGCAGAACCAAGTGCAACAGAGGTTGAAATGGCGATAGAAAAATTGAAGCTGTATAAAGCATCAGGTTCAGATGAGATCCCAGCAGAACTGATAAAATCAGGGGGAGAAAAATTGATGGACAAGATACGCCAGTTGCTTAATATGATTTAGGATAAAGAAGCTCTTCCAGATGAATGGAAAGAATCGATTATCGTACCAATTTATAAGAAAAGAGATAACACTGATTGCAACAACTATAGGGGCATCTCATTACTTTCAACTTCGTACAAAATTCTTATAAATATATTAGTAAGCAGACTTACTCCTTATATTGATGACATTCTAGGAGATCATCAATGTGCATTTAGAAGAAACAGGTCTACAACAGATCAGATTTTTAGTGTAAGACAGATTTTAGAAAATAAATGGGAATATAATGGTACTGTACATCAACTATACGTAGACTTCACAAAGGCATACGATTCATTTAAGAGCGAGAAGTTATATAATATCCTGCCAGAGTTCGGAATTCCTAAAAAGTTAGTTAGACTTATACGAATATGTCTAAATGACACAAAGAGTAGGGTGCGTGTAGGCAAACAGTTTTTGGATAGTTTTGAAGTCCACAATGAGTTGGAGCAACGAGTTGCATTATCTCATCTACTATTTAATTTTGTACTAGAGAATGCCATCAAATCTTTAGAGGATGAAGAAAGCCTACAACTCAATGATTATGCTGATGATGTAATACTATTGGGGGGATAGCGAGGAGATACTAAAGACCAACACGCACACACTACTGAGTAACACTAAGAAATTGGGACTGGAAGTAAAATCAATAAAACTAAATATATGGTCACACATAAAAATACATTATATAATGGAAATGGAAAGCTGCTAACAAATGAGGGAAATGTTGAGGAAGTGGCTGAATTCAAATACCTAGGAACAATAATCACAAACAGGAATGAGATGCACAAATAAATTAAACACAGGCTCAATTCTGGAAATGCGTGCTATTATGCATTGCAGAGACTCTTGATGTCCCAACTCCTTTCAAAAAAACGTTAAACTGAAAATATATAAAACTATTATTCTACCAGTTATATTATATAGGTGCGAAACCTGGACTCTTACTTTAAGGGAGGAAATGAGATTACGAGTTTTTGAGAATAAAGTTCTTAGGAACATTTTTGGACCAAAGAGAGATGAACAGACAGGTTAATAACAATGACATAACAATGAACTACATGGTCTTTATATGAGCCAGATATAATAAGAACAGTTAAGTCTCGTAGACTGCGATGGGCAGGACATGTTGCGCGTATGGGGAATGAAAGACGTGCATGGAAGCTTCTTGTAGGAAAGCCAGAGGGAAAACGCCCAGTTGGTAGACCAACAATGAGGTGGGAGAACAACATTAACTATGATTTGAGGGAAGTATATTATACAAGGAATGATTGGAAAACATTGGCACAGGATACGGATGTATAGAGAGCTTATGTCCGCGCGGCCATAAATTACGGGTTCGATAGAGCCAGTGAGTTAGTTATATACATAATTATAAACAGTTATTTATGTTACAGGGGTTGAAAATTAGATTTTACAGATTAGTTTATAAGTTTACGGTAAAAGCAAAGCTCAGGTCGTAATTTTTAAAGGACGTCGTAAAACATTTTAGATTCTTGTAATATAAGCTTACATAATTGTATACAATTGTATTTCATATTATGTCAAATTAAATTATTTTAATACATAAATATTAACATGTACTGTACGTAAACTATCCAATGACTGATACAAAACGAGGCTCTTAAATATATTCACAATGAAATTGTTCGAATGGAATGCTGAGGTTATTAGAGTTGAAGATAAAATAGTAATAAAAGTAATATATCCAAAGTATATGACAACATTCCATATGGAATGCAGAGGATGGATCATGATTCTGAAAGGTCTTCATTGTTTTAACTATTTGACGAAAGAAATTCAATTTAGTTGAGGACGACTGATATATCAGAAACTTATTTTAATATTCTATTACATAATCTGAACGGTGTTTTACTATGAATTTTAGAAGTATTGATTAAACAATTTATCCTAAAAAGTTAAAATAAACATTTGCGGTTAAGTTGTTTAAGAATGCCAGTTGATCGAAGAACATTGTGCAATAAGTGTTTAATTCTGAGGTTTCAAATCACACTTCGGGTTGAAAATGCAGAACGAATAGCGAGTTGAGACAAAGAAGTCGCCAAAAGCCTGTCTTGAAACAAGAAATACAACTGCCATATGACGTAGTGTATTCGGACATTACAATGCAATGAAACCTGGACCCGCTCCAAAACTGATAAAATAAAAGTTGCATAAGACAGCGTGAGACCCTAACATTCTATTCATTTCCATTTTCACTCTACTTATTAAATTTATTAAAATATTTAGAGACTTTCCATTGTCAAAATTTTTTAACCGAAAAAATTAAAAAGATTGTCTAAGAAATAATCAGTTTTCAGGAGCATAGCTTACACAATGACTGTACGTCATAACCTAAAACTGAATATTATTTCTACAAACTTTTTAATTAAGACTTCAATTTTATAAATAAAAGTTGACTAGTTTAGTATAAACTTAAAATATTTATGCATTTGACTTAATAAAATCAAATAATTTATTTAAAATATTTAAAATGTGAAAATCATATTATTTCCATAAAAATATATAAAAATACAGCGAAGAGGATTTGATCGTTGGGTTCATCTGCACATCACCAGAGGGTGGTGTATTATTTTAAACAATTGAAAAACTAGTTTTTTTTTTTAAATTCTTCCAAATTATTGACTAAAGCATAATAATCTTAATCTACTTCTTATAACAATCAGTGAGGTTTTCGTAGTTACTTTACATTCTGACAAAACACGCTATCGAAACATACAATTCAGGTTCAACAAAACATAAAATACACTTTAGTGATGATTTCGTATAACTACATAAATAAACTTTCCTTGACTTGTCAGGAAGTATACTAATATTTACATCTTGGAGTCCTTTTAAATTTTTTCGTGATGAACCGTGAAAATCGTCTTCTTCATTCATTTTTACTTTGAATTCACATATGACACTAGCATCCAGAATTGCAGAATATAATAACAAGGTTTGTTGATTTATACATCTGTAATATACGCTGAAAATTACAAAAACACCACCCTTACAACCAACAGATCTTGCCATCCAGATTTTCCAACTACAGAAGAAAAAGTACATGAAAGAAGATCGTGAACAACTGGAAACTAGACTTATAGAGTATTAGATCGTATGTATACAGTTTGATGGGTGGAAACAAACGTGGCAGCCGTTGAGGCGAATTTTGAAATATCAGCTTTCAGGTAAGCCCCACATTATATGGGTCCTAGTGAATTCAATTGAGCTATAATGTTCATCATTAAACACAAATACAGCGGATGTGACTAGAAAAAAATTTCACTTTCGTCGACTCAAAAACATTATTTAAGATATTAAGACTTGTCAGAATAAATGACGGGGTCATTTGCAGCGAATGGACCCAAACCGACTGCCAAACAAACTTTATTCCATTAATCTAAATGTAGCAGAAGCAGGGAAAAGCTAAAACAACGGCAGACCTGTCAAGGGCATCTTGAGACTTAGAGACAGATTCAGAAAAATAACCTAAACCTAAGGTGCTTCATTATGATACAATATTACAGTCTTCCCAATGGCTGACTATATATATTCTCTGAAGGTGTATTATACACTTGAAAAAAGTTCAGGAACTTTGAATATTTAAACTGGTTGATTTTCCATAGAACTTTTGTATTTTGGCTAACATGAACAACGGTTTCTAAAACAAGTTGAGGTGAAACTGATAGAAATACAAAATTAAGAAAAGAAAAAAAGAAAGACTTTTACAGAATATGAATTGCATTGTATAGTTATAGCATACACAATAATATATGTTACGTTGGTATCTTATATTTGCGTAAATTATGGAAAAACGGTAGTCATTATTTTAGTTTCTTCACGCACTGTCAATGGTTATGCGTCACGAGATCTTCGTAACTCTTTTTCCCATCAGAGGGAAGTTTCGTTTTCGTGTTTTTCTCACGTGAAAAATGTCATTGTCCTCTACCTGTAAAGAATAAGAACATAAACATTACAAAATATATGAATACTCCTTCAGCATGAAGCAACCAAAGAGTAAAGCGGTTATTTTCGAATTAAACGTTTTACAAATTAAAAAAAAACACAAACAGTGTAATGCGATTTATTGGATATATGGAGAGCTTATGTCCGCGCGGCCATGAACCTACGGGTTCGACAGAGCCAGTGAGTTAGTTAGTAATGCGATTTATTAAATTTATAATTCAACGTTTTATCGTAAGAGATTTTAGGGCAGATGGTAACTTAGCATGAATATATTATTCTTGTAGAATGTGACAACTGATAACCGACCAGAATGTATAGGCCTATATGTAGTTTTTGGTAAGATGAAAGTACAAAAAAACTAATTAGATGTCAAAATACACAACACAGAATTTAGGGACAAATGTCATATTCAAGACATAACCAAATTTATTATAGATAGACGAAAATATTGGAAGGGTCGTATAGAAAGAATGGAAGATAACCGACTTGCAAAAAAGAGCTAAAGAAGATAGACCAATGGACGGGAGAAGAACAAGAGGAAGACAAGCCAAGAGATGGATAGACAGTGAATGCACATCCAATACGTCTTCCTCTGAGGAGTGATTTTGGAAATAAACAGGATGAAAATCCTACAAATTAAGTTTAAGAAGAAGAAGAAGAATTAGATATGGAGACAGAAATAATAAAGTACGTGATATAAACATTATAATCGTGTAAACATAGATATGCATTATGGCTAGAATAAGTTGCCAACATACGATGGCAACTACGCTGACTCAGTTGTCTTGAATTCCATCTGTAGAGGATTCCGTTCTCCAGCATAATTCGAAACTTAGGTAACTTTCGTAAAGTAACGCAAGAAATCAAACCTAACGACCTAATATAATCTAAGGTAATATTAACGATGTAGCCGGCTGGGAGGCCTGTACCAACATGGAGTGAGAAGGAGTGTATGTACTCCGTATGTGAATGTATGAATGTACATGTTTATAAAATACAGATATTCAATTTACTTATTGATATTAACGTGTGGTAAAAATGAGAAAAGAGGCAAATGACCCTCGCGCTTTCAAGAGATATTGTGTAGCCCTATACATTACTATTCCCATAAAATAAGATTTCATTAAAAAATGAAGGGTGTACAGTAATTGGTTTAGGGTTGAGTAAAAACATTCAAGTACCTTCTATGCGTTATCTATTTAATGGTGTATTTGAGAAAAAAATAGAAATCTTCCCCTGTTCTGAGGGTAAGGGTCGTTAACTCCAATAAATCTGAGTAAGCAATGGGGTCCAATCTTTCAGGGAAAGAATTAAGAGATTACATCAAGAGATTCTATATCGTAAAAACTCAGGCTGGGATGAGCAAGACGTAATCTGTATTCAATTTTAAAACCAACACGCCTCAAGGGTTCTATTTATTGCATCAAAATCTCCATGAATATAAACTGGATTCAATTAAATTCTACTTTATAGAAAATAAATTCGGTAATAGTTTCGAGATTTCAGTTAATACACTGCAGTTTTATGACGAGCCCAAGTTAACTTCTAGTGGTCATTATATATATACATATATATATATATATATATATATATATATATATATATATATATATATATATATAGAGAGAGAGAGAGAGAGAGAGAGGGGGGGGGGCTAATGTTATATTGTACATTTTCGCGGATATAAGTATGATTAAGAAAGGTTTCTTAGGTTTTCTGCGTCATGGATTCAAGGTTGGCCTCTGGCAACTGATTCCGTTTTTCGGCATGATACCACATGTTATCATCGAGGTATGATAGGTTCGAGTTATTGGTATAGGTCTTATATACCATACATAATGTATATTTGACATCCTATTGGATAGTGGCTAGTGATCTAATGTGCCGTTAACAGCTAAATATTAGTCAATCGAATTGCGTTTACATTAGGGTCCGAAGCTGTACACCTTCTAAGGGATGACCAAGTTCGATGTTGCTCAACTATGGAATTCTTCATATCTTCTGCATGTTGGATATACATTGTCTGTGGTATATGGTATAAACTCAAAAAAAAACCTTTCTTAATTATATATACACTGCTCAAAACAATTAGAGGAACACTATGAAATATGCAAATATTTTTTCATTGGATAAAGGTACAAACATGAAATTAATAAAGTACATTATTTGTGGTTATTTATTTATTTATTTATTTATTACTCATGACAGTAAAAACAAATGAATAACGCTGACAATTAACTTTTCAAATAATTCCGCTATGTAAGCAATTGAATCTTGTGCTTATTTTTCAAAGTTAAACACTCGTTATATAGAGTTAGTATCGTGTATGGCCTCCACGACATTCGATGACACTTTGGCACCTTCGTGGCATGCTCCCAATAAGATTCTGGATTTCCTCTTGCGGGATATTCTTCCATTCCTCCTTCAGAGCATCTCCAAGTTGCTGCTGACTTTGTGGAGCTTGATGTCGGTTCCTGACCTTCCTGTCTAGAAGATCCCACAAGTGTTCAATAGGGTTGAGGTCTGGGCTGACCGCTGGCCACTCCATTACCTCAATTTCATTCCTCCTCAGGAAATCCCTGGTGACAGCCGCAGAATGTGCCCAGGCATTATCCTGCATAAACAGAAATCCAGGGCCTACTCCAATGGCAGCAGGTACTACATGCTCTTCCAGAACGTGCTCGATATACCGGACAGCATTCAGTCGCTGGGGAACAAGTACAAGGTCCGTACGATTGTTGTACATAACTCCGGCCCACACCATTATGGAACCTCCTCCGAATCTATCAATTTCCTGTACAGCCTCTGCAGAAAATCTTTCTCCTGGCCGTCCCCACACCCTCAACGTGTAAGACGATACCTGGATTCGTCCGAGAAGAGCACAGACTCCCACTGGTTCAGGTTCCAATCACCATGGTTTTCAGCATACATACGTCTTGCTGCCTTATGCCCATTTGTTAAGCGTGGTTTTTTAACGGGCCTTTTTGGACGAATATTCTCTTTCCTTAATCTGTTCCTTATGGTTTGGTCTGAAATCGGATTCCGGAAGCCATATGAAGGTCATTCTGCAGGTCTTTTGCAGTTTTTGTACGCTGTCAAAGAGCAGAAAGAACATCCTGGGGGCTTGCTTTAAATTTACGGCTATGGCCACGTCTTCTACAATACTGATCTGTCTCTCTGTGCCTGTTGCGTAACCTGGACACCACGGAAGAAGAAACCTCAAGCTCTCTAGCCACTTGTCGCAGAGATTGACCTTGTCGTAAAAGATGTAGAGTATGATACACTTCAAACTCATTTAAATGCCTCATTTTGTCAGAGACTTCAATAAACAAGGCAATAATCAATATTCGTCACTATAGCAACATCAGGAAGCTTACCAATTAGAAGTGGCCAGTGCCTTCCAAAATAAAAAAATTCTCTATATTTGTTATTTGAGGTAATTTCTCGTATTTAGGACATGGATCTATAAAATTTGTATTCAATGATAAAATTAATAATTCAATTTACATGTTGTCCAACTTTCAGCATCACAGCTTTAAAAACAATTACTTATTCAATTTATTACAAGTGTTCCTCTAATATTGTTTTGAGCAGTGTATATGATTCGGGATATGTACAAAGAAGAAAATTATGTTTCAAGTTCTGTTACATAGCATTTTATTATAAGGATCTGAAACTTGGACAGTAAGTAGACAATAAGTCAACAAGCTGTTAGCAGTAGAAATTGATTTTTGGAGGCGATCAATAAGAATTTCAAGACGGGATAAAGTCAGAAAGAGCACAATAAGGGAAATTATGCAAGGTGAAAAAAAAATAGAAGAAAAAACGTTTGAAATTGTGTTGACATCTCATACGAATTGAAGAAGATCGAATACTAAAGCAGATCCTTGATTGGAAAGCTAATGGAAGAAGTGGAAGAGGCAGACCTAGAGAACGTTGGATAGATGGAGTGAGGAGAAGTATGGAAGTTAGATATTTGAGGGAACAAGAAACTTTAGAGAGAAACCTCTGGCGACAAATAATGATATGGAAGAATAATATTAAGCATGATTTAAGGTATGTGAATTATACAAGAAATTACCGGGAAACATGTCTCAGATATTTATATAGAAGATCTTAGACAAAGAATGAGATAATTATGGGCTAAAAGGAAAACAAAGAAACGATTGTAAGTATTTTAATAGTTCTACATGAGTTACTACGTAATATAATAATAATAATAATAATAATAATAATAATAATAATAATAATAATAATAAACTATGACTCATGGAACTCATTACCTATATAGGGGGGACATGTACGCAAGGCCATGGACCTTAGGGTTCGATAGTGTCATTGAGTTATTATTATTGAAGTAAACCTGAAAAGGAAGAGTTTGCTTAACTGCTACAGAACATGAAATTATGTTGTAACTGCGCTGACAGTTGGAAACAAAGGCAAACCCAAATTAATCAGACTGTGGGAGAAATTGCGTTCTGTGAACATCCAGTAATCCTCTTACAATCGAAACCTGAGAAATAGCGAAACTGTGCGTCATCTGTAGCGGACAGACCTGTCTTTTCCTTTGTAACTATCACAGCAGGCACTTCACCCACTCTTTGATATTCACTATCCCAACTACCAAAACCCTTTAATCAAGAGTAATATGACAATTTTCCATCTACAAACCTATTCCGTCAACATTCAATTACCTAAATGTCATTAAAGTCAGTGTATGCTTGTGCACGTTAAATATGCAACCTTTGTAACATAGCCCAGCATTTGAAATGTTGTTTCGTCTCCGATTCTTTAAGAGGGGGGAGGAGAATATGAATTTTTAAGAATAAAGTTCTTAGGAAACATTTTGGACCAAAGGGAGATGAATGGAGAAGACTACATAACAGTGAACTATACGGTCTCTATTGGAAACTAGTTATAATATACACAGTTAATCAATACTTATAAAATTAATTGTAAAACACCATTGAGGATATGCAATATTCAATTCCATTTCACAGTAATTCAGCCCGAGGAGACAGGTCTTTCACAGCAATCATAGCATTTTCATGCTATACTTTGTAGCTTTACTAGGGAATTACAGGCGTGGTAGCTTCCCGTTTCTTTCCACACCGGTAAAGGATCATGATAATGATAAGGATGATAATGATGGCCGGATAATTTTCGAGGATCGTTGGGCCCCAAGCTTCCTGACATTTGTCTTACAGGTAAGGAAAAACCCCGAAAAAACCTCATACAGGACCCTGTCCCGACCGGGGATCGAACCCGGGCCCGCTGCGTGACAAGCCAGCACGCTACCTCGAGACCACAGCGGTGCAATATAATGTTAAAATATTACAATAGTCCATGGCTGTAGTCTCGAGATAGCGTGCTGTCTTGTCACGCAGCGGGCCCGGGTTCGATCCCCGGTCGGGGCAGTTTTTCTGGGTGAGGTTTTTCGGTTTTTTCCTCACCTATAAGACAAATGTCAGGAAGCTTATGGCCCAACGGTGCCCGAAAATCATCCGGCCATCATCATCATCCTTATCATTCTCATCATAATCCTTCACCGGTGTGGAATGCAACGGGAAGCTACCACTTCTATAATTCCCTAGTAAAGCTGCAAAGCATAGCATAAAAATGCTATGATTGCACTGAAAGACCTGTCCTCGGGCAGAATTACTATGGATGGATGGATATTAAAATAAGTACCTGAAATAGCAGTCGTCCTCAACTGAATTAAATTCTGTTTAATAAACTTCGTCAAGTGGTTAAAACTATGAAGGCCTTTCAAAATCATGTTTCATCTTCTGCATTCTATTTGGCATTCGTAGTTTTAAATATTTGACAAAGTTTCTTAAACAGAGGTGTAATTTAGTTGAGGACGACTGCTATTTCAGGTACTTATATTAATATTTTAACATTATCTTCTTCTTATTTTAATATTTTAACATTACCTTCTTCTTATTTTAATATTTTAACATTATCTTCTTCTTACTTTAATATTTTAACATTATCTTCTTGTATCTTTTAAGCCCATGTTTCCCTTAACAGAGATTTAGGCGCTCTCCCCCTATAGGGAAGAATTTGAACCATACTAATTTAGTTACACTTGTTTTCGTATAGATGTAATTTTGAGTGGTATGTGGTCAGCGTTCCGCCTCATACTGACATCTAGGAAACCAAGGTAGTACTAGGACGGGAAAAATTCGGTAAATTTTGCTTAGAGGCATTTCATTCAGGCTTCAGGATCTTTTACGAGCCTGAAAATTTTCAGACTCGGGACCCACGGCTTAAAGTCCCTCCTGGAAGACTTGCTCCTTGGATTTTTCCATCCTAAAAAATCCATCGGGCCGGGTTTGGACCCGCGACCCTCGGGACCAGATTCAAGGAGCATAACCACTAGTCCACCGCGGTTAAGAACAGTTAAATCTCGTAGACTGCGATGGGCAGAGCATGCGGCATGAATGGGGAATGAAAGAGGTACATGGAAGCTTCTTGTAGAAAAACCAGAGGGAAAACGCTCAGTTGGTAGACAAAGAATGAGGCGGTAGAATAACATTAACCATTATTTGAGGGAAGTGGTTTATACAGGTAATGATTGGAAAACATTAGCTCAGGATAGGGATGGATGGAATGCTTATGTTTGCGCTGCCATGAATCTATGGGTTCGAAAGTGCTAGTGAGTGAGTGAGTTAGTTCTGTCTCCGATTGCAACATACATTATTGCTCTATTTCTTCAACCACACGTTTTCAACCTCAACACCCCTTTACATTTCTGCTCGTTTCCATTCTTCCCACCATAATATACGATGCTGATACAACGTAACTATCTATAACTCGACATCGATCATCTCGTTATTCCTCATCCTTCCTTGTTTCGCCTACTTGCTTCTGGAATCCAGTACCCAATCTCCATCCTTCTCGAACAAGGGCATCTTCTTGAATTTTTTTTCAAGAAATAACTCTTGGTACCATGATTTTCTTGGTCTCCCCCGTATATCTCTCCCTGATGTTGTCCATTAAAATATTTGTTCAGTTCCTCATTGTTGTTGCATCCTTATTAGATGAACTCCTCTTTCAATTCCATCACATTCTCCTCTACTCCCATCCGTCTGCTAATCGTTTCACTCCGGACTCTGCAATCTCGATACTTCTTCGCTTCTTCTCAAAAATATCTATTTCAACTCCTAAAAGAGTACTTTTGTATGCTTCATCCATAATCCCTATTTCACTGTTGTAACATAAAATACTTTCAACAATGGTTTTCCCAGGTGTACTTTTGTGCTCCTGGAAATATTCTATTCCTACCATATTGAATTCAGGAATACTCGTACAAAACGTATTTTTGCCTGTTCAATCGATAATTGAATATTTGAAGATCCAATTTCCTCTTTTGCAACCATAGTAACCAGATAATTAAATTTATTCAATTATTTAATTGATTACCGTATCCCTCAGCAATAAATATTTTATATCATCATTTGAATTATAATATTAAAAATTATGTTTTATTAATACTAAATTCCATTTAATTACAAACAATATAAGGAATGCAATATTTCTTCATTATATCAAGCCGGTAATTTAATCATTAGGCCTATCATTATTATAATAATTATTATTACTCATATTTTAATAAATGGTTTTGACATGTAGAAAGAATGAATGTAACAAGATTACAAGAAGCAGCATTTAACTACAAGCCAAGAGGATGAAGGAATATTAGGCCAGTGAAGAAATTGGAAGAATAATTGTGAGGTGGAACAGGCAATTTGCCTAGACCGTGAAGGGAAGAAGAATAAGAATAAGAATAAGATTATTATTATTATTATTATTATTATTATTATTTTAGTATATTTTGTACTTTCCTTACCATCTGTACATTGTGCAATGTATAGGCCTATTATGTGTTATGAATTTAAATATTGATAATTTATAATTGTTAATAGAGAATTTGTATGATTTAATTCAGATGAAGTGGAAGAGAAGACCTTACGGTCTTAACTCCATCAGACGAAATAAACATTTTTTATATATTATTTTTATCGTGTGTTCCTTATTTATTCATAATAGGGTTATGGTACCAGATTTTGTAATTTAAAACAGAAAAACTGAGATATGTAGAAGATCCCTAAAGAAACATACGTACAATACCAACTCGGAATTTACGTCCCTGTAAATTTCAATATGCATATTGACGTCATCGTTTGCAACACAGGTAGACCAAGCTTTTCACCAGGCGACACTAAAAAGCGTTTCCTCTTTTCTCCTAGTTGAATAATGATCATATATAGCTTCCTGCCACCTTACGTCATTAAAGTCTAACTAATAGATTATTAGCCTATGTATAAAACATTTCTTGCAAACGTAAATTAAACACTATTAGGCCTATATCTCAGCCTCGAAAAAAACTAAAAACAATACAAATATACAACAAAATAGCAATGCCAAAACAAACTACACAGTAATTTCATCTTCATTTAATGACCTAAAATACTTAAACCGTGAAGAAATTTCGGTATAACTGAAATATACAGAAGTTAGCCCTGGTGGAATAGTGGTTACAATTTTCATGTCTTGTTCGAAGGTTCGGGGTTTCAGACTCGATAGATATTTTTCATGGCATAAACATCTTGAATATAGATTCCTTCGGAAGAAAATCCTTGATCCCATATCGTAGACACGTAACGCGAAAGAACCTCAAGCTTGATAAATAATCCTCTAAGAAAAAGTTTAGACTTGTTGGCTCTTTCATGCCAAGATTTGATTTGCAACGATAATGACCTTAGCTTTAAAGAGTATCGTTAAATAAAATAATAGCAATAGCAAATATACATGCCTTCTTTCGGCACTGTTAGATTTTCAAAGGGGATGAGTGTATGGAGAATGCAACTAATAGGTTGCACTATAGGCCTATATTGAAATGTATACTATATTAGTTAACTATTTAATGGCACACAAATTATTTATATTTTATTAGGAATTATTACCGGTATGCCAATCATGATTTTATAAATATAATAAAGAGTGCGGCATAAGTCAATTAACCACTGCACATGGTTGCAAGGAACAAAATAAGATTGGTTGAAACTTGGGTTTGAATACGGGACCTTCAGAATATGATCCCAAACACTACTGCCTGAGATAATTTGCTAACTGGGAAAAATTTCGGTAGTTGTTTTCTGTATAGGCCTAGATGTTGTAAGTTACAGAAAATAATATATTTACATTTTCGGTTAACCCTAAAAATTCGCAGTGTATCCTATAGGATACATCAATTGTTTTAATGTATCCAATAGTTTTAATAAAACAGAAGAAAGCTCACAATAAGAAATTACTGAAATGTGTGTGGAATTACACAATAACCTAATAATAACAGTTATTCACGATTGTTTTCAGTGCGGTCCGCCACATTTAAGCAACTGATACGAGAAATAATAGTTTTATTATTGTTATGCGAGATTATGGATACACAGTTTATGAGGAAGTTCATGGTGTGGCCGCTAATGGAAGTAACAGACGAATATATAATATTGCATTTAGACCATCTTCTAAAATCGGTATGATATTTGTATATCTGGCATATCTTGGCAAAGAGAGAGATGGAGATATAAGGGCAGATCCTTGACCGCTTTTGCCCAGTAACAAAGAAAGAACCCACCCTGTTGTCAGTTTTCGTCTTCCCCCTTTCCCTATTAACATCTGTAGAAGAAACACCGACAGTACTGGAGCGAGTGAGAGAGATGAGTACAGCTGTCTCTTTCTACAAATTTCTTGCAAAGTTAAACGAGACGAACAATAGATCCCACAATCGGTTTTGAGACTCATAGTGGTCAATCTGAGGAAGTTGACTGTGAAAAGAAAGCCATATATGAGCTAACAATTGACAATTACAAAGATAAATACCAATTAGATAGTATAACTGTCACAGGATTGATGATCGGGGCAAGAGGTACTATACCAGGATTCTTAGCTAAATTTTGGAATTTCTTAGATTTGGTCAGAGTGTATCTTTCTAAAATTACCATAGCTGCCATTAGAGAATCAATTTCAATTTTAAGAAACCGCCTTTACAAAATTTATACTTTATAGTATGTATACTTTAATTACAATTTGAAATTTTTAAATGTATTTACAAAATGAATTTCAATTTCGAAAATTAATTGTCTGTATCACTTTGTCCTTGAGGCAATCCTCTAATGAAGAAAGTTATATATAATAATATATATAAGGGTTAACTGCCGTATGCTGCACCCTGTACTTAAATAAGTTAATTATATGAGGACCAATTGCAAGTCACGGAGGGAAACAACAGGAATGTCGCAATATAATGAAAACAGAAATAATTCTGACTTTAGGTACAAATGTTTTGAACCATTTAATTAGTGGTGATAACATGGAATGTCGTAGAGAAATTAATGATTCTAGTTTTGCTATACTAAGGAAAATAAGAATTGTGTGTATGTTCTAATGCCACCCACTTCACTTTATGTGCTTCGCTATCCGCGCTGGGCAGATAGATTGTCAATTTTCAATTTATGCACCACGTCGGCAGACCCCTGTTTATATAGATGAAATATTCTTGTACCGGGTTGTCAGCCCTGCGTGACGGCCGCCTTTACCCCCAGAACAAGCGTCTGGTACTCATTTATGTTCGAGGCTGAGTCGACCCCAGGACCCTAGTGCCACCAGAGGGTTTGTGTCAGTTTAAAAATCCTGACCCCCCACGGATTTTTTAATTGACCCAAACCCTCTGCCGGCACTATGGTCCTGGGGTCGACTCAGCCTCTAACAGAAATGAGTACCAGACGCTTGTTCTGGGGGTAAAGGCGGCCGTCACGCAGGGCTGACATCAAGTGCCGATTGTCTAGAAAAGTGTGAGCCTTAACCTCCTACTACCCCAAGGGCCTCCTGAGGCTGTCATGGGATCACTTTATTGTGTACAGAGAGGAATGTAGCATGAGTATATGTTTGTGTGTTTTGTATGAGGGATCATAAAGAAGACAAGGGAGAAGGTGAAACACGGTGCCGGCACATAGCCTACTCCTATCGAAAAGCACCGGGGAGCCGCCAGGGTTAACGTCCCTATCTAATGGACGAATCGCTATCAACAGTGCCATATGTCTTCTCAACATATGAAATGCGGAGAGGTTTGCAATTTAATGCAGGAATCTAGCTATTAAAAATTGTACAGGACTATCTCTCCTGGCCCCGAGAATGAAAAGTTTGCAATTAAATTAAATTAACAAATAAAATGTTCAACCCAACGGGTATCGAACTCGGGCCTGTAAGTCAGGAAGCAGGCATGCTAACCACTGAGCCAGCACGCGGACAAATTCATTGTTTTAATTTAAACAATACAATTAAATTTTCTCAATTTTTGTTTTTTTATGGTAATACTAGCTTTTCATTGTGGTCTTCAATCATTAACATAGTTTTTTCTTAATACATAAAATTTTACACATGTTTCTGGGTATAAAATGCTATTCTGCTTATCAGCGCTAATGAAAACGCTAATTTCAAGAACTACATGAATATCCGATCTCCATTTATGTTAAACTGTTAATAATTCTTACCAAAGCAATACTCTGTATTAAATAAATTTGTGATTTCAAGATCTGGTATGTTAACAAACATTGTATCTTGAAAATTATTCGCGATGTCATAAGACCTGCAAAATATATTTCCATTAAGATGCTTCTCTCTATTCCCTTCAAACAGTCAATTTAAATGAAATAATGATGAAACCAGAAGCTTGTTTAAAATACACTTTGCTATTTCCAAGTTCTTAATTGAATTCTTGAGTATTTATTTTACGATCTTGACCCAGAAACTAGATTTAATTATTAAACAATATTTCGTTATTAAACATGAAATGCCATAGACCGATAGAGTACAATACAGTAGTTTCAGGTTTGCTAACCCTTTGACAGAGTTAATATGTTAAGTATGTAATAATTTACAAAATAGGAAAAGCAGTATGATTAAATTGAATATATCTTCCAAATGAATGAAAATAATCGATTATCGTACCAAGCTATAAGAAAGGAGATAAACTGATTGCAACAACTACACGGACATCTCATTACTTTCAACTTCGTACAAAATTCTAACAAATGTAAGAATATCCAAGACTTATTTCGTATATTGACGACTTAATAGGTGATCAGCATCGTGAATTTAGAAGAAAACGTCTACAATAGATATTTACGGCAAGATATATTTTAGAAAAGAAGTGAGAATATAACGGTATTATACATCAACTGTATGTAGACTTAAAAGGCATAGTATTCGATTAAGAGGTAGAAGTTGCTAGTAGGCCTATCCTGCTGGTTTCCGGAATTCCTAAAAATACTTATTGGAATGTTATTAAATGACACAAAAAGTGAGGTACGGGTAGCAACATTTTCAGATACTTTTGAAATTCACAATGGGTTAAAGCCAGGAGATGCATATCTCCTAATCCATTCAATTTTATACTAGAGTATGCCATTCAGAAGATAAACAAGGCATACAACTCTCAATAATATCAATATATGTTAGCATATGCTATAGGCGACACACATTCTATTGAGCAACACTAAGAAACTGTCGCTGGATGTAATCATCAATAAAACTAAATATAATAGAAATGGACAGTTAAAATTAAGTAAATTTTGAGGAAGTAGCTGAATTCAAATACCTAGGAACAATAATAAATTACAAACTGTAATGATATGGAAAAATATAAATACTAGGACATTCAATAGGTAATGGAAACACTGCTATAACACCATAAAATATTTATTTATTTGACATCATGAACTTCACTTATAGTCTCCTGCCAAGACAATAACACGTTGGCAAATATTTGGAATACGTCGCACTCTATCTGCAGCATAATTTTTGGGTATATATTTTTTATCTATATGTATTCTATTTTTTAGATGAAGGGAGTATAGTCAGTAATGATTGAAGAAAAATCTCCACCCCTAAGGTGAATCTACTAGTCCGTAGTGACGGAAGTTAACGCTTGAGTTACAACGGCAAACTTGAAAGTAAATGAAATTACTTAAGTCTTTACAATTTAATGTGTTTTAATTCTTACTATAGCGAAGGGGATTAAAGCTCATGCCAGGAAGTTTTCATGAACAGTGAGAATTCCGTGATAATCGTTGCGTGACGTAAGGGAATTTCTTAGCATGCCTTCCTTCCCTTTCTATATTATTTTGTCCTAAAATTAACCTTCAGCACAGATTAACATGCTAAACTATATTTTTATAATCAATATACAATGTTGGGTTGAGATTTAATTACCACGATATCTTTCACCATTAATCAACATTTCATAAAACATTAAAATTTATAATGTTAGAAGATTACGGGCTATGTAGCCGTAGTCTATAACTCGTATTTCTTCCAGACGTTTCTCCCTCAACTGCGGTGGACATCTTCAGTGACGAGTGCTTCTAGGTGATGTTACCTTGTCGTAGACTCGGCCACATAGCCCGGAATCTTCTAACATATGATTACCGGCCATGAAAGCCTGCATTCCACCATTAAAATGTTTATTTGGCGCCACGGTAAACTTGCGGGTGGGGACCGTAGTCTAAGCGCTACATCTCACTCTACATTCCAACCCGTAGTATAGACCTGAAAGAAAACGTTATTTCTGTTGTTTGTATAAGTGTTGAGGTAGTTTCTGCCGTGTGCTATAAGCAGTAATTTTTCAGTCAGTCATAATTTTAGCTTTTAGTTTATAATTACTTCTAAGTACAATTCATATTTGAGATGCCTCTTCAGTAATAATAGATGAATAGATATTTTAAATCAGTCAGTAATACCTATTCACCTCTTGTTTCCCCAAGTACAACAATGAAGTCACGGACCTGCTAGTTTAGAGTGAGCCGGGTTTAAATCAGTTGCACATTTTCATACAATATTTTGAATATAAACTCCAAGCGCGACAGGCCTAGAAGGCCCTTGGCCTACCAGCCGACTGCTGGCCTCAAATCCACATGTGTTAATCATAGAGGTAGACGATCATCGAGCCAGTGTAGGGGTGACATGTGGTCAGCAAGTCGGGTCTCCCAGCCGTTATATATGCATTAAAATGTACAGACCTACACACACACACACACACACACACACACACACACACACACACACACACATACAATGCCTGTAGATATGCTCTTAAAGATAGACGCGGTGAAACCAAAGATGTTTAATTACGGAGTAAGCCCCGGGTGGAGTATGGAATGTAAAAGTGCCTATTACTCTAGTTGAGATGTTAAACTGAGTTAAAGAAGAAGAAGATTAGTTTCCTTTCTTTTAGTTTGATTTGTTTATGTTTTTCACTTCTGGTCAGATAAATAAAAAATAATACAACTCAGGCGTTAGGAGGCCCTTGGAGTAGGAGGAGGTTAAGGTTCCAAATCATATGGACAATCTATACGAGATGTCAGCCAGGTTATCAGCCGCCTTTACTCCCAGATCATATGTACAGTATTAATTTACGTTAGGACATGGTGCTGCCAGAAGATTTAGAGACTTGACGCCGTGATCTTCCGGTTTGTAGCGTATTTCCTCAACCAACTACGCTACAGCGTACACCGGTCAGATAAATCCTAATACAATAATAAAGATGATTCTTATTAAATGTATTATTGATTTATCTCGATCACTTTTTGTACTGTTCTGGTGAGTTAATGGTTACCATGTTCACCTCTGCTACCGGAGTCGCGGGTTTAAATCCAACCGAGTCGATGGAATTTTTAAGGGCATAAAAGTGCCGAGCCGAATATACACAGGAAGGAAAGAAAAAGTCATAGGTCTCGTACCGTACATTTACAGAACGTAAAGTAACTTGAAATCTGAAATGAAAGACCTCTGAGAAAAATTTATCGGACCTTTCAATTATAAATTTGAACTCTTAAAATAATATTAGTAATTCCAATCATACTTCCAACAAGCATAGTGCATTAAAGAAATATGGCCAACAGATTCCATTCCTTGTCAGGATCTTAACTTCCCTCCACCTGTTCCCCAATTGCTCAGCTTCCCTTCTCACAGTGTTAGCCAAGTTAATTCTGGGTCTTCTTCTTCTGGGCATTTCTTGAGATTCCATTCCACAACCGTTTTTGTTATATTTCCGTCTCCTCAAAACATGAGCAATCCAATTCCATTTTCTTTGGAAATACCGTATCGCACCGATTTGTCAATTTTCCACAATGCCGTGCTGGAACAATTTTTGGTCAACAATTCTTCAATTCTTACAGAACATCGTTAAATAAAAATAATAAGATCCGTGAATTCCATTACGTTTGTTTTTATATTTTACTCTTCCTTCATTTTAAAACTCGTATTTCTCGACTCAATGAGACTTGTTCTGTCCAGTTCTGATAACTGTAGCCGTCTTGGTGCGTGGCAGAAGGGAACATTGCCGAGTGGGGGAGGGAACTATTGTAGTAGCCAAGCAAAAAACATTTTCTTAATAATAATAATATTAAAATAAATTGTTATAAAAAGGCGTTATCCTATAATGAACACTCTAAACTTACTAGACAACAAAAATATTCACTAACACAGAACTAGTAAATAAGAAAACTCAACGTGTAGTAACTATTTATGTTTTCTAAACTGAGGATAGTTGCTGGCTGTATCTGCAATTTGCCTTCCCCTCTTACCGCACGAAACACCACTGACCCTTCAAAAGCGGCTAAAGAATCCAGAACTGAACTATAGGAAAGCAAATGACCTGGCGGGATGCTTGAAATCAAGGAATCAGAGCTCTGATCCAGGCGGAAAAAGTCATTTTTTGGCACAATAATAAAATTGAAATATTACAAAATAGGGACACAATGAAGAAGCTTGTATTATTAATGATGATAACTTCAATATGACATGTGTTTCCGGTGTTTAATTGTATTAATACATGGAGACGAATGTGTTGAATATTCTTATACTAAATTTGATATGTGTGTGTGTGTGTTATTTTTTAGTTTCTTGTAGGTTCAATTTTAATTGTATAAAGGACAAATCCATACTACAATGAGAGATGTATACGAGATAGATTCATGGATGATTGAGAGGAAGAGAGAATTTTGTTTATATGTTTTATGTATAAGTATAGGTATCTAAATATGTATAAACTGTAGATATATCATCTTCCTTTCGTGGTCGTAGTCCTCAAAGCGATTCTAAGATCTACAAAAATATTCTAACCATCTTCTACAATTTAGTTGGTAGTTCAAATTTGCCTCATGAATCCTGGATCTGGACATACGGCCCATAGTTCGGTTGATATATTTATTTATATATTGTTCTTCAATTGTGCAATGGAAATAAACACGAATTTATGAAGAAAAAAAACAAGATATAAATAGGAAAATGCAGAAATTCCAGCATATTTATGGAACAATCAGGCGAACACTGAGGAACAAAGTAAGAAAGGATACGCAGCTAAGATTTTACTCAACTATGACACTACCAGTGGCGATGTATGAAGTGAGGCCTGGATCCTGAAGGAAAAGCAAAAAAGTAAAATTCAGCGGATATGAGCTTCCTACGAGCTGTGAAAAGTTGTGCAAGAGAAAAACATATTAGAAATGAGTATATTAGAGAGAAACTAAAAGTACAACCACTTATTCAACAAATAGAAGGACACATGAACAATTGGGCAGAACATCTGCAAAGAATGACAGAGGATAGGATACCAAATATGACATAGATGTATAATCCTGGAGGACGAACATCGGTAGGAAGACCAAGAAAGCACTGGGCTGAACAGATGTGAGATCGGAACAGGAAAATACCTAATCCGCGAAGGAAGAAGATGATGATGATGAAATAGGCACGAACGACCATAGCCCGTGCGCACTGGTATTGCAAATGTACGTATCAAAACATGTTAATAAATTCCATTACACTCATTAGACAAGTACAAGGAGTGGAGACTGCTTCCCTCCATCTGTGGTAAGGACCACCGTCGAAGACAGCACAACACAAGATACACAATCCAGCTCAAAGTGGAAGTTGAAATCCCTTACCCCGGAAGGAATCGAACATAAGTCAATGGATTGGAAGGTAGGGACTAACGAACACGAACTCTCGAGAGACAAGGAGTTTTAAATTACATTATAGGCTATGTTTTTTTTTTCAGAAAAGACGCTATATAAATCCAAGATCTTGATTGTAAAAACGGTCAAAATACATCACAGTTCACAATTTCGATAACTGGGCGGTAAATTGAAAGTGAAAGCTGTTGTAATAAATAAACGGTCACGACCTTGTAAAAAAGCGTGAGAGATGTTCATGAAGATTAAACAAAGTTCATTGCATGAAGTAGTTACCCGGAAACAGGCAGTATTTTAAGATAGAATAACAATAAAAAACATATAAGCATTTTGAATCAAAATGGAATTTATGAAGTGATTAATGATGGGTAAATTCTCCAGCATCGTAATTGAAAACACGAAATTACAGTATATAACTCTTCACATTCAGATTTTGTACGTTCAAATAGACTGCATATACATGACACAGGAGTAATTTAACTCTTGGATTGGATTATTACCAATGTATTTAACCTAACAATTATAGATTTAATTTAAAAATCACAAACGAGTGTAAAAAGAGTATTTGTATGATAACATCCAAAGAACCCAAAAGATGTAAAATTGGAAGTAGATGGTGAGATTATTCAACAAGAAATGGCGTTTAAATATTTATTAATTGAATTAGCAAGTTACGGGAAAATAGAAGAGGAAATCAGACAACAGGTTATTAAAGGGAATCAAATTTCTGGAAGTTTTAATGATACAATTTGGAAAAATAAACATTTAAAAACAGAAACTAAGGCCAGAATTTATATAAAACAGTAATAAGACCTATAATAACTTATCAGGCAGAAACAAAAACATTAAATTGGTAACAATAGAAATGAAAATAATTCGTAAAATTGTGGGGAAAACTTTATTGGAAAGAGAAAGAATGGGATGCATATATTAGCAAGATCGACAGCAATGGAATTGCCAAGACTGCAAGGGATAATCTACCGAGGGGCAGAAGACAACATGGAGGTCCCAGAAAACGGTGGCGTGACAACCTAAGATGAGGCAATAAGAATTGAAGAAAGAACAGGTTTAAATCTATTATGGAAGAAAGAAGAAGAAATAAAAGCCCACGGGAAAAATATCCTGTAACAAACTTCGATTTGTTTATTCGACATTTTGAAATTGAGACTATTCACACAGCCCTCCAATCACCTACTACTACATCTTGGCAAGTTTTTAATGTAATAATAATAATAATAATAATAATAATAATAATAATAATAATAATAATAATAATAATTTCAACCTCCAAAGATACTATTGAATCAATGTGTTTCTGACGTATCTTCAATGCAGTAAATTGAAAAGTGTCCCAATATTGTGAAACAATTGAAAAGTTAAAATAAAAGCTTCCATACATAATTGATTCCTGAACATTGCCAAATTTGCTGTAATGAATAAGCAAATTTATTACCCAAAAGAGGAGATATGACGCCCATTCCCTTCAGTTGCCAACTATTATACCAATTCTTCAAAGTGTATGCTAAAAAGATAAAACCGTAATAATTCTCCCAGGAATTAGAATGCAGAACAGCACCAAAGGACTGGAAAAACTTTATGGCTAACATTCCAGCTCGGTCAAGAATGAAAGTGGTTGCTAAGTTTCGCCTGAACTTAGGCCTTCAACACAACATCCTCGCTAACACCATGTTTGGCATCCTACAGTGTCCAAACTGCAGGCTGTGTACTCTTGATGTGAAAATGGACCGAGCTGATCTTCAACCCTGCCCTGTGCTACAGCACACAACAATTTCTGGAAATATGGTTAATTAATTCTTAATAGTACGGCTCAATCCAATCCTTATTAAAGCCAGACATTTTAGAACGAGTGAACGAATTTAAATTTGGGTTATATTTTAACATTTCAAGTTGAAGCTGATATAGCAAAGAAAATAAAACGGGTATAAAATGAATAGTATTATAAAACCATCTCTAGTACAAAAGCACAGAAGATTACGACTTTGTGTGGTTCTTGCAGGACCAGTATTAGGATATGGTAGTGAAACATGGACATTACGAAGAATATATGAATGGGGAATAACGTGAAATGAAATGTGATTTATGCGCCGTACAGCAGGCTATACATAGTGGGACCATAAAAGAAATGAGGGAATTATGGAAGAGTTGGGCGTAGAACTCATTCTCCATCATATACAAAACTATCAGAACAACTGGAAACCAATCATCAACGAATGCCATCTCACAAAATTCCAAAAGCTTCGTTACTATCCTCCAGGCAAAAGATAGTTGGAACGTCCTAAAAAGCGCTGGATGGAAAATTCCTTTTTGCGACCGCAACAGGCCACATGACCTAAAACTTGCATGGATGATAATGAAACCATCTATTGAAATTCCATACTCTTGTTTGATTTTAATAATTGAGTATGAGCCTCAAGTGTAAATAACTTTGACAAATAATGGTAACTCATACATTTTGTCTAGGACTTGGTCTTCCTATCTCAAATTAATCTATATACATATAAAAATGAATATATGCATGTCTGTCTGTCTGTCCGTTATGCGCTGCCAAACCGTTCATCCGATTGTGATGGGGCTTTTTTTTTGCAAAATGTTCAAGAGTTTACCGGGAAGGTTTTAGGCTATAGAGAGTTGTAATATTCAACCTCTTCGCCCTTAAAAATCACCCTTTCTAGAGAAAAACATGTTTTTCGGAACTTTTTGAACGGTTTATATGGCTTACTCTGCATAAACCATAATATATACACCAAATTAATGTACACAGAATTCCGATTGAGGGTCTTTCCACTTTTCAGCGGTTGCCCTTTTACCAGCCGGCTGCTGGCCCTTCTCATCCACATGTGTCAATCACAGAGGTAGATGATCAACAGCCAGTGTAGGGGTGACATGTGGTTAGCATGTCGAGCCCCCCAGCCGTTATAGCTGGTTCCTCAACCTGGAGCCGCTACTTATTGTAGCTACCCAATTGCCTCACGATGCTGGGTGGGCACCGGTCCCATACTGGCCGAAATACCATGAGAAAATTTCTTCCCCCATGGAGACTCGAACTAGCGCAAGTCCCGTAGCTCTGCGCCAAGGCTTCCTACCTTAACCGCTCGGCTATGGCGCGGGACACAGAATTAAGTATCTAAAAAAAATCTACAAGAAAGTCCGCGACAGCAAATGTCTATCTTTTACGGATAACTCATAATAACAATTTTTATATTTCAGTTCATTGATGCCAAAAAGATCGGGATGATTAGAATGCCGGGCAAGCGTAGCAGCGCACGGCGGGGATTCTTTTACAGAGAACTCTCAATAACCATTTGTGTCTTTCAGCTCATTTATGCCAAGAAAATGTATATAAAAATAATTACGATATAAATTTATATTTACTTTTCTTTTTAACTTACTTAATACAGGCTTTCCACTTTACAGCAGTTCGCCCTTAATTCCTGCTTTCCAGAGATTCCTATCTTCCCATTGTCCTTCTTCCAAAACCCCTCTTCATCATGGTATCATATATTCCCTTATACCATGTTCTTCTACTTCTTCCCCTCTTCCTTCCGCCTGGTACCATCCAATCTAACACCCGATTAGGCCATTGTTCATCCGACATCCGTTGTACTTGTCCATACCACTGTAAAGCTCTCTTTGTTATCCTATCGATAAAAGTCTCTTGTGCATCCATTTCATGTCTAATAAGTTTATTATGTATTTCCAATATGTTGTAGCCTGGATAATTTTCTTTTTACTTATTCAACTAAATGGGCGCATAGAAACACATTTGAATTATTTAGGAGTAGCAGCGCACACCGGATATTAGCTAGTTATCTATGCGCGTAACCAGGTATATTTGTAAGGTGAAATTTATATACATTTTGCATAAAATACTATGTTCTATTTTTTGCAAGCTGTGACTTTAATATTCCAATAATGCAGAAAATAAGGCGTATTTACACACATCTTCAAAGCTTGTTCATATAAAATGTGACTCTTTATGTAAGTATCTTCAAATATGAATAATAAGACAGGTGATTGGCGATACAGAAGATGCTATTTGTCAGGGCCGGGAGACATGAAGGCTAGACTGGAGTCGCAATTCCTGCTCCATATACATAGATTGATACCAGAATTGGAACAAGTTCAGCTCCCTTTTTCATCCCTCCTTATTTTTCTGCTTCTTCTGCACGTGGTATTTGCTATTCTCATCATGAACAGACGCATCCTCATAACGACCTCATTCATAAGCGTTACGGCCCACTCCCTCAACACACTGTTAAACACTAGCTTTTCAAAATTTTACTCTTCAAAATAAAACTTTCAACTCTTGTGCACTAGTTCACGAATGAGTTCTGAATTTTTAAGTGGCTCGTGCATAATAATTATTGTGTCAGCAAGAATGAAGAAGAACGAGTGTTCTAATTCCGCAGCTGAATGATGACGTAAATAATTTTGTTCACTCCTATAGTAATTCCATTCCACAGTGTTCTGCCCTAGGGCAGGTCCTTCACTGCAATCATAGCATTTTCATGCCATGCTTTGCAGTTTTATTAGGGAATTATAGGTGTGGTAGCTTCCTTTTGCTTTCCACACCGGGGATAATAATGATGATGATGGCCAGATGATGTTCGGGGAACTTTTGGGCCTAAGAGCTACCTGATGTTTGTCTTACAAGTGAGGGAAAAACTCCGGAAAAAACCTCATCCAGAAAGCCCGTCCCAACCGTGAATCGAACCCGGACCCACTGCGTGACAAGGCAGCGAGCTACCTCGAGACCATAACGGTAGATCCTATACTAATTATGACCTAATTATCATTCTATTTTAGGGAAGTAAGTTGAAACTAATTTTATCATTCTATTTTTAGGGAAGTAAGTTGAATTTACCAGAGAGGTCTTGGTATCCATTGATAACGGCATGTAATAGCTCAACTTACTTCCCTACGGAAAAAAGTAACTGACTTCATTAATAATATAAAAATGTTACCTACTTAAATTTTTTAGTACAATACAATTTTATTGTATCACACTTATTTCTCGCTTTGATAATTCAAATTTATAGTGATTGAACAATTGTTACAATTATTAGGCCTAACATTAATGACAAAAGTTGATTGAATTGCATTAGTATTTTTTATTTATTTCAATATATTTATCTACTTTATGTACTACAGTTTTTCTTTTAATTTACACCGTTCCTTAAATATTCTGTACACTTTTTAATGTCTATTTCTCGGCTTCGCTGGTAATAGCAAATGAACCGCAGCATTCGCCGCTTCCTCTACATCACAATTAGTCATATCAGTAATTAATATGCAGTCTGAAACTGTTATTTAAAATGTCTGCCACTAATTCAGACAACAATAAACAATTGCAGTTATTTTATCAACATTCCCTTGCATTCAAACAATTGAACTATTCAAACCAAGATATAAATTCACAATAAATACAAAAATTAAACAATTATACCCGAGCCGTCATATCTCCGGCTCTGATGTTTAGGTTATACGAGGTGTAAAGGGAGAATTCGCCCTCTACTGCCAATAAGGATATGGTTGTAGTGGGAATAGATGTCTATTACAACCAATCACTGCTCTTGACGTAGCTATAGCGCGCTAGTGAGGTTTGAAATTGCTGAGATGCTGTCAGCTGTATGTCTGCTAACCGCACACATAAAGCGGCCACACCCACTGAATATCCATATCCGCAACACTGTCATAAAAACATCAAGGCCGGAGAATCAGTGGCTGCAGTATATTAGTATAGGAGTGAACAAAATTATATAGGTGCGCAATTCGGGAAGTACATTACTAGTCTCGAACTTATTTGCTAGTCCTCGCTGAAGCTGGGGCTCAAACACGTCCGCGACTAGCAATGTACTACTTACTTCCCTTGTTGCGTACAAACTAGGCCTATTAGCTGAAGGAGGGAAGTAATCTTATCCACTATTTTTTACCCACCCTTAATTTGTAGAACTTACATTCCCCAAAGGACTTACTTGTGCAAGACATCTGTCAGCTGGGAGAAGGAATTCTGAATCATAAAATAAGTAGGAACATAATCATGAAAACTCCAAAAAGATTTTTCTATAATAACAAAAGTACATATAAAGTTAACCCCGTCACATATTAGTATTAAGCGGCAATGAACGTGGATATGCTTTAGCTGAAGACCATTGTGATCTAAGAAAACGAAACAAGAACGCATCCACTATATTTAAAATAGAAGCAAATGAACATTGGAAGCAACAATCATCATGTCATGCTTGGAATAAAGAACATATCTGGAGCAACAATTAAACGTTAATACTGTAACGCGTCGTAACAAAGACGTTTGAATTTCGCGGGCGAAGGGAGAGAATAGTGGTCTCGCATTAGTAGAAATAGATTTGTGAGTCGAAAGAGCCATGCAAACCATCAAAATGTCTAGGCTCTCATTCCAGAGTTTTATTAGTTTTATACAATCGCCTGTCTGTTCATGTTTTCTGAACCAAATATATTCCTTTACTGAAGAAGTTGTCACTAAAAAGTGATGTAACCATTAAATGATTTCAATTGTTGTTGTTATTAAAATTTAGGGTTATTCTATGCCACCATGACACCAGTGAATACTCGACTGGAGAACAAATATCGTTTAGCGTCGTGTTGGGCCAATGTGATAACGCATGTTTCCACTAGAGCCAATTGCCAACATGGTTGCTCATATAAAGGTGATTCTATCCCATGAGTCTACCGACATAAGTGGGCAAGTTAGGGTGAGAAAATGGGCAAGTTAGTGTTAGTTTGGGTTAGTTAGGGTGAGAAAATGGGCGAGTTAGTACACCAGATTAGTTTAGCGTTCACTTGTTTGTTAGCAGGCTTTTGTAATAAGTTGGCTACATTGTTTGAACAATGACTAATACACGTTTTACATTGCAAACACACTGATTTTAAGTTAGGCTGAGCTTAACTACTCACTTTATTTTAAAGTCATTTTTCCATTTTTTTTTTGGGAACAAATCATAATATTTCTCTCGGGTATTTATTCACATACTGCAACATCTTTAGGTTGTAATAGATAAAAATACATAAATAATACATTACAAATATGTCAATAATTAAATGTGATACCCTTAAAAGAACACTGGGAAAGAAAGTAAGAAAATAAACACCTTAAAATCGTATAAAGTATTGGCTGTGCATGCAATATTGTATGGCTCAGAAATATGGACTCTGAATAAACACTCAATTAAAATAATAGAAGCAGCAGACATGAAATATTTACGATTTGTGGCAGGATATACTTTAATGGATAAAAAACGAAGTGAAGATAACCGTAAAGAACTACAAATATTCAGTTTGACAGATAATATAGAAGAGTATAGGAGAAAATGGTATGAACATGTCTGCAGAATCGATACCAAACAGATTGCCTAGGAAAAGTCTGAATTATCAACCAAGAGGAGGAAAGAGAGCTCGGGGACGCCCGTATAAGAGATGGACACAGCAGCTATGATACTTGGAGCCGGAACGAACCAAAAAGGTTTAATCCTTGCAAGAAGAAGAAGAAGAAGAAGAATTTATGTTGGTGGCAAGGTGGCATAGAATCCCCAAAGTTAGTAAATAATAGTTACATCTTGAGAATAAACACTTTATTTTTCTGATATTAGAATTGAATTTCAAAAGTAAGAATTTACAAATCTGTCATAAGACCAGTTCTAACATATGGTTGTGAATGTCGAACAGAAACTAAAAAAACAAAACAAATTAATGAAACAATCGAAATGAAAGTTTTAAGAAATTCGCAGCTCTGTTATTAGAGAAGAATGTGAAATGTAACCTATAAACCTCTAGATAAATGATAAAAGACTAAATTGGAATGATCACAAAGATAGAATGGAGAACAGTAGATTAGTGAAGAAAGTACGTGACTGGACACCTCAGCAGAAAAGGCCCTTAGGAAGACCACAACTATAATAGAAGGATGTCACCATACCCCGGATCTGAAGTGAATGAACACGCAACAAGCTACCAGCTTTCATGCGTAAAGGAGGAAGGAAAGGAAGAAGAAGAAGAAGAAGAAGAAGAATTGAAATTCTAATCTTTCTTTCTTAATACCAGACCATGTTCTATAGACGAAGCCCGTCACGAATAATGAATTAATTTAAATATACATAAGATTTATAAAGGGATATTAATATTTGGTTACAGTGATGGACTGCTATCTTTAATAAAACCCATTGCCTGACGAAATAACTTCATTATACTTACAAAGGAGAATCTTGTTTCCATTGAATAGGTGTAAGTTGTAAACGCGTATACATACAGGAGAGACTAGTTATTATGTAATGTTAATATCGTGCATCTTTATGTTCGGTCACCTACGCATTCTAAATATCACCATGATGAATTCTCCTTTTAGAAAGTGTTATGGTTTGAGATTACATCACCGACGTAAATATATGCACCTTCATCCTCAACACACATTTTAATTTTCAATGTCAATTCACATTACAATGTATCAGATGTGCATAAATCAGTTTTACATACAGGGCGACGAAAATTCCATGCGTAAGCACGCATTTCTATTGATCATATAGCATATTAGCAGGGAATTACATATATCTTTGACGCCTTATTTGATAACCTGAAAATATAGTACATTGCGATACGTGTGGTAAAACATTTGATACGGATCGAGGAAAAGTTTAAAAAAACGAAGAGCTTGCGCCGAGTTTTTTTAAATTTCCGAGATTCCGTTATGTGTTTACCACATGAGTACTGCATATTATTTGTTTCACTATGCGTATTTATTTTAATAATTAAGATATTAGCTAAAATATTAATACGTATAATTGAAGATAAATGTTAGATTTCAGAAAGTAAATCGGCTATATGAGTTGCTATGGAGAAATAATAAGTATTGTTGGTCATTTCGCCATATTTCTTAAAACTGTAATAGTAGGCCTACGTATATTGCGATACAAGTGAGGTAAGTACTTGTTACTGATCGAGAAAAAGTTTGAAAAAACGAGGCGCTTGCGCAGAGTTTTTTCAATTTTCGAGATCTGTTACGTGCTTACCTCATATGTATGTACTATTTTTTGGTCGATGTGACTAATTTTTATTAAATATAGTAATAAATTAATTAAAATATTGTTTGTACGTAAATGACTTCTATGAGAAAAAAAAACATTTGGTGATCGTTGCTATGTAGCTTTTCATTTGTTTTGTTATAAGTAAGGGTTGTTGGCTGTGGAGACATTTTTATATGTAGTACAGTGATTAGAATCTGTTTGATATTCTTATTATGGAAGGAGTCACGGTAGATGATAGAAACATTGAAGAAGCGTGGAGAATGGGATGTTCTGCATTAATTCCGGAAAAGTCTAAAGAAAGGTACGAGATAGTGTACAAAACATTCAAGAAATGTTTTATTTTACTTACCGAACGTGTGCTTTTTGAGTCCATATCAGCATTGCGATTTCTTTTGTTTGCATAGCAACCAGATTAGATGTGGAAACGTTGGCTTACTTCCACTAACAATATTGGTAAGTATAAGAAATTAGTCACAACGACCAAAAAACCAATTTGATTTGGGATCTATTTATGATTATGGATAAAGTTTTAGACGATGTATGCAGTGACGATGAAATAGAAGAGGCGTGGAAAGCTGGATGTGATGAATGAATATCGAAATTAATACAAATTGCAGTATCACTATCAATATTTCAAAATAAACGTTTTTCCTTACCGTACTAGTGCTTTTGGTCATTTTTAAGTATTGAGTTTTTTTTTTGCTTTGCTTTCATAGCAACTTAGATTGTATGCGGGATGTCAAATTACGATGCACACAAACAATAACAGTAATTAAACAATATTAGTTACATAGTGCAAAAAATATATTACAACTATAAATATTTTTGCGCGATAGTGCGTTTTGTCGTACTTACAGCAATGGAGACCATTATTGAAAGTTCAACTTCCTACATTTCGGGATTGCCAACCTAAATAACTATACTGTAATATTACATTTACCCCATGTGCGGGAAGTAAAACCACTGTCCTGTATGTATACTACATACAATGTACATACAAACAATTTCAAAAGGTAGTGTTAATGTACATTATACGAAACAAATCACTGCATTTTAAATGAACTGAACTTTATTTGAAACAATATAAAGCAATAAATACGTTCTTGCGGTCATGTTATCAATAATAATGGTCTCACGACTTCCTGTACTTTCAACTAATAAACATTGCCCACACTGTTAACGTTACTCAATTGTTTATAATGAACGCACATATTTCAAAACAAAGATGTTACTATTTTACTACTATTTATTATTTTGAAAACACCATAACGCAAAAAATAATGTACAACGCACGTTTGTGAAGTCGCTATCGCTCGGATTTTAAACATTTTCCTTGATTCTGTAAATACCACTTCCCAACCTTGCATCGTAATATACTATTGTGAAACAATTGACTAGTTTTCCATGCAATAGCATTTCACATCTACAGTTCATACTCTTTACACAATCAAAAATATATTTGAAAACATTGCTATCCATGTCATTATTCAATTAGTTTATTTTCTTGTTTACACATTGGATCCCTGAAACGAAGTACAAGTAAAATCAGATAAATTATACGCGAGCGTAATACAGTATTGTAACAATCAGTTGATAAGAGGAAGATTGGAATTTATGAATGTGTTGAGATTCTCAGTGTATATGTGGATGGTATTTAGAGAACAGAAGGTAAAATAATGAAAGATTCATGCGGCTTGGTACACGTGATCCGAGGAAGCGTAGCTTAATGAAAATGGGCTACCACAGAGGATCAAATTATATGACGAGCATTCTAATGGCTACTGTTTTGTTGAGTCTAGTATCATATATGCTTTACAAACAACTCAAGTGTGTAAATTAAATTGTGCTACGTGTTTGTATCTGAATAATCATTATGATAAATAGATGTAGGAAGTGCTGTTGCTTACCAATCCATTCTTCAGATTTCACATTAATGAATTATTTTATTTGGGGTTAAGTAAAAGTTAAGACGAATAAAAATATTTTTTTATTCAATGTCATCGGTTCTGTCATTTCGACATTTCTGATATTCTCTCCAGGCATTCGTGTATTGTAACCCACTTCTGTGGTTGGGGCGCCTGGAAGGCCGGGTTACGTTGTCCCAGTGATATGATGGGTGATGATGGTAATGATGGGCCAGGAGATGACTCAGTCATAAACTTAATGTCATGAGGTGAATATTATAATGATGATAATGATGGCCAGATGATGTTTCAGGGATGCAAAGTTTCGTGACATTTGTCTTACAGGTGAGGAAAAGCCCCAGAAAAAAAAAACCTCAACCAGGAGACTTGTCCAAATCGGGGAACGAACCCCGGCCTGCTGCGTGACAAGGCAGCACACTACTTCGAGACCACAGCGGTGGACATATAAAAATAAATGTCATGCAAACATTTTGCTGCAGTCTAGGGTGAAAGGTGCTTTATGGTGAAACGTCGCGCGTTGTCCGATATAGGAACATCTGACACCATATACCACACCTCAATACCGATGGACTAGTGGTTACTACGCTAACCTCTAGCTTCGCCAGCCAGGCATCGATGGATTTTTCTTTTCCTTTTCTAGTTTAACCTCTCCCTTTGTTGGTAGTTTTACATGCCCCATCCTCCCAGACCTTATAAGGGACATGACCTGTCTAGAGAAGATTTTTAAACTCGTGTTTAAAGGACATGTAGGGCCTCCCCGGTTGAATGATCAGCTCAATACGAAGGCTACCTTCGAGACAACAGGTAAATTTAAATCATGACACACACCGTTCACTTGTAAGTTCATACCTAACAAGGAGAATATGACAGATTGATTAAGATGGCGAAATGGTGTTTGGGGAATAATTAGGTTTGATGTTTTCCGATATTTGTCTTACAGATGAGGTAAAACCCCGAAAAAAAAAAACATCCAGGATATTTGTCCCAAACAGGGCTCGAACCCGAGCCTAGTACAACCAAGACAACGACGTTACCCCGAGACCAAAGCGGTAGACTAGATGGATTTTTAAGGAGTAAAAATCCTGTGTTTTGCTTCCCTCGGAAGGGAAGTAACAGAATGGGTGCCGTATAGTAAAATAACCTTAAGCATGAAATATGACGCATTTGAGCAAATTTTGACCCTTTTATGCTTAGCCTGAATTGTGACATTAGCGACCTGAGATGTCGTTAATAAAATGCTAACGTACTTCAAAGTTTGTCACAAACTCACTCCAACATCCTTAAGTGTAACAGGTTTCATTATAATATCATGAAAAGTTGCCAACATTAGGTAAGAATATAGGTAGTATTTTATTTCATGACGCTCTTTACCAGCGTTACTAGTAGAGACCGGATTATATGCAACATAACAAGCTCGGAATATGCATGCAAACCTACATGAAAAATGCTTAAAATATGCATGAAAAATGTCAATATATGCAATACCAAATAATCGTAAAAAAAGAATATAGTAATTATTACTTTATTAGATATTCTATTTCTAAATTAACATAATAATTAGTTTTTATTATTGATTTCGTACATCTCAATGATGGATAAATCATATTTGAAGAGAAAAATTATACGCTCAGACCGGGACTTGAACCCGGGACCCTTGGTTCTCTAGACCAAGTGCTCTACCAACTGAGCTACCTGAGCAAGTACCGATCTAAACGCAAATCTTTCTCTATATACATTGTAATTCCCATCCACCAAATGCTGTGAAGCCATGCTTCTATCTTGCAAATGGCGGCTCCTTTATTAAGAAGACATATTTGGGAATTATACATTACAGCCAGTACGGCTTTTTCCAAGTTTTTATTATTGATTTCGTACATCTCAATGATGGATAAATCATATTTGAAGAGAAAAATTATACGCTCAGACCGGGACTTGAACCCGGGACCCTTGGTTCTCTAGACCAAGTGCTCTACCAACTGAGCTACCTGAGCAAGTACCGACCTAAACGCAAATCTTTCTCTATATACATTGTAATTCCCATCCACCAAATGCTGTGAAGCCATGCTTCTATCTTGCAAATAGCGGCTCCTTTATTAAGAAGAAGCATTTGGTGGATGGGAATTACAATGTATATAGAGAAAGATTTGCGTTTAGATCGGTACTTGCTCAGGTAGCTCAGTTGGTAGAGCACTTGGTCTAGAGAACCAAGGGTCCCGGGTTCAAGTCCCGGTCTGAGCGTATAATTTTTCTCTTCAAATATGATTTATCCATCATTGAGATGTACGAAATCAATAATAAAAACTTGGAAAAAGCCGTACTGGCTGTAATGTATAATTCCCAAATATGTCTTCTTAATAAAGGAGCCGCCATTTGCAAGATAGAAGCATGGCTTCACAGCATTTGGTGGATGGGAATTACAATGTATATAGAGAAAGATTTGCGTTTAGATCTGTACTTGCTCAGGTAGCTCAGTTGGTAGAGCACTTGGTCTAGAGAACCAAGGGTCCCGGGTTCAAGTCCCGGTCTGAGCGTATAATTTTTCTCTTCAAATATAATAATTAGTATTTTTATTACATATTTATTAATATTAGCATTTATCACTGATAAATTATAAATTAAGAATCAGGCAAATACATTGTTGACAAATTAAAATACTGTATTCTACATTTTGCTACTACTGAAAACAGAAACGATCAGGTACTGTTCCAAATGTTCGGTAGTAATGTTGTGTCTTCAATCGCTCAAAATATGTTTATAAACAGAAAAAAACCCGTTCTACGTCAACTGAAGTAATTGGGCAGTGTTTGAATTTGGGTGCTATTTTGGTACTTATTATTTCTGGCAAAAGCTCGCCCGTCCCATTGTGTCCTATTTATAAAACATATTAATATGATACAAAGGTTCAAAGCCTGGGTTATCATTCAAAATGTTTTCAAACTCTTCTTTAAGTTTGCTTGGGAATACTTCCGGCAATAAGGAGTTATCCATTAACTGAATAGATTCAATCAAAGCCAAACCTTGAGTTTCAAGCTTTTTAATAGTTGCAGGTATATGGGAAAAAATGAGTTGTATTCACAGTTATTTAAATACTGGAATCGTTAAATGATACCTTGCACTGACAAACTGCCAAAGCCTCTGCACTATCGAAATAATTTACTACACTTTTGATGGCCTCGAAATGTTCATTGTAAAACAACACAGATTTTTTAAATGTTGTAAAATAGAGCGAAAATATGCGTTATTAATAGTTTTGAGTTAAAATATGCAATAACAGGCGAAAAAGGTCTAAATATGCAAATTCATATAATCCGGTCTCTAGTTATTAGTGTCTCAATCCAAATATAATTGTGAAATGGTCGACAAATTCTTCTGGGAGCCCTCTTATTTTAAGCTTGAGGCTCTTTAACATGACGTAAATCTACGGTGTAAGACCCTTACTTTATTTTCCTCGCATAGGAAGCCTACTCCAGATTTTTGTGTCCATAAACACCACGGACCTTTGCCGGGGCTTGAACCCACTAATTTCGGAACCAGAGGCGAGCATGATAACCACAGTCCACCCGGAGCAATTACATTTCTAACAAATAAACAGGACATAAGAGAACAAACTTGCGATTCACAGAATAGGGTACAGATTTTTAATTATAACTTTCTAATAATATTTCAAGGTACAACTAAATGTTATCTTTCTTATGCAACAGGAATTCAAATTATCAGATTTTCGGATCATTTTAGAGCATTTAGACATGTAGTTATCGCAAAAAAGAGGACACACAGATCGATAATTCCGTCGTCACTGAATGGCGGATATTGCCCTTTTTTGTACCGGAGATGACGTCATGTCGACATATCGAATTTCATGCTATAATATCGACATAAAACCAATAAAAGGGCCTAATACAGGATGTAGGCTATTCCGAACGTGTCAAAATGAGGATATAGAAGTTATAGGCATAAGGGATACTTATTTTAAGAAAGCAGTAGCTACAATTATAGACTCTTTTGATTATTTAGGTTGAAACCTATATTTTCTCAAACGATTTTTAAAAGAAAATGGTTAAATGCTAACAACTTATAAGAACAGTAAAAATAACGGATATAATTTTATAATTTTATAAAACACAGATCGTACCAACACTAATATATGGGTATAAAACATGGACACAGGCATCATAAATCATAACTCATCAGAAGACTGGAGGCAGCAGAAATGAGATTCCCGAGGTCATTAGCAGGATATTCACTATTGACCGTCAAAGTAAACCAGAACCCTCGATAAATATAGGCTACATGTACAGAGAAAAATGTACAAAGTAAAATATTAAAATAAATACCTGGAAGTGCCGTCGTCCTCAACTAGGTTATTTTTTAAGATCTGTAGATCTTTCGAAACCGACTTTCATCATCAGCAGATGAATATGAGCTTCTAACAACAACAGTTATTAGCGAATAGCCTTGTGCTAATTATGGAAGCTGGCTTACGAAAGACCTACAGTTCTTAAAAGTTTTACAATTTTAACTTACTTGAGGATGACGGCACCTGCCAAGTGTCTGTTTTAATATTTTACTTTATGACTATTTATCTCAACGGAATTTTTATATGAATGTATCAGTACTGACAGCAGAGTTAGCATGAACATGTTACCAGAATGCCTTCATATAGAATACTCGTACAGAAAAAAATCCTCAACAACACGGCAGATGGAACGAGAAATATCGCCAGAGCTAAGAAACGTTGGAGAGATCAGCTGAATCCAGGAGGTGCAAGAGGCCAAACGGTCTAACAGAACAGCAATTGATGATGATGCTTAGTGCGTTTTCAATTAGTCCCTTTTAACTTACTGTCAGATTAGATAAAAACAAACTCTGCAGATAAACAGAAGCTTATGCAACTCTGGTTATATATTTTTAAAATTCAGTCATTTTCCGCAATAGAGTAATTATCAAATTCACTATCTAGTGGAAAGAACATGCCATGGCCAATTTTGAGTAAATTCGGAATGTACCGTATATACTCGAAATGATAGAATTTAGTGTGAGGTTTTGATGCTGACACAGTCCCGCGCCGTAGCCGAGTGGTTAAGGCATGATGCCTTGGCGCAGAGCTAAGAAACTTGCGCTGGTTCGAGTCCCCATGAAGGAAGACATTTTCTCGTGGAATTTTGGTCAGTATATGACCTATGTCCACCCAGCATCGTGAGAATTTTGGTAGCTGCAATAAGTAGCTGTTCTAGGTTGAGAAAACCAGCTATAGCGGCTGAGGAGCCCGACATGCTAACCATATGTCACCCCTACATTAGCTAAATGATCATCTAGTTCTGTGTTTAGCACATGTGGATGTAAAGCCAGCAGCCGGCTGGTAGGCCAAGGGATTTCTAGGCCTGTCGCGCAATGTTTTTTTATGTTGATACGTATATTAACATCACTAATTCGACTATGTTTGAACTAAACATTTGCTTTGATTTTAACTGTTACATAACAATTTTTCACAATTTAATATTTACTTGTCCTAACAGAGTTAAGGCCACGTGGTCCTATTTTCCACTCAACTAGGATAAACATACAAATTTGCTACAAGACAAATGGGGAGATTATTACTGTCCCTCGGAAGTCTCCAAAAAAAAAGTTTGTATATGAGATCGAAGTATCCTTTTTTAGGTGCCATACAAAATGTTTTGAGTCAATGATGTTAATAAATAAATAAATAAATAAATAAATAAATAAATAAGCAAATTATAAGTAGTTTATGTCTATCTCCGAGTTAACGTCCAACTTTATAACAAACAGTCATTGGCTACGAATTGAAAGATAGTGTAAATAACTGAACAGTCGTCCATAACAAGACTTTATTTATTTATTTATTTTTAAGTTGAGTTGTACATAAGGAAAGGTAGTTAAAGGCACGTGGAATCTTTCTGCATATAAAAATCAGGCTTCTAAAAATGGTTACAGCTGTTCTGGGCGGTTATTACAATATTGTATCTTGTCCGCTTGTCTTCGATATGGAATCCGTACTTGATATTGATGAAAGTCGAATATAACGACCGAAATCCTTTTTTAATGGACGTCCTCTCGTTTTTCGGCAAGAAAAAGTGCAGAAGGTACTCAAATCTCGAAGTATATAGACAGAATTAATCGGTTCTTGAAATAACTAACAAAATATAATGTTAGATATGATTCAAATAAATAAACATAAATAATATTTATTACATATCTTGAAACTGTACTATAACAAGGAAAATAATTGTCCTCCTTAATGTTTAAATTAATAAGCAATAAAGAGGTTTGCTTATAATACCAATCATTATTGGTTACGTAGTAAAAATCCTGAACATAAACAGTTCTTACATTTCATAATAAGAATAATCAGATAATACCTGACAAGATAATTCCATAAACTTAAATCAAAACGCTTTAGCAATCTTGAGATAATTAAAAATTCGTAAACTGATGCAAATACATATATTAACTTAATAACCACAGGACATGGCTTAATCTTCTGCTCTTGGTGTGACTGCTTTCGGAACATCTAACTTTAACTTGAATGTATTCCCAAAGGACATGACACCCAAGGAACTTCAAATTATTAATCTTGTAAATATTTAACTTTCTCAATAATTTTACGTAAATAATGCAAGTGAAATTTGTGCAATTCCAAGTATTTGAATTCTTGAAAACGTAGAAATGTTGCTCCTGAGAAACCAGGCTATTGCCAACCGTTGATATCTCTAAACGAAATCCTGCTCTTGAAGCGACGGCTCTAAAACATATTTTTACGAAAATACTCCCTTTGACTATAGCTGTTGTCAATGATGTCTTATTCTCGTTGAAATGAATCAGGAAGAAGGAAAGTAGCAACTGGTCACGAACCATAATTGACTCCGCGTGACTTGGACGACGAAATTGAAGAATAAGTAATACATCTTAGTACGTGCATACGAAGTTATTTTGAGGAACCACTGTACCTATCGAGCTGTACCAGCTTTTGTTGAATCGAAGACCGCCGAGAAGTAGCTAATGAACGAAATATAATGATACAAATTTGTAGGAAGTAACACTATGAGGTATTAATAATTTTATATTAAAATAATGATGTTTGCTCGAATCGTCTCCGAACAGATAGAATGTTCTCCCTTTTCAATCAAGCCAAATTGGGGAACATCTTGCGCACAAATCCATTGCAAACTTAGACATTTCTAAGTTAATACGTCGGATGACGTAATAATATATTATGATAATACAAAATACATCACAATCATCATCTTTATTTCATTTTGTAGCCCTGAAAGGAATGTTATGATCTACAGAAAAAAATTGCAATGTACAAAAATCACAATTTAGAATACACATAAATGAAAATCCCTTTCCCGATAGGTCGTGTACTGAAAGGCCCGAGTGGCGTGTGACATATAAAAAGTATCTATAACATGAGAACTTAAACTAAGTTAATGGGATAGAATATAAGCTGATAATAATAATAATAATAATAATAATAATAATAATAATAATAATAATAATAATAATACCAATATAGTATTCTATAGTATCTCCATCTATAATAGTGTAGCACAATGTTGAGCCATAGCCTTTCCTTTATTAGGAGTTAATACCCCAAGTTAATTTGCCCATAGATGTCATGAATGACATGCGGTGAGCATACCATCTATATATATCGACTAACCTTTTTATATATTCCCTTGTATTCTCTATTGCTATATTGTATACTGGTGACCTACCAGAATTCATTCCTTTTTCACGGCTAGTGCTGCCTTGTCACGCAGCGGGCCCGGGTTGGATTCCTGATCGGGACAGGCTCCTGGATGAGGTTTTTTCCTCACCTGTAAGACAAATGTCAGGAACCTTAGGGCCCAACGGTCCCCGAAAATCATCCGGCCATCATCATCATCCTTATCATTTTCATCTCCATCCTTCATCGGTGTGGAAAGCAACGAGTAGCTACCACACCTATAATTCCCTACTAAAACTGCAAAGCACTGCATGAAAGACCTGCCCTCGGGCAGAATTACTATGGATGGATGGACCATCTTGTTCTACCACCTCCATTCATCCTGTACTTTATATCCAGTTTCAAGGTTTCTCTTATTTCTGTGATCCCAATTTTGGGTTTCCAATTTTTTAACTACAAACTACTTAAACATTCCGTCTCCGCTCTCTGCGTTCTACTTAAATCTTTCTTTGTTAGAGTTTACGTTTCAGTCACATAAAGTAATAATGGCCTTAGTATTATATTTTTATATGGTTATCTTATAGGCCCATATGGTCCATAAAATAGGCGTATGGGTTTTTCATATATTTTCCCCTAAAATTATTAAAACTGACCTGCTAACTTCCAATTCTTGTTGATTTCATTATAAAATGATACAGAAACTCTCATGTAACGAGATAATGTAAATTGGAAATAGACTCACGTTCGGTTATTCAAGTGGTATGGAGTTACCACTGAAGTAATGTTAGTTCAAAGAGAACTGCACTGAAAACAAACATAGACCTGACGTTTCCCCTAGTCATTAAAATTTACACATGGGGGAGGATATGTCTAGGGGAAAGAGAATACAATCCAGTATTTTAAGGCTTACAAAGACAAATAATACCGCTCGATGGACTTTCATATAGCGAATATTTTAGCTAAAGTATAATAATTATACTTCAAAATGTTTTATTTTAATTGTAATAAAAATAATTTTAAAATATATTGAAACCAATCCTGATTAATTCTTTAAACCATTCTTTAATACTTACTTAATACAGGCTTTCCACTTTACAGCAGTTTGCCTTTGATTCCTGCTTTCCAGAGATTCCTATCTTCCCATTGTCCATGCCCCATACCCCTCTTCATCATGGCATCATATATTCCCTCATACCATGTTCTTCTACTTCTCCCCTTCTTCCTTCTGCCTTGTACCATCCAATCCAACACCTGTTTAGGCCACTGGTCTTCCGACATCCGTTGTACATGTCCATACCACTGTAGAGCTCTCTTCGTTATCCTGTCGATAACAGTCTCTTGTGCATCCATTTCTTGTCTGATATATGTATTTCGAATATGTTCTAGCCTGGGTATTCTCATACTTCTCCGTAATCCATCCATTTCTGTCGCCAAGATTACTTTCTGCATCCTTTCATTTGTTGTCCAGCTTTCTGATCCATATGTAAGTATACTTTCTATTATTGTCTGTATAATCTCTTTTTTGTTTTTGTTTTTCTGGTCAAATTTCTATTCCATAAAAGACCATTCAGGGATCTAATCACCTTCCTTGCACAATTTACTCTGTTAATAATATATTTTTCACAAGTCCAGATTTATATATTATAGATCCAAGATATTTAAAATCTTCAATACGTCTAATTATATTATTTATTTGTAGGTCTTCTGAATTTGATCTGATTACCATATATTCTGTTTTAATATAATTTATCTTCAGCCCACCTACCTCAAATGCATCAACTAACTTTCTAATCATTATTTAATATATATAACTTATATTTATAGAGGTCTGTGAACAACAAGGGTGCTGACGCGCCGACCACTCCTGAAGCACCGTCACAAGGATGGATGAATGAAATGAAACGAACTGGATGAAGTGAGTATGGAGAAATGGTGGAATGAAATTTGTGGCATGGAAACGCTGAGAAAAACCTGCTCAAGCGTCTTTAATACAAATACAAATATAAATATGAAATAAGTGCTAATTTACTAAAATTGCTTTAAGGGGTCATTACTTCCTTTCAATAGTCTGAAAGAGAGACATTGTCATCTTTGCTTTTCAATTTCATTCTTAAATATGTCGTTAAAAAAACTTACCGCGGACAGTCTGCGTTTACATACGAATGCCGTATATCTATTTTGGCCTAAGCCGATGACGGAAATAAAAACAAATATTTCAGTTTTTTTAACTTTAGATAGTAGGACACTACTTTATCTCTTCAATATATACAGGGTGATTCACGAATCATGTTTCGTCTCATTATATCAAAACTATGAACATTAGTGTGAAACTAATTGTGGAAACATGTGAATGGTTGATGTGCCTCTATGCGAAGATGCTCAGGACATTTTGATGTTTATTCGTCTTTAAGTTATGGCTTCGAACTTCATTATTTTATATTTATCATGGTACATTCCTTTCCTTCGTTCGAAGTGTCCTTCAAAAATAAATACATTGCCGTTGGCATGAAGTTTCCATCTCTATTGGTTAACGTGTTGCAGACGTGTGAAAGTTGACATCTGCTACTGCTATTTTTTGCTAATAATTGGATTATTTCCTATGGGGATATGGGAAACAACATGTCTATGCCACGGAACCAACCGCTCCTGACGATATGCAACGTCGGATCAGGGAATCATGCCAGTCCATTTCAGATCACCAACTAGTGCTTATAAGAAGATCCTTTTGCAAATGTATTCGGGAATCCGTAAACATTAACGGATCTACTTGGTGATTAGACACATGTTCCTGTAGTAATAGGGTAATTTATTTTGAAACAGGAAGTCTATACACTGGTATGCAAGCCCATTGCGCCCGCCGATTCAACAGCTTGTAGGAACTGTTCTTATATGGCATAACTAATTATTCAAATTGTATTGTAAAGCCAATAAATAGATATTTCATCTATCTAAAATAAAATAGGAGGTTGCATTTAAAATAACAATTGCCAATGTTGTATGTTTTCTATAAATGTACAGAAACCTTTCCGAAGTATCTCCGCATACTCACAACATTATACGATTCATCTTTCAAGTATCAAACTCATGATAAAATATATGGTTTTCACATAACAATAGCAAACACAATTCGTGAATCACCCTATATATATATATATTGCAATTCTGCCCGAAGGCAGGTCCATCACTGTAATCATAGCATTTTCATGCTATGCTTACAGCTTTTAGTAGGGAATTGTAGGTGTGGTTGTTTCCCGTTGCTTTCCACACCGGTGAAGGATGATGATGATAAGGATGATGATGATGATGATGGCCATATGATTTCGAGGACCGTTTGGGCCTTAAAGTTTTCCTGACATTTGTCTTACAGGTGAGGAAAAACCCCGATAAAAACCTCACCCAGAAAAACTGCCCCGACCGGGGATCGAACCCGGGCCCGCTGCGTGGCAAGGCAGCACGCTACCTCGAGACTACAGCGGTGGACTATATATATATATATATATATATATATATATGTGTGTGTGTGTGTGTGTGTGTGTATTTCAATCTTTTTCACAGAAAAAAAAGTACTGAGTATCTATATTTAACAATTGCACTTAAAATGTAAAGTAGTATATAGGTACCTGATAAACTGTAGAATGATATAAAATTTCACAGAGTGAAAGTAAAATAATGATCTCTGTGAAGATTTAAATTATATTTCAACAAGCATTTGTGAATGTACTTTATACAGTGGAGGAAATTGGTATAAAGACATTTGTTAAAAGCATTAACACAAGTTTAATTACTCTTTCTTTGGCATTTTTCTATATTAACTTAGGAGATGATTGAGTATAAAACACACACAAATAATGTCAAAATTAATTATCCATTTCCGTCCAAAAAAGTACATGAAAACTGAAACCACTCTCACATATGGGTGGAAATTAGTATAAAGGCACTTTGTGTATTTCACAGATTAAACCAAAAAGACTGCGCGCAAAGTTTACAACAGAGTTCTAAAATTTAGTTGAACCTCCATTGTTGTTAATTACTTGGAGGATTCTCTTTGGCATTGACTTGATGAGGGTGTTTATTTCTTCCACTGAGATTGAAGCCCACTCTTCCTGAATAATATTTTTCTGCTCAGTCACTGTCCCAAACTGCCGTCCATTGCGATACACACGCCTTGCCAGGATCCCCCATAAGTTCTCAATCGGGTTTAAATCAGGACTTCTGACTGGCCACGTCAAAAGTGGTATTTCTTTCTTCCTGAACCACTCCTTTGATTTGGCAGACACGTGAATGGAAGCATTATCTAGCTGAAAAATTAGATCTTCGCCAAATTCCTCATACATTCGTATCAATTAGGACTCCAGAAGCTCCTCAGTGTAGGACTCAGAACTCATCTTGGTGCGTATCCATGCTATTTTTTATCTTCTTTTAAAGCAGAATGCTGCCCAAATCATAACCCCTCCACCACCAAAGTTTCTACTCATTCTAACTTGCTCTTCAGTACGGAGGTCGTTCCAGTAATACTGAAGGCGATCAGGCCCGTCCAGATTAAACTTCTTCTCATCACTGAACATTACTTTATTCCATTCTGAGGTCCAGGACATGTGTTCTTCAGCAAAAGTCATTCTAGCTTTCTTATGAGCATTGTTCAGAGGTAGTTTACTAAGACTTTTTTTTAATTTTAGGTTCTTGTCATCTGACAGAATTTGTCTTACTCGTCTGGCTGTTACTGGCAACTTCAAATCAGCCTGGATTTGAGAAGAAAACATACTCTTACCTTTTGCTTTACGTAAAATGAGACGTTTAGTGCGCTCAGACAATTTTCTTGTCCGTCCATATTTCCCGTCTTTTCCATATTGTGAGCCCAGTTTGACGAAATTATCAATGACGCATCATGAAGCCCCAATTTCGTAGGTATTTGTCTATTGGAAAGGCCCATCTCCTTGAAGGCACTAACTCTTGATTTCTCTTCATTTGATAGAGGCTTTCCACGTGGCATTGTACGTACTGCTGACTTGTAACTGATGAACGATGCTCACAGACACGTCGTCTCCATGTAATTGCAGTGTTTTGTTTACATTTATGTCTCTGTAAGAGCCAGAAGTTGACCTGCCTTTATACCGATTTCCACCCCTAGGACAGCGATTTCTTAGATTTTACATATTATTTACATATATAATAAATACAAAATGAGGAGACCTGTATGAAATTATGTCCAAGATAATTATATGTAATCTATGACACACATACGGTATTTGCATATATATATTTCAGGTTGTTTTACTACTAAAAGTTAGTGGCTTTATACCAATTTCCTCCACTGTATAGGATTTACAAAATAAATGTTTTGATTTTATGTTCTAATTAACTTTAATCATTAATTACACAAAATTAAAGCAACTGACATAACGACCAAAGCTTCTATGTTGTATAAGAGCATTAATTAAAATAAATAATTATTTTTTACGGATGGGGTGTTCATATCCTATAATATTTTCGTATGTGTCTAAAAACTTTTTACTAGTCCATACACAATTTTCGGAAGCAGGGCAGAAACTCTAATTTTCTTGTTTTATGTCAAATTTTACGAATAATTCACCAATGGAAGGAAATAAGATCAGAATATTTTTTAAACGTCTGCAAGGAATCTGGTTTAGATATAAACATTTACGATTTCCTTAGAAAGTCAAATTTAAGGTCCGATTATGCTGCTTGACGGAAGATACAAGGGGTTTCTAAATTAGACCGACAAACTTTGGGATCACATAGATAACCTTCATTGAAACATATTTTGTTAAGGAACCTATGGAATGAAACGCTTCGTTTCAGGGCTAGGGGGGATCTTACAGGAAGGGATGGAAGGAAATTAATAAACACTCCTTTCAGTCCAAGAGGGGTTTGTCATTATTACTATCGCTTGGTTTGTTTACTTCCGGAGCTTAGTAGCATTCGGAACCCTACAGCAAGTTTGTTCACATCCATTGATAGGATCTGTTGGATAGGTAAGGCAGGGCCCACTGCCCTGCTGGCACGCTCGTCTGACCTGATCTGCTTAGATTTATTTTTGTGGGCCTACATGAAGACAATGAATGGTTTATGAAACCGATATTGACTCTGAAGAAGATCTTGTAGCACGCATTGTAGCACAGCAGCTGAAATAAGGGAAACCTCTTACATCTTTGGAAGGATACGTCATAGTATGGCACATTGATGCACTGTTTGTCTGGATGCCAATGGACGTATGTTCCAGCACTTGTTGTGATGGGATAATAAACTGGATCCATCCTGACAATGCAACACTGGAGTGAGTGTTTTTTAATTCGTTTATTTATTATTTTTTTTTAGAATTAAGTACATTTTGTTTCTGCTTGTCTGTAAAGTATTTGGATTAGAATGGCTTGATATTTGCACGTACCTACTTCCTTCCATCCCATCCTCTGAGATCCTTCTTGCACTGAAACGAAGCGTCATAGCCTATAGGTTCCTTAACAAAATATGCTTCAATGAAGTTTGTCGGTCGAATTTAGAAACACTGTATATTTCTTCTGTTAAATTGTAGAAACTCAATTTTTTAAGTCGGCTTATTTAAGTGTCTAACTGCAATAGAAACAAATCACGGATAACCTTAAATTATTACTTATTGCATATTGTATAATATGATACAAATTTAAATATCTACTGATTTATTTTTCCGTTACTTTATTAACAATATTAAAGATATTGGACCTGTACCTTAAAGGATATATTTTCAATTTAAGGGTTAATCAAATCGTATGACACACATTGCGAATAAGCAAAAATGGCGGTTGCTAAAACGAATTTTTAATTAAGGATTTTAGGTAAATCCCCAATTTTAGTAGTCGGATTTCGCTGATTTTTGTGTTATTTTGTTTTTTTAAGAATACCTTTCTCGGTTAAATTTAATAGCACATATATACTATATACTGAGCTTATTTGCGACTACTAAAACGATTTTTAAATTTTGTTTCAAGTGAACTCCTACATCTAATGATCCGATTTTGTTGGTTAACTTTTTAATTAATTGATTTTTTAATTAATTGCTATATGCTAAGTTTTGTTTAATATTTTGCTTAAAATTCTAGGCCACACACACACACATCCATCCATGTTAATTCTGCCCGAGGAAAGGTCTTTCACTACAATCACAGCATTTTCATGCTATGCTTTGCAGCTTTACTAGGAAATTAATATGTGGTTGCTTTCCACACCGGTGAAGGATGATGGTGATGGCCGGATTATTTTCGGGACCGTTGGGTCCTAAGCTGCCTCACATTATCTTACAGGTGAGGAAAACCGAATAAAACCTCACCCAGGAGCTTGTGCCGAACGGGAATCAACCCGGGCCCGTTGCGTGAGAAAGCAGCACGCTACCGCGAGACCACAACGGTGGACACACACATGCACACTTGGTCATTTTCAGTATCAACTAGGTAGGATCGGTGGAGATTTGTATATATACATTTTTTTTCCAAAAATCTTTTCATTAGAACAACCTCAATTCCTTCGTTATTCACTAAAAAAAAAGAGGGCTATTGTCCGCTGTAATTGAAATTTAGCAGATTATGACAGGGTAACTATAGCTGACAATTCTTATGAAAAGGTGAAAACATATAAATATGTAGGACCATTATTAACGAATCAAAATTTTACAAACGAAGATGTAAAATACAGAGTTTAAGCAAGAAAACCAGAAATAAAGGAAGAAAAAAAAAGACCGATGTGCATAAATTTGAAAAGAATTGCTTATCTTGGAAATAATAAATAAACGTTAATCAATCAAGAAAATACCGAATCTCGATAACAAAGGGGTTGGTACAGGTATCGTTCAATAAAATAAACTAGAAGTGCAGGAATAGTTAAATGATGTAGGGCCTATTCTAAAAAAATCCTAAACTTTTAAAATACTTTTTTTTTACATGCAGCATGAGTAGTGAGATTGATAACCACAGATATATGATCTCTTCATAAGTAATGCCACGAGTGATTTCCAAATTATCGATAAATTCACGACTCACGAAGTGAGGAGTGAATTTATCTAGAGAATTTGGAAATCAAGAGTGGCATTTGTTAGGACTATTTAACGAATAAAATTAAGCTGTTTACTCACAAATCATTATTTAACTGTAGTTATTTCAAAATATTTATATATTTAATGCAAACGGCGATGTTTGAAAACAAATGAGAAACGATAGGTACGCTTCTACTGCTTCTTTTGTTTATCACTGCAACCAGATCATACTATTTATTGCCAAAGGAACGCAATATTGTAAGAATGCTCTCTAGTGGAGAAAAAATGAAACATCAATCTGTATATTAATTCATTTCTGATGTCGTATGATGTAAATATTACAATTATATTTTTCTGGATTATTACCTGGGAAAAAATACATTTAAGAAAGTCAAACAGTGGTTTCTTTTTTTGGTGGTATAATAAATTGCTACAAATGTTGACATGTATGCACTATATATACAATCTGGTAGCCGTATTTCTTATAGGCTCAGTCACTGCAAAATAACGGTCAGACCTGTTCAGAATATTAAAAACGAGGAGCTTTGTTTAATATATGGTAATTATAACACTGATAAATATTTCGTGAAACACGACTCTGATTGGTTGTAAAACAGAAATCATTGAAACGTGATTGGTCATTGACTCCCATTTGGGGCATGAGTTAAATAGTCACAGAAAACAACACACAAGATGAAAGTTATGAAGATTATATTAGATATCTACTTTAAATGCGTCCGCAAAGCTCACAAGATACAGTGGAATCACAAGAAAACCCATAGTATGAAGATGAGGCATATATAAAAGCGCAAAAATGAAAAATATGAAAAGCTACACAATCAAAAGAGTCTAAATTGTTAAAGAACAGTCACTCCATCTAAACTAATTGAATATTAATCTTGCAAAGAAGATACACAAGTAAAATTAGTAGAGAATGATCATGCAATTAATCGATCCAAAACAATAAATGATATTGAAACGTTTTTTGAACGTGTTAGCTAAGGTTATAAAATATAAATTAAATAATGAACTTGTTATACATCCATCCATAGTAATTCTGCCCGAAGGCAGGTCCTTCACTGCAATCATAGCATTTTCATGCTATGCTTGCAGCTTTACTAGGGAATTGTGTAGGTATGGTAGCTTCCCGTTGCTTTCCACACCGGTGAAGGATGATGATGATGATAATGATAAGGCTGATGATGATGGCCATATGATTTCGGGGTCCGTTTGGGCCTTAAAGTTTTCCTGACATTTGTCTTACAGGTGAGGAAAAACCCCGATAAAAACCTCACCCAGAAAAACTGCCCCGACCGGGGATCGAACCCGGGCCCGCTGTGTGACAAGGCAGCACGCTACCTCGAGACCACAGCGGTGGACACTTGTTATACATATAAGCCTATAATTTAATATGAAATTATTTGCAACATATGAACAAGAAACATTTAAGATCAGAGTGAAATAAATTTTAAATGCGTAATAAAGTAGTTTTTACACCTTTGAAATCCAGAATGGGTTGAAGCAAGGAGATGCACTATCTCCCCTACTATTTAATTTTGTCCTAGAGCATGCCATCAAATCTTTAGAGGATGAGGAAGGCCTACAACTCAATGGTATTAATAAGCTGTTAGTTTATGCTGATGATGTAGTACTATTGGCCGATAGCTAGGAGATACTAAAGGACAACGCGCACACACTATTGAGTAAGACTAAAGAATTAGGACTGGAAGTAAATATCAATAAAACTAAATATATGGTCACACTTAGAAATGCATTATATAATGGAAATGGACAGCTAATGACAAATGAGGGAAATTTTGAGGAATTGGCTGAATTCAAGTACCTAGGAACAATAATCACAAATAGGAATGATATGCACAAAGAAATTAAACATAGGCTCAATTCTGGAAATTCGTGCTATTATGCATTGCAGAGACTCTTGATGTTCCAACTCCTTTCAAAAAAACGTTAAACTGAAAATATATAAAACTATTATTCTACCAGTTATATTATATGTGTGCGAAACATGGACTCTTACTTTAAGGGAGGAAATGAGATTACGAGTTTTTGAGAATAAAGTTCTTAGGAAAATTTTTGGCCCAAAGAGAGATGAACAGACAAGTGAATGGAGAAGACTACATAACAATGAACTGCATGGTCTTTATAGGAAGCCAGATATAATAAGAACAGTTAAGTCTCGTAGACTGCGATGGGCAGGACATGTTGGGCGTATGAGGAATGAAAGACGTGCATGGAAGCTTCTTGTAGTAAAGCCAGAAGGAAAACGCCCAATTGGTAGACCAAGGTGGGAGAACAACATTAACTATGATTTGAGGGAAGTAGATTATACAGGGAATGATTGGAAAGCATTAGCTCAGGATAGGGATGTATGGAGAGCTTATGTCCGCGCGGCCATGAATCTACGGGTTTGATAGTGCCAGTGAGTGAGTAAGTAAGTAAGTAAGTAAGTAAGTGGTAAGTAAGTAAGTAAGTAAGTAAGTATGTATGTAAGTAAGTATGTATGTAAGTAAGTGAGTATGTATGTAAGTAAGTTAGTAATAAAGTTGTTTTTAAAACTTTATTATTATTATGTAATCACCATTATACATTACAATGTTAGTATCCCATTCTTTTAAACAAGTATTTTAAGGAACTGCAATTGTAACGTTAAATGTAAGTTTTGATAGCTTGTGAAACGCGCTTGTTCGCCGATACAGCAATCGTATATTTTCGCACCGTACACATCTGGAACAGACTATAGATATTGCATTTTTTTACAGATCTTCTATAAGGATTTTTAGAGACGGGAATAACTCTGATTTTGTATAAGTTCTTAACCAGTCCGTTTGCTTATTTCCGCTTATTAAACAAAGACCACTTATCATTGCAGAACTATTGTTTCCTTCTTATAATTTTTTCTTTATTCAATGCCCCAGGTTGTTACTTCGGTATTTCTGGTGTTGTCTCCTGGCATTGGCGTAATTGTAACCCACTTATGAGGTTGGGGCGCGTGAAAGTCGGGGTTACGGCTACCCGATGATATGATGGGTGATGAGGATGATACTGGTATGCAGAAGAGTCCTCAATCCTAATCTTAATCTAAGGCGAATATGAATGATGATGATGATGATGATGATGATGATGATGATGATGGCCATTGATGTTCGGGAACCGTTTGGGCCTTAAAGTTTCCAAGATAGGGCACTTCAACGACTTTTAGCAGATAGTTCTGAGGTATCATATATTATAGATTATAAGGAAAATGCAATTTTTAACGAAGATTTTACCCCTTATGAACTAAACATCGCAATAAACAACCTCAAAACCCGAAAATCACCAGGACCTGATGGTATATTCACTAAGTTCCTCTGCCATATGGGACATAATGCACGTACTACAATACTATGCCCATTTAATACAATTTGGAATTCTACAGTCCCATCACAGTGGAAAAAAGCTGTAATAAGACCCATCCTGAAGACAAATAAATCACCTGAAAATATGGAAAATTATAGACCAATTTCATTAACAAGCCAGCTCTCAAAGACCATGGAAAGAATGATAGTCAACAGATTAAATTGGTATATGGAAAATCATATCATCCACCCTGCCCAAGCTGGCTTTAGACACAATCGCTCAACAGAACAAGTTGTGTTGCTCAGCCAACTTTTGAAATGTGGAGTGCATGGGAAAATGCTCCGGTGGTTCAAAAATTTTCTTAGTCAAAGGTACTGTCAAGTCCGTTTTGGAGTTGCCACCTCAAAACTTAAACAACTTCAAACTGGTCTACCACAAGGGGCAGTATCAAGCTGCTCTTTATTCAATCTTTACATTAATGACCTGATACCAGCTCTAACTAAAGATAATGGGATAAATGCCCTGCTTTTTGCAGATGATCTTGTAATGTGGACTGCAGCCTCCAAAACCAAAATTAAAGAAAACATTGAAGTTCCCCTCAACACTGCACTTAAAGAACTGAGTAAATAGTGTACAGAAAATTCCATGACAATAAATGTATTCAAAACAATGTGCCAGACATTTTCTCTTTGTCATAAAGAAATAAAACCATCCATAAACCTTAACAACACTCCGCTTGATCATGTTACTAAATACAAGTATCTAAGTGTTACTTTCGATACTAAACTTACCTGGAAAGAACACATAGCCGACATAACCATGAGAACTTCTAAAAGACTCAACGTTCTGAAGAGACTGGCTGGTACAAAATCGGGTTGTGCTACATCAACATTAAATCTCACATATAAAATTTATGTTAAACCAGTAATTAAATATTGTTGTAGATCACTCATAACTGCTTCAAGCCAGCTAACTCAGAAAATGGAACTACTCCAAAATCAAGCAATGAGAATTATATCAGGTGCTGAAAACAACTCCGATTAGCTCCCTACTCCAATATACCAAGAACATAGACATACAATCAGAAATTATTGAATCAGCACTCAAAGTACATGAAAAACAATATGTTTGTCTGAAATCGACTACCCTCCTAAAAACACACATCATAACCGTAGGCTCAAAACACAAGAAGGTTTCCTACAAAAAATATTAATTAAAAGAAAACAACTAGATATATCCTGGAAGGGAACTGAACTGCTCCCAACAAACAACCCCCTTGAACTACATCACATAAATTACAACCTAGACCTGTTGGAAATACACAAGATAAGCTATGTTTGTGATGAAGTACTTCGAACTACAGCTCTGGAGACATTGCATGTTCGATACCCTATAGACAAATGGCTCCATGTCTACACAGATGGTTCCCAATTAGATAAGGGTGGAAATACCGGAGCAGGAATCCACTGCCAAATCTTTTCCACATACCTCTCTCTTGGAAGACATCAGACATAATTTGACGGCGAGGTTAGAGCTATATCCACAGCCCTGAGTCAATTAACATGCAGATCTCAATCGTTTCTGAATGCTGTCATCTTAAGCGATTCTAAGGCAGCCATATCAGCAATAGCAAATTACCTAGCTTCTCCTGCTAACAAAGAAATATTACAGAGTAGACAGATCATCAGAAATCTCAATATAGCAGGTAAAAATGTTTCTCGCAGTGGATACCATCCCATCGTGGCATTACAGGGAACGAAATGGCAGATTTGCTGGCCAAGAAAGGAACCCACATCCTTCAGACATCATCCAACGTTATATCTTACTCTAGAGCAGCTATGAACATCCGCTTCAGAGTGAGAGAAGCCTTCAGAATCTCCCTAGAGCTCCAAATGACTGAAAAACCTTGGAAAGCATCCATCCAAACCACACTGCCAGATTGGCCCAGAAGAGTAGCCGTTGCATCATTCCGTACTGCAACAGGACACGACTGCCTAGGTAAACACTTTCATCGCCTCGGTCTTCTACCAACTCAACAATGTATCCTCTGCAACACTATGGAAGATATGGATGCTGATCACATCCGAACTTGCCCAACCCTTACAACAAACAATTTCGTGGACAGATACTGGAAAGCCAGAGAAAATATGATGAACATTTTATAATCTTTCTTGTTATTGTTTGTTATTGTCATTGTTTGTTTTCCTCAGTCATTATTGGCTAACGAAAAATTTCAAAAGCCACTGCATTTAAATAAGTAAATAAATAAGTTTCCTAAAATGTGTCTTTTAAGTAACGAACATCCCCGAAAAACCTCACCCAGGAAACTTGCCCCGACCGGGGATCGAATCTATGCCCGCTGCGTGACAAGGCAGCACGCTACCTCGAGAACAATAAGTTGTTTTAGTATATCACGGATATATATTATCTCTGTGGAACCAGGCTGGAAAGTTCATATGAACAAAGAAATGAAGAAGAAAATAAAAAGGTAAATATTTGGTTCAGATGTAATGAAAAAAACATATAAACATTGCAGAATTATTATTTTCTCAGGTTTAACAAGAAACCATGAAGAATCACTGTCATTATATTAGAAGGAGAGTGTATAGGCTCGAGCCGCCTGCTATTGTGTATAATGTAGCAAGAAAGGGCAACCACAGATCGTTAGAGAAGTTGTATGTCTTGGAATGGGTTTAATTCCGCACCCCCAACAGAAGGCAGCACTTAAACTTGTATAAGCAGCTTCCACCCCCTCGTTAATATGAGGAGGACCGCATCAACCAGAGAGTGAGGGTGTGCTTTCCAATTTTACGTAATGATACATGTGCGGTAATTGAAAAACTGAAATCTCTCTGAAAAGCAGACGAACGTGTCAGTATGATTGCAAATTCATCAACAGAATAATGTGACTGATTTATAGTTTATTGTTTATATTATGTTTTTAAACTACTATCAACAGTTTATTATGGAATTAAAATCTAGTAAAGTTAATGAATTAATAAATTAATGTTATTCCCATCAATAAGGTCTACAAGCAGTGGTTCTCAGCTTTTCTAAGTTGGGGGCCCACCTTGAGAGTGATATTAAACTTTACGCGACCCATGAGTTAAGTTAGTGTACTCTTATCATCACTGATGAAAACATTATGACATCTAATATATAAAAATTAATGTTCGTTTGTTTGTACTTGATGCGCGGCCACACCGTTAATCCGATTGTAATGGGGCTTTTTGCAAAACGTTCAGGAGATTCCCGGGATGAACACAGGCTATAAGAGAGTTGAGATACTCAACTCCTACACCCTTAAAAAAACACCCTTTGTAGTGAATAAGTCCCTTTTTTACCATTAAAAGTTTACGCTGCCTAAACCATAACAAATACACAAAATTAATGAACACAGAATTGAATATCTCAAAAAACTCTACAAAAAGGTCCACGACAGCATATGTTTATCTCTTACGGATAATTCACAATAACTATTTTTGTCTTTCACTGATTCCAAGAAGATCGAGACAAGTATGTAGATTACTGTGCAAGCATAGCAAGCACGTGGCAGGTATTCTTATACGGATAACTCACAATAATGAATTTTGTCTTTTAGCTCATTTATGCCAAGAAGATCGAGATAAGCAGATTCCCGGGCAGCACCGGGTAATCAGCACGGGGAATGATGAGTAGATCCCCGGACAACGTCGGGTAAACAGCACGGGATATCTAAATGTAATTACGATATAAATGTTTCCGTTTACTTATTTACCTAAACATAAAACACATTAATTTTCGTACTTCAACTCATTTATGCCAAGAAGATTAGGATACGTAGTTTCCCGGGCAATGCCGGGTAATCAGCACGGGATATCAAAAAAATATAAATTTATAAATATTTATCCTTCTACTTATTCAACTAAACATAAATTCACATTAATTTTCATTTATTTAGGCGTAGCAGCCCATGCCGGGTATTAGCTAGTATTATATAAAAAATGATCTGACTGTACTTTCTAAAATTTATTCACCAAACTAATGTGATGGTTAAGCATAAGATTGAGGTGAATGTGCTCGTGAGCTTCACATAGCCAATGAGAGGAAGAAGCAGCAATATGTGCTGCATAATTACTACTAAAATTAAGGTTATTATTAAAAGTTATAATTATAAATGTAACAACGAAATTTTATTAAAAATGTGATGAAGTAATATAGAAAAGAATGCACACTTAGCAAAAAAGAAAAAAAAAAGAAAAAAAAAGAGCGGACTCTTGATCTCTAATATTTTAAAGTTTTAGAGCGCGATTCACAAGAGTAAACTAATTGCACAGTAGATCTACAATTCTTCCTCCAAAGAAGAGCATTCTTTTATACATGTTAAGCAAACGAACGTTTAGTTCAGTGCCTTATGTTTGCTTCGTATGCAAGTAGTCACAGGTTCGATTATTGTTAAGGTTAATTTCTTATTTGTTACAATGCTTTCTATTTTATTATGTCTGTCCACTCTTAAAGAAAAAACTGACTATTTGGAAGTATTATTATTATTATTATTATTTTTTTTTATTATTATCCATCATCTATGGGCTATTATTAGGCTGGACTTGACCTATATAAACTAAATATTTTAATTGAAGGGTGAAACTTTTTACTCGCCAATACGTAATAAATAAATACATACATATATGAAGTTATATTTTATTACATACATTCACATCATTATTATTTAAACGTGGTACTGCACACAGAATTAAATTTATACCGGTAGCGAATTAGTGTTATAGAGTTTACGAAGGCAGGAATGTTACTTAAAATAGTGTAAAGTGGACGTAGATTACGTGCCGGGAATTAAATGTTATAGGATGTTTTTGTGAAGAACAAATAAATAACAAAACACATTATTATCGAGATATTTGAATCCTGGCTCTGATACATATTTCATTTCTTCGTAATTGGTATAACGATCTACGCTACTCGAACGTCGGATACTAGTCGTCTAAACCCTGGTTGTCTTGTTTACTTTTACACTATGCACGAGAGTTGAACTTCATTTGAAATGTCGTAATTTAAGTAATATTATAAACGTCCATCACTCGCAAATATCCAGAAACATGTCTCCTTCACTACTCTTTAATTATTTAAGAGAATTAAAACCAAATAGAGCGTATTTAAAACATTTAACAATGCGTTATCTCGTGAACCACAGCTTTAGCTCTTCGAACGTACGCAGTGGGTCATAACACGGATTCTATGTTTTGAAGCCGCTCTTTTTTTTAAGTGTAAATAAATAGAAACAGATATTTGTCGCAATTCTATCTCTTCCAGTATTCAATTACTGTGTATTCTTTATCATATAGGATACAGGGTATTTCATAAACCACCAAACCCCACTCACGACATACCAGTGAGTCTGCAGCCATAGGTCGAAAAAACATTGTTATAGGTTCGGTGGATATTTAAAACAATAAAATTAGTACCAGAGATGACAGTCGCCCTTAACAAATTAAATTTGTGTAAAATAAACAGCTAGGCCTTTCGGAACTAGTTCTGTTTTCAAAGTTGTTCTGTTAAGCACTGACTGTGTTTAACGAGCATGTTGTATAATGAATTAAACACAATCAGTATCCAATAGAACAGCTTTGAAAATAGAACTAGTTCGGAAAGGCCCAGTTGATTATTTTAAACAATTTTAATTTCTTGAGGAGACTGCCATCACAGGTACAACTTTTTAAATATTTAACAATAACTTCAACGGTGTTAATAATATTTCTCAAAAGGATCGGTAAAGATATGTAAATATATTTCAAGAATATTCTTAATTCAACCTCAATAGCTACATTTCTTTGGAATTCGCTTAAAAAGGCGATAAAAATTGCTTCCATTCTTAATTTCCAAACAATATTTCATTCACTTTTTTCAGAGAGCTTATAAATATCCTTATATATCTTAAGCCAAGTTATATGATTTATTAAATATAAATTTATAAAGACTATTTAACTCATGCCACAAATGGGAGTCAATGACCAATCACGTTTCAATGATTTCTGTTTTACAACCAATCAGAGTCGTGTTTCACGAAATATTTATCAGTGTTATATTTACCATATTAAAGAAAGCTCCTCCTTTTTAATATTCTGAACAGGTCTGACCATTATTTTGCAGTGACTGAGCCCGTGAGAAATACGGCTACCAGATTGTATATGTATATATATATATATATATATATATATAGTGCATAGATGTCAACACATAGCGTTTGCAGAAGTTAATATAAAAACATTTGTAGCAATTTATTATACCACCAAAAAAAGAAACCACTGTTTGCACTTTCTTAAATGTATTTTTTCCCAGGTAATAATCCAGAAAAATATAATTGTCATATTTACATCATACGATATCAGAAATCAATTAATATATAGTTTGATGTGTTTCATTTTTTCTCCACTAGAGAGCATTTTTACAATATTGCGTTCCTTTGACAATAAATAGTATGATCTGGTTGCAGTGATAAACAAAAGAAGCAGATGAAGCGTACCTATCGTTTCTCATTTGTTTTCAAACATCGCCGTTTACATTAAATATATAAATATTTTAAAATAACTATAGTTAAATAATGATTTGTGAGTAAAAAAAAAGTAAAGTGATCCCACAACAGGCCCGGAGGCCCTTGGGGTAGTAGGAGGTTAAGACTCCCACTTTTTCTAGACAATCGGCATTTTGTCAGCCGGGTTGTCAGCCCTGCGTGACGGCCGCCTTTACCCCCAGAATAAGCATCTGGTACTCATTTCCGTTAGAGGCTGAGTCGACCCCAGGGCCATAGTGCCGGCAGAGGGTTTGGGTCAGTTTAAAAATCCTGACCCCAACGGGACTTGAACCCTCGACCCTCCGGCTTGTAGCTCAGTGCCTTAACCACTACGCTACGGCGTGCCTCGATTTGTGAGTAAACAGCTTAATTTTATTCGTTAAATAGTCCTAACAAATACCACTCTTGATTTCCAAATTCTCACTTCGTGAGTCGTGAATTTATCGATAATTTGGAAATCACTCGTGGCATTACTTATGAAAAACTATTTCCCATAGAGAGAATTTTATATACATATATATATATATATATATATATATATATATATATATATATATAATGTGAGTGTGAATGAACCATCTGGTATTATGAAATAATGATGATGAATGGTAACGAAATTCCAGCTCAGCTTCTGCTTTATGACTAAAGGAAACCAGAGACATCCGAGTCCGGTTGGATGGTCCCATTACCCTTCAAATACGAATATTAAATGTTACCAAATGAGATAATTGCTCGGCACTGAAATATATTGTTTATAACGAATATGAATATCTGAAAATTAAGACAGAACATGCTCTTGAATAACATTAGTGAAATATTTGTATTATTCTTCCAGGAAATATTTGCTAGCGGAAAAAAAAAAGTATACTCTATAGAGTTCCTCGAACACAAGGACTTTTTTTAACAGTACCATATAAATTACAGTATTTAACTACTGTTTTTCATGCATTTATGTACAATATGGAATTATGCCTCATTACTATTAATGAAAAACTAGACGTGTATGTCAGAATCGTGCGCATTTTCCTTTGGGCCATGTAATTTCGTTTTAATGTATCAGTAGTTGTTTAGGGATAATAATGTATGATTATATGGCGAAAGTATTGATCCATCAAGGCTATATATAACTACGTTTAATACATCCGCGTTTTTATTTAAATTATCATAAGTTATGCCACAAATGATTTCCAAATTATCGATAAATTCACGAAGTGAGGAGTGAATTTATCTAGAATATTTAACTCATGTCGCAAATGGTAGTCAATGACCAATCACGTTTCAATGAATTCTGTTTTATACCAATGACAGTCGTGTTTCACCTCGCTCTTTATCAGCTCCTGCTTTTGTGATAAAGAAAGCTCCTCCTTTTTTAATATTCTGAACAGGTTAGACCATTATTTTTCTCCAACAAATACATTGAATATAGCAAATAATGAATAGATTCAGTGATTTTACTGAGTTGTTTATTCAAAATATAAATGATTAACCTATAATGTTATTATAATAGTTTGATCTGTTTCATGATTTCTCCACTAGAGTGCATTCTTACAATATTGCGATCCTATTTGGCTATAAATAATATGATCGAGTTGCAGTGAATTTAATACATCCGCGTTTTTATTTAAATTATCATAAGTTATGCCACAAATGATTTCCAAATTATCGATAAATTCACGAAGTGAGGAGTGAATTTATCTAGAATATTTAACTCATGTCGCAAATGGTAGTCAATGACCAATCACGTTTCAATGAATTCTGTTTTATACCAATGACAGTCGTGTTTCACCTCGCTCTTTATCAGCTCCTGCTTTTGTGATAAAGAAAGCTCCTCCTTTTTTAATATTCTGAACAGGTTAGACCATTATTTTTCTCCAACAAATACATTGAATATAGCAAATAATGAATAGATTCAGTGATTTTACTGAGTTGTTTATTCAAAATATAAATGATTAACCTATAATGTTATTATAATAGTTTGATCTGTTTCATGATTTCTCCCACTAGAGTGCATTCTTACAATATTGCGATCCTATTTGGCTATAAATAATATGATCGAGTTGCAGTGAATTTAATACATCCGCGTTTTTATTTAAATTATCATAAGTTATGCCACAAATGATTTCCAAATTATCGATAAATTCACGAAGTGAGGAGTGAATTTATCTAGAATATTTAACTCATGTCGCAAATGGTAGTCAATGACCAATCACGTTTCAATGAATTCTGTTTTATACCAATGACAGTCGTGTTTCACCTTGCTCTTTATCAGCTCCTGCTTTTGTGATAAAGAAAGCTCCTCCTTTTTTAATATTCTGAACAGGTTAGACCATTATTTTTCTCCAACAAATACATTGAATATAGCAAATAATGAATAGATTCAGTGATTTTACTGAGTTGTTTATTCAAAATATAAATGATTAACCTATAATGTTATTATAATAGTTTGATCTGTTTCATGATTTCTCCACTAGAGTGCATTCTTACAATATTGCGATCCTATTTGGCTATAAATAATATGATCGAGTTGCAGTGAATATACATAACCTCACATTTCTAATTTGTTTTCAAACATAGCTGTTTACATTAACTATATAAATATTTTAAAACACCGGTAACTATATTCAAATAATTATTTTTTAGTAAAGAGCTTAATTTTATTCGTTAAATAGTCCTAACAAATGCCACTCTTGATTTCCAAATTATCTAGATAAATTGGAAATCACTCGTGGCATTACTTATGAGAATTTGGAAATCAAGAGTGGTATTTCTTAGGACCATTTAACGAATAAAATTAAGCTGTTTATTCACAAATCATTATTTAAATATAGTTATTTTAAAATATTTATATATTTAATGTAAACGGCGATGTTTGAAAACAAATGAGAAACGATTGGTACGCTTCATTTGCTTCTTTTGTTCGTCACTGCAACCCGATCATATATATATATATATATATATATATATATATATATATTTTAAATGCCCCAGGTGGTCTTTTGACATTCATGGTTTCTCTCCTGGCATGGCGTACTTGTAACCCACTTCTGAGGTTTGGGCGCCTGGAAGGCGGGGTTACGTTGCCCCGATGATATGATGGGTGATGATGATGATGATAATGGTGCGCCAGGAGAGTCCCTAATCCTAAGCTTAACTTAAGATGAATATGAATTAAGATGATGATGATTGCGATAGCCATATGATTTCGGGGACCGATTGGGCCTTAAAGTTTTCCTGACATTGTCTTACAGGTGAGGAAAAACCCCGATAAAACCTCACCCAAAAAAATTGTCCCGACCGGGGATCGAACCCGGGCCCGCTGCGTGACAAGGTAGCACGCTACCCCTAGATCACAGTGGTTTATTGCCAAAGGAACGCAATATTGAAAGAATGCACTCTAGTGGAGAAAAAATGAAACACATCAAACTCCTGATGTCCTATCATGTAAATATGACAATTATATTTTTCTGGAATGTTACCTGGGAAAAAATACATTTAAGAAAGTGCAAACAGAGGTTTCTTTTTTTGGTGTATAATCAATTGCTACAAATGTTTTTATATTAACTCCCTCATGCGCTATGTGTTGACATTCATGCACTATATACACAATCTGGTAGCAGTATTTCTTAAAGAGTCAGTCACTGCAAAATAATGCTATGACCTATTCAGAATGTTAAAAAGGAGGTGCTTTCTTAAACTTTAGTTTGTAAATTCCAGGCGAAACACGACTGTGATTGGTTGTAAATAAAAAATCATTGAAATGTGATTGTCATTGACTCCCATTTGGGGAATGAGTTAAATAGTCTTAGAAAATCATGTCAGAAGACCTGCATTTACGATGCTTAGTGAATAACTGTATAATCACTCAATAAAGGTTTATATAATCTGCAGGGGGTATACAAAATAAAGGGAACACCACATTTTCTGGAACATTTATTTTCATGAGTTTTGTTAACCTGGATGATACTTTCCTTTCAGACATTTACTCCGAACCTAATATTATACTTAACTGCGCAAGATTTTCTTCTCCTATAGTGTAGCTGTGGAACCAGGCTTATGTCTAATCTGAGTGACTTTCAAAGATAACAAATTGTTGGTACCCGGTTAGCTGAATAGAGTGACTGAAACTGGCATTTTGTTAGTGTTTTCAAGAAGCATAGTTTCTAAGGTTATGTCTACATACTTGTCTAAATGTTAAACGTGTATAAAAACGAACAGTGGTCGCAAACAAACTCCATCAAAGAGGCAGAAGAATTCTGAAGAGTCCTGTGTCACAAAATTATAGAACCACTGCAGATAAAGTGATTGCAGAATTAACCTCATATTTAAGGAAACTAATTTCTATCAGAACGAAAAAGGAGAGAGCTGCACAAATTAGATATTTATGGTAGAGCAACAATGATTGCGGACAGGAATGTAATAAACCGAAATTAGTGGTGTTATGACTACAAGACTTGGGAATGCTGATAATTGAAAACTTGTAATAGGGGCTCTTGAGTTAATATTTAAACCATTCCCTACTACAGGTAAGATATATGCCTGCAGAAAACCAAAAGAAGCTTAAAATTCAGGCTGCTTACTGACTACAAATGAACATGGCAAGAAATTGAGGCTGAAAATAAACATCAATAAAACTAAATATATGGTCACACATAGAAATACGTTATATAATGTAAATAGTTAATGACAAATGAGAGAAATTTTGAAAAGGTGCCTGAATTCAAATATCTAGGAATATTAATTTTAGACTCGAAACATGATTAAGGCGAAGAAAGAAATTAGACAAAGGTTCAATTCTGAAAATGCATGCTATTACGCATTACAGGAATCTTGTCATTCCAACTTCTCTAAAAAAAGTTAAACTATATAAAATGGTTATTCTTCTTGCTGTATAGAAATGAAACATGGTATGGTCTCTTAAAAAATATTTAACAAAAGGAGAAAAGATTTTGAGCAACTGAGAATAAAGTTTCTCCCCCCCCCCCAATAGCTATCACCTAGACGTGGTGGGAAGGCTTAGTACCCAATGAGCTAGACAACCCTAGGGAATATTGACTTGAGTTAATCTTGCTAGTGGGTAAGAGATGAGGGGAACTGAATAGCACACAACGAGAGAATGTCGTCTGTACACATATTGGGCGGCTACATCTTCAAGTCTTCAACGGTCAACAAGGCGGCAAGTAATAAAAAGAGCTACACTGTAATTCAACCCAGGAAGTTACTACAGACCTTATGGGCTATGCCAGTGTCCCCCTACCTACAGAGGGTAGATGTTGCCAAACTCATAATAACGGTATTTGTTTGTTAAGGAGAGGTGGAGCGGCAAGGTTAGCAGTACTTTTTTCCAAATCTATGTATTATACATTTAAAAAAACATAATTTTTCTTTTACGGCATGCAAACTAGTTGTATAGTAAATATGAGAGTCGACACTTTCACACAATATAGTACAGATCCGCAAGAGCTCAGTGACAAGTGGCAACTGTTTTTTTTTCTTTAAGAGCGGGTGGCTTGGACGACTACAAGGTACAACTATGTACCTGCTGTGTTGCAATCTTCAGTTTTATATAAGGATTTTTCTCAAGAAAATACTGTTAAAATGGCAACCCAGTTCCATATTACAAACACACAGTATCTTCCTGGGTTGAATCTGACTGTAAACTTGCAAGGCTTGAAGAGCGGAAGAAGTGATTCTCTCTATAGGGATACCCAGAGGAGCATGTTTGGATGCTCAGTGCTCACAGGAAGCAGCCCTTCCACCTCCTTGTCCTGCGAAGCGCTCGTAATGCTTCCAGGAGACACTATCTTAATGAAAGGCTTCATATAAATCAGCCAGTCTGTCATAAAAGGAAGTCGGAAGACCTAAAAAAACGTTCCGATGATGCATTATGAAGTCGGAACGGGTAATTGCCTAATCCTTGGGGTGACGATGATGATAACGATGATGAGATTAAAGTGCTTAGTATTTTTTTTTGAGGGAATATATAATGCCATGATGAAGAGGAGTATGGAAGAAGGACAATGGGAATATAGGAATCTCTGGAAAGCAGGAATTAAGGGCAAACTGCCGTAAAGTGAAAAGTCTGTATTAAGTATTAATTAAGTAAGTAATTATTTGGAACAAAGAGAGACGGATGGACAGACAGACAGGTGAATGGAAGAAGATTATATAACAGTGAAATGCATTGTATTACACATAATCAATAAAACCCAAATCATCAAACTAAAATGTTAAAAAGTCAAGGCGTTTCGATAGCCAGGCTATAATTATTAAGATGAGTTATAAATCAATAACTAGTCTCGATAATGATATCATTTAATACTATAAGATGTTAATTATGTAATTTTTTACCTGGTAAGTCAGTCGTCCTCAACTAAGTTATTAAACTTCTTCAAGTTATTCTAATATGGAGGCCTTTCGAAAACTGTTTCATCTTCTGCGGTTTAACTGGAACTGATCAGTGGAAGACCTAAAAAAGTTCGGATGATGCATTATGAAGTCGGAACGGGCAATTGCCTAATCTTTGGAGTGACGATAATGGTAATGATGATGAGATTAAAGTTCTTAGTATTTTTTTAGGGAATATATAATGCCATGATGAAGAGGGGTATGTTAAAACGCAGAAGATGAAACATTGTTTTCGAAAGGCCTCCATATTAGAATAACTTGAAGAAGTTTAATAACTTAGTTGACGACGACTGACTTACCAGGTAAAAAATATATAATTAACATCTTATTACATTACCTCAGGGGCACGCCGTAGCGTAGTGGTTAAGGCACTGAGCTACAAGCCGGAGGGTTGAGGGTTCAAGTCCCGTTGGGGTCAGGATTTTTAAACTGACCCAAACCCTCTGGCGGCACTATGGTCCTGGGGTCGACTCAGCCTCTAACGGAAATGAGTACCAGACGCTTGTTCTGGGGGTAAAGGCGGCCGTCACGCAGGGCTGACAACCCGGCTGACATAAAGTGCCGATTGTCTAGATAAAGTGGGAGCCCTAACCTCCTACTACCCCAAGGGCCTCCGGGCCTGTTGTGGGATCACTTTACTTTACTTTACATTACCTCAACGGTGCTTTAACATGAATTTCAAAATCATTTAATACTTTCAATAATTATTTCATTATTATTTGTCCCAATGGATAAATTGTTACCATAATCCTTTCCTTCATTTCATTACGTTTTCCCTTTTTGCTTTACATTTCTTCTTTTTTGATACACAAAAAACACAAAGGTCAGGGTACATACCAGACCCAAGACGGAGATTTAAATTCCTCTTACCCACCAAAAAACCAAACTCGAGTCACAGGAGTAGAAGGTACGGACTCTACCGACCACGCACCTTGAGACTAAATGATTCGCGGGTTTAAACCCCGACGGAGAAGATTAATTTTTGAGAGCGTAAAAGTTCTGAATACGCTTCCTAAGGAAAAAGTCACTTCGTGAATTTCGTGTCGTTGATTTACGACAAGTAAAAGAGCGTCGAGCCTGAAATAAGAAACTTCTGAATAAATTACGTCGGGGTCTTCACGCCCAGATTTTAATTGGGTGCTAATGATTGATTAATTATTATAGAATGGCGTTAAATAAAATATTGTCAATCACGTTTTCGAAATGGATTTTTGGAGGCGATCGACAAGAATTTCAAGACGAGATTAAGTCAGAAACAGCACAATATGGGAAATTATGGAAGTTCAAAAAAATAGAAGAAAACGTTTGAAATGGTATGGAGACTTCATAAGAATGGAAGAAGATAGAATACCAAAGAAGGCAATGGAAGAACCTAGAGAACGTTGCATAGATGGAGTGAGGAGAATTATGGAAGCTAGAGATTTGAGGGTAGAAGATGTTTTTTTTAGAGAGAAACCTCTGGCGACAAATCACTTTGGCTTGAAGGAGAACGATTGTAGTGTAGAATATTCTCAATACAAAAATAAAATGGTGTGTTCTGTTCATTTTGTATTTCACAATACAGTGGTTTATTTTGTAATTTGAAATATAATGGTATTGTGAGATCTCAGGAGGGAATGTTGTGACTGAATTTCCTACACTTAATTCTTTCTGTCGCCCTCCCACTCCCTTTTTCTTTTCAGCTATGACAGAAACATCAATCCCTTCTTTTTCCCTCCGTTCGCTCGTAACATTGCTAGATGAAAGAGCCGGCTTTGTAAACGATGTTCAATTATAAATCATTCTAACCTTACGTACAAGCGCCTCTGGGGAAGTTTTCCTATCCCCTTAAAAAAGTTCGGATGAAAATGTCATCAAGAATAACCACACTCTCTTTCCATCGATTTCATTCAGAAACACACATACACACAACAGATTTTTTGTTATTTTGTGGAAAGAATTTAAATTTAAAAACCAATGGGCATTAAGATGCAAAATAATTATTTCTGTGAAGTATTCAATTTTATTTCAACAAGAAATTGTAAATGTAATGTGTATAGTTGTTACCAAATGCATTTTTTGAGTTTTATGTTCTAATAAACATCCGTCGTTAATCACACTGAGCAACAAAAAAGAAAACTTTTTTTTTTGTCTCAGAAATAAAAATATGTGATTCCGATAGTATTTTTTTTTCTCCTGAATTCAAATATGATATCGGTTTTTCTCCATCAAGCAAGGTTCCCGAGAGAAGAGCCATTTATAATTTCAAATACTTGAACATTTTATACATTCGTAACTACATAATATTCGAACATTCGGACTCACGTAGAAAGTAAGAAATGACGGTTTTCTGCTATATTTCGCCTGTGGAGCATTCCTCTTGATGGTCCAACAATAATCGGCCAGCATATTAGGATTCCATTTGCCTTGATATATCTTTTCTATAGCTGGAATCTCCTGATGAAAGTGTTTCACGTTTACATCGCTCACTGCGCTAATATTTTCCGGGAAGAAATCTAGGTTTATTAAAAAAATAATTATTTAAATCCATTAATTGAAATTGAAATAAAAAAAAACTGTGGGTGATGGAGAAATTCCGAATACATATTTGAAAACACGATAAAAAACTGCATTAATTACAACTATTGGTACTCATGAGACAAAAATCATATTGACCAGTGTCACATAAGTAAAGGTAATTGAAGTAACAACTAACGGTTCTGCGTAGCGTAAGGGTTTCAATTAAAATAAATAACATTTTTGTTACATATAAGTTTTACATATGTTACAATATTTTGGGATATAAGTCATTGAAAATCTTTTTAATAGTCCACATACCACTTTGGTAAGTAGGGAAGAACATTTAATTTTCATGTGTCATGTCAAATTTTGTCGGCCGTGGTGGTCTAGTAGTTACGTACCTTGTCACTAGTCCCGAGGGTCGAAAGTTCAAACCCGGCCAAGGTGGATAGATTTTTGGGATGGGAAAATCCAAGGGACAGTTTTCCGGGAAGGATTTTAAGCCGTAAGTTCCGAGTCTGAAGATATTCAGGCCTCTAAAAGAAACTGAAGTCTGAATAAAAAATATCACTGAGTAAAATTTACCTATTTTATTCTATTCGAGTAATACCTTAGTTTCCTACCACATGTCTCCTCGAGGTGACATAACCATGTCACTCGCTAACATCGGTAGGGAAAATAAGCGGAACTAAATTGGTATGGCTAAGAAACTTCCCACTAAAAATATTCATGCCCTCACACGGGATGAATGGGGTCATTCAATCAAGCAATTATGTCAAATGTCACATGGAATTCACTTTGAATCTATAAAAGCATCCATCCTTCCACAGTAATTCTGCCCGAGGGCAGGTCCTTCACTGCAATCATAGCATTTCCATGCTATGCTTGCTGCTTTACTAAGAAATTGTAGGTGTGGTAGCTTCCCGTTGCTTTCCACACCGGTGAAGGATGATGATGATAATGATAAGGATGATGATGGTGATGGTGGCCATATGATTTCGGGGACCGTTTGGGCCATAAAGTGTTCCTGGTATTTGTCTTACAGGTGAGTAAAAACCCCGATAAAAACCTCACCCAGAAAAACTGCCCCGACCGGGGATCGAACCCGGGCCCGCTGCGTGACAAGGCAGCACGCTACCTCGAGACCACAGCGGTGGAATATAAAAGCATAATATAGGATGTTTTAAATATCTTAAAATCGTTCTTTAAAAACTCTCCTGTTATAGTTTTTTTTTTCACTAACACTTGACGTGGAGCGATGCAATTTTTAGAACACTTTACCCATAATGATAAAGCCCCTCCACCAAATTTAGTAAAATACACTTTTTCATTAATAGGAGCCTTTTCTTTAATAGTTTATAAGAAAAAAAAATGTTTCATCCTGCGTTCAAAATATTACAGGTAACTGTAGTGATACAAATTTTAAATTTACCTAGGTCTGCGCATGCTCGGAATCTTGGCAATAAGAGGGTCACCCGTCACCACTGTGTTTAACCAATCGCTGTCTTTCTAATGTATTACCGTCCGCCTCCCTGCTTGTGAGTGTTTAAGAGCGTGTGAGTGACGTTTTCTTGTCCGGCGTCCGGTGATGTCGGGCGGGAACGTAGTAAGTACAGCATACGCCTTTAACATTCGGTATTACCTAATTCATCTACTTAAACTAACCAACTAACTCACTGGCACTATCGAACCCGTTGAATCATGGCCGCGCGGACTTAACTGTCCATACATCCCGGTACTATTGTCTAATAATATCCTGTATAATTAATATTATTCTCCCACCTCACTTTTGGCCTACTTACTGACCGCTTTCCATCTGGTTTTTCCATGCTCCTCTTTCATGTTCCATTCGTGTATGTGTCCCATCGCAGTCTACGTGACTTATTTGTTATTAAATTTGGTTTCTCATGAAGATCGTGTAGCTTATTGTTATGTAATCTGCTCCATTCACTTAACTGTTCGTCTCTCTTCGGTCCAGTAACTAAATAAATATTTTATTTGCACTGGAAAAAAAACGTAAACGAGATTTAGATTTCAGATGTGGCAATATCAGCATATCTTATGCATTTTATACGTAAATTATTAGTTTGAAATATCTACATAAAACACATAGATATTTAGTTTTAATTATACCGCGGTGGTATCGAGGCAGCGTGTTGCCTTGTCACGCAGCGGGCTCGGGTTCGTTTCCCGGTCGGGACAGGCTCCTGGGTGAGGTTTTTTTTCGGGGTTTTTCCTCACAAGTAAGACAAATGTCAGGAAGCTTAGGACCCAACGGTCCCCGAAAATTATCCGGCCATCATCATCATCCTTATCATTACCATCATCATCATCCATCACCGGTGTGGAAAGCAACGGGAAGCTACCACACCTATAGTTCCTTAGTAAAGCTGCAAAGCATCGCATGAAAATGCTATAATTGCAGTGAAATACCTACTCTCGGGCAGAATTACTATAGATAGATATAATTTTCTACAAATTCACATTTCAATATGATAATTCAGTTTTCATTAATAATTTCTGGCAAAATCCAATTTGAACATAAATATTCAATTCACTAACTAATTTTTGACAAAATTCAATTTCAAATTAATTAGTAATAATTCATCGCTGGATGTAAACGCAAGAAAACTGATGTGACGTACTACGAGCTCGTATGAAGGGCACAGGGAAATACCAGGTTAAGTCATTTTCCTTGACATTCTAGAAAACGTACTTTCAGTTGTAGTTATACAACATTCATATTTCCTTAATAATTAAGGAAGTGATTTCCATGGAGAATTTAACAACACCTAAAATTCCATTTCAACAAAAATAAAGTTACTTACCCAGTTCTTTTCCTGTGCCCTTCATATGAAAATAATATGAATCATGAAAGTGCAAGCTTCTTTGATTCTGCTTTGTAACTGCGTAGCTATTCTCAATCGTAAACATCAGCTGCCCTATGAAGTTTGTAGGCTATTTTACACGCTTTATATTAGCTTCACCTGTATCTATGTAATTGAATATTTAACGCGATTTTCACCCACTTAAAATCATTGGATCGACTTGAAACTTTGCATACTTGTAAAATACCCGTGACAATATAATTTCATATTTTGTTTCTAAAATCATGGCCAGAATCATCAGAAAATCAAATCTTGGTATCTATGTAACGGAATTTTTGAACACGATTTTCACCCACTTAGAAACATTGGATCGACTTGAAACTTTGTGTACTTGTAAAGGACCCGTGACAATACAATAATTTAATATTTTGTTTCTCGAATCCTGGCCAGAATCATCAGAAAATAAAAAAAATGAAAACTGGTATAATATGTTGCGGACTTGTCGACTTTTTAGTCAATCGTTGTAAGATCTCAGTTGGTAGAGCGGTACACTCTAATGGTATATAATTTCTGTAATCCATAGGTCGCTAGTTCAAATTCGGCTGGGAGTTCTTTTTTTTTTTTTTAGAAGAGTATTACTTTCAGCTCATGTTACAATAGAATCGAATTTAAAGATATTTACATTTTTATCTTATTCTGTCAAATATTAAAACTAAAACATAAAAAATAAATAATAGTTTTAAAAACTAAAACAACACGCTTTATTAGAAAACCGAACTAAAAAAAATGAAAAATAATTTTAATTTCCAAAATGCTTGGGATAAATAATTTTACCATCAAAAGCGTGGGGTGCTTTTTATGATTTTTATATTTTCTTCTTAGAGACTTTACTTTTACCAATATCTGTTTATTATCAAATATATTAGTTGATAAAGAGCACCCCACGCTTTTGATGGTAAAATTTTTTATCCCAAGCATTTTGGAAATTAAAATTATTTTTCATTTTTTTAGTTCGGTTTTCTAATAAAGCGTGTTGTTTTATTTTTTTAAAAACTATTATTTATTTCATATTCAGTCCGTGATGTAACAATCAGTAACTTATTTTAGTCAAGGCCAGATCACTCAGATGTAAGGTAGTTAATTTGTGGTTTTGTAGTTACATATTCTTAGCTTAAGACCAATACAACAAAGCCTAAATAAAAAAGAAAAAATAACTTACGGTTTTCGAAGCAAAATTTTAAGCGTCATGAACGGTCATCAGAAGAAGATATTGATGTGAGAGACATACCCCGCTATCAATTTTCCAGGTTGACATCTCGTGAGAGCTCAATTTTCCAGAATGTCGCTATTTCCCGACAATCATCGGTCATTTGGGATGATGGAGAACTTGCGTATGAATCTCAATGCATCATGCAATTCTTCAGTAGTTAGCGAACGATAGTTCAATTGAATCAGTCATTTCGAAAAGGGATCATCTACGATTTTTTGTGAAATTCACTTTTTTCGTTATTCCATGTTTACATACGTCCTTACATTGATTCCGCGTGAGAAATAATCAAATGCACAATTATTTTACCACTTTCTGACTTTACCTTTCAGGTAGTCATTTCGAAAAAAGGATCAACTCGCCGAGTTGTACCCTTTTCGAACGGACTGACGCACGAATGTGATCTTGACTTCAGCTGCATATCTATCCTCTTGCACTCTTTCTGTGTTATCATAAGTAATGCCACGAGTGATTTCCAAATTATCGATAAATTCACGACTCACGAAGTGAGGAGTGAATTTATCTAGAGAATTTGGAAATCAAGAGTGGCATTTGTTAGGACTATTTAACGAATAAAATTAAGCTGTTTACTCACAAATCATTATTTAACTATAGTTATTTTAAAATATTTATATATTTAATGTAAACGGCGATGTTTGAAAACAAATGAGAAACGATAGGTACGCTTCTACTGCTTCATTTGTTTATCACTGCAACCAGATCATACTATTTATTGCCAAAGGAACGCAAATATTGTAAGGAGGAGCTTTCTTTAATATGGTAATCATAACACTGATAAATATTTGGTGAAACACGATTCTGATTGGTTGTAAAACAGAAATCATTGAAACGTGATTGGTCATTGACTCCCATTTGGGGCATGAGTTAAATAGTCAGAGTAAACAATATTAAAACCATGCTACTATCGTTATTTATGTATTGTTTATTTAATGCAATATACAGAGTATGGGTAAAGGTGTTCCAAAAGAACAAAAACATTATTTTGCAATAAATACATTTTACGAATTTGAGTGTAATAGTGACAAGCCTAGAACCGTAATCGGCCGGAAATTCATTGACACCATTTTCGGGGAACAAGAGTTCAACTTGCTCAAACCAAAGCCCCCAGAAATACTGCAAATACCAGATGTGAAAACACACCCTGCCTAAATCAGCGAAGTACCAATCAATCACAAAAGAATGGATGATGTAAATTAACTTCATCAGTACATTCCTGATATCCATCGAAATTTGTATGATGATTTATTCAAATGGCCTATACAGCTGAAGTAGTAGAGAACGCCGAAGATGTTCAATGATGAAATTTTTCGGATGTACTTTTTTTATAGTAACTTCCAAATGATGAAATGTAATAAAATGTATACAGTATTATTCCATGTATGTAGTTATTTCGCAATAATATTTTTTTTTCAAAAGAAATGTGTTTAATTTTGTAAACGTTTCTTCGTTCATTTCGAAAAGGGATCATCTTCGGAAAATTGTAATTAGTTTTTTGGGAAAACCATAATCAAGAAAGTCATGTAAATCGGTAAGTGAACGTGAATGGGCATGAAAATTATTCAGTAGAAATTTCAGATTCATAGCTTTATCCTGGACAAACTGAATCAGTTTTTTCCCTCTCCTGTAAAATTTGATCAACTGTAGATGATCCCTTTTCGAAATGACTGATTCAATTATATTAGGCAGTATTGCTAATTTGTCCCGCGCCGTAGTCAAGTGGTTAAAGTAGGATGCCTTGCCGCAGAGCTACGGGACTGGTTCGAGTCTCCATCAGGGAAAACAAATCTTATGGAATTTCGGCCAGTATGGGAACGGTGTCCACCCAGCATCGAGAGACATTTGGGTAGCTACAATAAGTAGATGCTTCAGGTTGAGAAAACAAGCTATAACACCCTTACACCAGTTGGATGATCGTCTACCTCTGCGATGTGAGGTCTGTCGCTCCATGGAGTTTAGTTTATTTAGAATTGCAAATAGTTTATACTAAATAAAATAAGTAAAATTTAATATATAGGCCTATTATTTTGTCATACATTTCAAATATTTTCAGCAACATAAAAAGTAAATACTTTACCAACTCTTATCACCTAAATATCCAATCACTAGTGATTCACTGCAAAGGGTTAATACACAGAAAAGCTGAGACAGAAGCTTGAAGACGCAGCCCAATCACTGTCTTATTGAACACTCGTAATATAGCCAAGAGAATCATCTCAATAGAGAGGTCATACTGCAGAACGATAAAAAACCTGATTATAGACACGAGTAATTTATTGAATGTATTATTATTGTTTATATTCGATGTAATTACAATTGCGACTTCTCTGGAGGTTGTGGGTACTATTGTGTCCGCCACTATATGAAGTTCGGCGTTGTCTCTCGCCGTAAAGATATATGACGTATCCATCAGAATATCACCATCATCATCCATGCACGTACTAGGCCATGTGGCCTATTACGATCTCAAAGAGGAATTTTCCATCCAGTGCTTTTTTGGACGTCCCAGCGATCTTTTTGCCTTGGGAGCAGTAACAAAGCATGGCTTTTCGAATTATACGAGATGACATTCGTTGAAGATGGGCTTTCCAGTTGTTTTGGTAGTTTTGTATGTGGTGGAGATTGGGTTCTACATCCAATTCTTTCATAATTTCCTTATTTCGTGTATGGTCCCACTTTGTATAGCCTGTTGTTATTCGGCTTTCATCTCTTCTTCATATTGTCCATGCTTCACTACCATATCTTAATACTGGTCTTGCGAGAACCCTTATAGAGCCGTAATCTTGTGTTCTTTTGTACTAAAGATGGTGTTATTATACTGTTAATTATCCCCGTTGTTTTTGTGAATTTTGTGATTTTCTTTGTCATATCAGCTTCGTCTTGAAATGTTAAATTATAACCCAAATAATTAAATTAATTTACTCGTTCAAAAGCCACCACTTTAGTTTTTTTTGTATTGATTTCCTAAACAATTTTGCTAGGTAAAGGTTATTTCCAACAAAAGGCCATCATTTTAGTTCTTTTTGTATTGATTCCATGCTGAACCTTTTTGCAATTATATTAAAACTGTGTATAGAATACTGTAACAATGTGTCTGTTGGAGCTATTAATACCAAATCACTATCAGAATATTCTTTCAAAATATCCAGTTGTAATTATCGGAATCATTTGTTTTAATGAGAAATGTTTTCAATTACGAATATTACGGTAAACACACATTAAAACCCGTCGGAAACATCATAGTTATTTTGTCTCAAGAGTTCACTTAATCCTTTGAAACTCAGTGTCTATTAGAACCCACATGATACGAAATTAGGATTTTCCATGACTATTTAACTCATGCTCCAAATGGGACTCAATGGCCAATCACGTTTCAATAATTTCTGTTTTACAACCAATCAGAGTCCTGTTTCACGAAATATTTATCAGTGTTATAATTACCACATTAAAGAAGGCTCCTCCTTTTTAATATTCTAAACAGGTCTGACCATTATTTTGCAGTGACTGAGCCGAGAGAAATACGGCTACCAGATTGTATATATAGTGCATGAATCTACTCATGCCGCATGCGGGAGTTAATATAAAAACATTTGTAGCAATTGATTATACCACCAAAAAAAAGAAACCACTGTTTGCACTTTCTTAAATGTATCTTTTCCCAGGTAACAATCCAGAAAAATATAATTGTCATCATACGACATCAGAAATGAATTAATATACAGTTTGATGTGTTTCATTTTTTCTCCACTAGAGAGCGTTCTTACAATATTGCGTTCCTTTGGCAATAAATAGTATGATCTGGTTGCAGTGATAAACAAAAGAAGCAAATGAAGCGTACCTATCGCTACTAATTTGTTTTCAAACATCGCCGTTTACATTAAATATATAAATATTTTAAAATAACTATAGATAAATAATGATTTGTGAGTAAACAGCTTAATTTTATTCGTTAAATAGTCCTAACAAATGCCACCCTTGATTTCCAAATTCTCTAGATAAATTCACTCGTCACTTCGTCAGTCGTGAATTTATCGATAATTTGGAAATCACTCGTGGCATTACTTATGATAATTGAATATTTTACGATTGTACGTATTTTATAATTGTATGTTTCAAAAACATACATTTAGTACCAGGATATATCCATTGTGTCGTTCTTGAATCTCAATTGTGAACAATTAATCCTTGAAGACTTAAAGTCTCGATGGCTTGGAAAGTATAAAAAAAACATTTTTAAGGTGAATTTTGCAAGCAAAAATCAATTTTCTTTATTTCTTTAAGCAAATTTAAAAAGTGGGTCTGAAAGGGCCCCTTTCTAACTAACTCCACAAAGTTGTTAACAGTCTTCTAGTATTTGAGAAAAATATTATGATGACCTGCTATACGCGTAGCGAAGATTCTCACTTAAAATGGTGCTCCCTTGCGGGAGTTACTTAATCAAGCTAATTTACTTACGCCTATCTCCCTACATAAGTCAACAACTGAAAAGTGGTTAGTTAGCTTATCGCCTCAAAGATACATTAGTAAACAACTACGCTATTGTTGGCAAACGAAAATGCGATTAAATGTTTTTAAAAATTACTTCCGGAGATCTTGTTCCTGGAATTTTTCCATCCTAACAATCCATCGACACCGACCGGATGTTATGTCTCTTGTTTACAATCTGGCGATTACTAAGTATTTTATTTTCCCGTTGAAAAGTAAGTTACTTGTGGAGTTACTGGAAGCAGTACACTGAAAATTCATGAGCGAATGTGGTTGCGTCAACTTGTCTTGCTATGAGACAAAATCTCGCCTGAACATTTGAGGGAATGTGGAATGCTGGAGTTGGATAATTGATTCGCTCATTGAAGTAAGTGAAGGAAGAACCTGATCATGTCGTCATGGTAACACTTAAACAGTACATTTTCAGTAATGTGTTCCTCATCAAAACGTTATCATAAGTAATGCCACGACTGATTTCAAATTTATCTAGAGAATTTGGAAATCAAGAGTGGTATTTGTTAGGACTATTTAACGAATAAAATTAAGCTGTTTACTCACAAATCGTTATTTAACCATAGTTATTTTAAAATATTTATTTATTTAATGTAAACGGCGATGTTTGAAAACAAATGAGAAACGATTGGTACGCTTCATTTTCTTCTTTTGTTCATCACTGCAACCAATCATATCATTTATTGCCAAAGGATCGCAATATTGTAAGAATGAACCCTAGAGGAGAAATTTATAACCAACATTATAGGTATTAATTAATTTATGATGTCCTATGATGCAAATATGCCAATTATATTTATCTGCAACGTCATTTCCTGGAAGATAATTCGTTTAAGAAAGTGCAAACAGTGGTTTCTTTTTTTTTGTGGTATAATCAATTGCTACAAATGTTTTATATTATCTTCCGCATGCGCCATCTGTTGACATTCATGCACTATATATACAATTTGGTAGCCGTATTTCTTGGTGAGTTAGTCACTGCAAAATAATGCTATGACCTATTCAGAACGTTAAAAGGGAGGATATTTCTTTAATATGATAAACTCCGGTTAATAAATTCGAGGCGAAACACGACTGTGATTGATTGTAATTTAAAAATCATTGAAATGTGATTGGTCATTGACTACCATTTTGGGCATGAGTTAAATAGTCTATTAAATAACCTCTACAAAACTTAAAAGGGTTTAATAGGAATTTTGAATTTGTGTACAGCAATACTGTAAAAGAAGCAAGAGATCTCAACTGAAATGTATTCAAGGGAATTCGTTGTAATGAGGGGTAAAAAGTAACTCATGATCTACATAAAGCAATAATTTTAATTACGCTAACTAACCAACTAACTCACTGGTTCTATCGAACGCAGAGGTTCATGGCCGCGCGGACAAAAGCTCTCCATATATCCTATCCTGAGATAAATGTTTTCCAATCATCCCCTTACAATCTACTTCCCTCAAATCGTGGATAATGTTATTCTCCCACTTCATTCTTGGTCTACCAACTTGTCGTTTTCCCTCTGGTTTTTCTACAAAAAGCTTGCATGCACCTCTTTCATTTATAATTGGGCTAGCTGACATTATTCAAATTTGTTCCGTTAAGAATACAATTAGTTTCAAATATATATATATATATATATATATATATATATATATATATATATAGAGTGTTAATGAATAACACCGATAAACTTTCAGATATTGTAGAGGAGATTTAGACGAACAATTTAATATAAGGATCTTGGGGTGTGTGAAGCCAAATTTTGAAGTTATATGGCTTTTTTAAAACTGGACGTTCATACTCATTAATCAACAATGAAGCAAACTATGAATATGGTTTGTTTTGGAAATACTTCAATTCTGCTCCAATAGTAGGACAATCATAGTTTTAATTGCAAGTATAGCAGCATTTTTAACATTTTGAGCCATGTTTTTATGGATATTTCATCTTTCGGCAAGAGCCAATGCGCCACTGACAGTCTGTAATTCGTTCCCTGTCATGCGGTCATATGTATTAGTTGTCTGGTAGTTCAGATGTCGTTTGCAGTAATAGCTCAGTCAGTAGCATGCTTAACACTGAATGTTGTAATGCCGGGTTCAAGTCTTTGTTATTCGATTTTTTATTTTTATTTCATTTTTTTTATTTTTATTCAAAGGAGGATATTGCTTATGTAGTTACTTAATTGACTTTCTGATATTCTATTCAAGTATAGTACCTATTTATCTTGAATTAAACTAATTGCGTGATTTGTTTACATGAAATGCACATGTAACAATTATTTTTAAATTACTGTACATTTAGCCTGTTCATACCAACTGCTCATGAGCGTTGCCCGTGATACTAACGACATATTTTGGCTGCCTGTGACAAAATCAGAAATTCTCCAGGAATCTTCGAAGGAGTGCGAGGATCATTTCTGCTCAGATGCATTACTACATCAAAGGCAACATTTTGAACAATACATATGGTCGTTTTTGAAGCAAACATGATTTTTTTTTCTTTATTTTTAAATCATGCCTCCTTTACTAAGTGTACTGTAATATAATAAAACAAGTTGGTTTTAATTTATTATTATTATTACTATTATTATTAATTATTCCTGAATGTTAACATCTTTACTGTAAAATGAAGTATGAATAACGAATTTGATTTCCCTTATTTTTATTCCACTGTCAAGTCAAACATTAGTGGGTCTTAATTCAATTATTAATTAATTAATTAATTTTGTTATGCCTTTCATTCCTCTTTGTACTGAGTCTCGCGTTATAATACTTGGTGCTACATCCATACAGTATTATTTTAATCTGAAGTAATGGTTACGCTAATACATAAATAGCCCTGTTATTTCGTCCGTCTGGACCATGTGATTTTCTCTTACGAATACTTTACTGTAGTTCCTTTTGTGCTATACAGAAGTCTTTCTTCACACTAGTACAGAATATTGTTGTTCATTACTTTCGTGCACCATACTAAAATAAAGTCTACAGTATTTTTTACTAAATTTTCAAACATCTAACACAAGAAAGAAAGACCATAAAAAAATAAAAGGTCAGTATATCTGCGGTTTGAACCTTGAATCTCACTTTCCGACCGAACGATGTTTTATACCTGACACGTTACCACTGAGCCAAATGGTCGCAGGAATTCCACGTTACCACTGAGCCAAATGGTCGCAGGAAGTCAACCTGCAAATGAAGACTTCACTACGTAACAGCTTATCATAAGTAATGCCACGAGTGATTTCCAATTTATCTAGAGAATTTGGAAATCAAGAGTGGCATTTGTTAGGACTATTTAACGAATAAAATTAAGCTGTTTACTCACAAATCATTATTTAACTATGGTTATTTTAAAATATTTATATATTTAATGTAAACGGCGATGTTTGAAAACAAATTAGAAGCGATAGGTACGCTTCATCTGCTTCTTTTGTTTATCACTGCAACCAGATCATACTATTTATTGCCAAAGGAACGCAATATTGTAAGAATGCTCTCTAGTGGAGAAATAATGAAACTGTATATTAATTCATTTCTGATGTCGTATGATGTAAATATGACAATTATATTTTTCTGGATTGTTACCTGGGAAAAAATACATTTAAGAAAGTGCAAACGGTGGTTTCTTTTTTGATGGTATAATAAATTGCTACAAATGTTTTTATATTAACTCCCTCATGCGGCATGTGTTGACATTCATGCACTATATATACAATCCGGTAGCCGTATTTCTCGCAGACTCAGTCACTGCAAAATAATGGCCAGACCTGTTCAGAATATTAAAAAGGAGGAGCTTTCTTTAATATGGTAATTATAACACTGATAAATATTTCGTGAAACACGACTCTGATTGGTTGTAAAACAGAAATCATTGAAACGTGATTGGCCATTGAGTCCCATTTGGGGCATGAGTTAAATAGTCAACGAAATCTTCGAAATACATTTCTACTCATACGAGCAACAGCTTATTGTCTATTTACTGTCCACTTACTTGTCTATTTACTGAAGTTTTATTACTACTTCTACTGTAAAATTGGAATGGAGGATATGATTGAATTTTAACTTCGAAAATAATTTTTACATATAATATTTACATACAATATGGATTTTGAGGAACTACTTTACTGAATATGCTACGTAAGCTTTTCATATAGTAAGTAAAGTGTCATTAAGAAGATGAACAGATATGTTGATTTTTTTACTAATTATTAAAAAAGTAATTCAAACTGAACTGTTTAGATAGCTTATCTAAAGCACACACACACATTATATATATATATATATATTGTCCATCACTGGTCTCGAGGTAGCGTGCTGCCTTCTCACGCAGTGGGCCAGGATCCGATTTCCGGTCGGAACAGGCTCTTGTGTGAGGCTTTTTCGGGATTTTTCTTCACCTGTAAGACAAATGTCAGGATGCTTAGAGCCCAACGGTCCCCGAAAATCATCCGGGAATCATCATCACCCTTCACGGTGTGGAAAGCGACGGGAAGATACCACACCTATAATTCACTAGTAAATCTGCAAAGCATAGCTTTAAAATGCTATGATTGCAGTGAAAGACCTGCGCTCGGGCAGAATTACTATGGATGGATATATATGTTACTGTAAAAGTAATAAACTGGTGATTATATATAATAACCGGTAATTATGTATAATCACCATTAATGTCGGTAAATATGATAATTTTTTTTAAAATGTATCAAATTAACCGGTTTGTTTGCATAATTCCCAACTCGTAATGGTAAATGTGATAAATATCATGACTGATTGAGCCAGTAGAATAGAGTGCAGTTTTTTTTAGTAGTTGCTACTCAGAAAGATATTTTTTCGTTGGACTCTATGGCGTAAGAGACCACGAATTATAATATTTTATATTTTACAATTAAAAAGTCAATAAATGGTTATAATACAATTTTATTGAACTTGTACAAAACAGTTACACATAAAAAACAAACTGCAGGTACATATAAAAAAAACAAACTAAGCCAATATTCTAGAAAAAAATACATTTTTTCAAATAACGTTAAATGCTATTACTACAAATTACTAAATATTTTAAGTTTACTTATTTATGCATGTAAATTGTTTTGTTAGGTTAGGAAATGGGAAGTCGGTTTACGTTCATTTTCTTTTAGCATTTGGGAATAAATAATATGCATGTAAATTGTTTTGTTAGGTTAGGAAATAGGAAGTTAACTGAACGAATTTTCGTAAAGTTAGGGACTTTTATCATGTAAATTGTTATGTTAGGTTAGGAAATTGGAAGTTGGTTTACGCCCACTTTTTTTTTTACATTTGGGAATAAATAATACGCATGTAAATTGTTTTGTTAGGTTAGGAAATGGGAAGTAAACTGAAAGAATTTTCGTAAAGTTAGGGACTTTTATCACATTTACAATTACGAGTTGGGAATTATGCAAACAAACCGGTTTATTTGATAAATTAAAAAAAAATATTTACCAAATTTAGTGGTGATTATGTATAATACCGGCAAATATATATATATATTCACCGGATAAATCACATTTACTGTAATATATATATATATATATATATATATATATATATAAAACGCGTGCTTAATTAACACAAGAAATTGTAATAATGTCGGGTAATTTCAATAAGATATATAACTTTTTGAATAAGAGGTATTTCTACTCTTCTTCATAACCGACTCCCGTCAAAGCCAGTTTGTGTGACAATTTATTATTAACTTCAGGATGTTTAAAATACTTTTCTAATAACGAGACATCTCCTGAAATTATGTTTATAGAAATATACGCAAGCTTCAAAAAATGCCTTCTTTGTGTAGTGTACCAACCCCCTAAAATGAAAAAAATAGCAGAAATAGAATCCGCTCTACAAAACGCACGTATACAATATGAACACGTTATCGTCATGGGTGACTTTAATATAAATATACTAGACACTGACAACAGACATACACAACAGCTTATGTCCGCGTTCCAAGTTTGTGATATGACTATCCTTCCCTTACAGCCTACACATCACACCAATCATTCTGAGACTTTACTTGACTTAATTGCTACTAATAATCCAGACAGAGTACTAACCCACGGGCAACTGTCAGCTCCCGGAATATCAGCACATGATATTATATTCTTAGCATATTCACTGCAGTGCCCTAAACTAGCTCGTAAGACTATCACATATAGAGACCTAAAACATATAAACAATGCAGCTCTACTTGAAGACGCTATAAAATTACCCTGGCATACTATATGGACGTTGCATTCTGTTGACGAAAAAGTTGAGGCATTAAATAACCTTATATTACAACTATATGACAGACACGCTCCACTGAAAACTAAACTAGTGAAACGACACCCTGCTCCCTGGATGTCTGCTAACATTCGTGACTTGATGACTGAAAGAGACAAGAACGCAGCATATCGGAAATATAGAGTCGACAAAACTGACATAAATCTCAATCACTATAAACGGTTACGTAACAAGACTACACAAACTATCAGAAACGCCAAACTTAGACATCTATACAGCCTTACTGAACCTAATAACAATAACCCAGATATTTGGAAAAATCTGAATAAAATGGGTGTAGGGAGGAAAGACACACAGGTGGAAAAACTACCTGTTTCCCTGAACCACACTTAATAACCATTTTACAAGCACATTCTTTACTCCTAAAGACAAAACACATACAATAAGTGAACTACTATTGACAAATCCAACAGACAGAGAACATTTCCATTTTTCATATCTTACAGAAAATGACATAAAGAAAGCTCTCAAACGAATAAAAAACAAAAGCAGAAGGTACTGACCGTATAAATATCACTCTACTTAACAAAATAATCGACGTTATACTACCTACCATAACTCATGTTTTCAACTCCTCACTACAAACCTCTATATATCCCACATTATGGAAGCAAGCAATTGTACGCCCACTCCCGAAAGTAAAAACTCCCTTAACTCCTAACGATTTTCAACCCATTAGTATTTTACCTACCCTTTCAAAAGCTTTGAAACGATTAGTCCATAAACAACTGACTGACTACCTAACTGAACACGACCTTTTAGATCAATACCAATCAGGCTTTAGGACAGGACACAATACAAATACTGCTCTACTAAATATATGTGAAGACATACGCGAAGCATCTGATAATCGAAAACTTACTATTCTTACACTACTTGACTTTAGTAAAGCATTTGACACGGTATAGACTTGGACTTATTGTTGCTTAAACTAAAAAAACCTCTCACTTTCTGACAGTGTCACGCAATGGTTCAACTCCTACCTTCGTGAGCGCCAGCAATATGTTGTAGGAAATTCTACATTACGCTCTTATTGGACCTACCGTAAAGCTGGAGTTCCACAGGGCTCAGTGCTCGGCCCATTGCTTTTTTCAATCTATATAAACGACATATCTGACTCCCTAAAACATTGCAAACATCATTTATTTGCGGACGACGTGCAGATCTACCTTCACTCAGACAAATATTCCTTAAATGACGCGGTAACCAAAATTAATGAGGACCTTGACTCGCTAACGGCGTGGACAGAGAAATATGGACTTGAATTAAATCCTAGAAAGACACAAGCAATCATTATGGGCCATCAGAGACTATTATCCTCAATTAACACAAATGCAGTATTACATGTGTCACTTAATGGGGTTCAGATCCCTTATAGTGAGACAGTAAAAAATCTAGGAGTGTTTATGGATAAACATTTAATTTGGAATAAACAAATAAATAACATTTGCAAAACTATCTTCTCAATAATACACTCATTAAATCGTATAAGAAATTGTTTACCGTTTTCTCTAAGAAAAATGCTAGTAGAAACACTCGCAATGCCCCATTTTGATTATTGTGATACTCTTTTTACTGACCTAAATACTGTTCTTACCCAAAGACTTCAACGTGTTCACAATTCTTGCATACGTTTTATTTGTGGTATACGTAGATTTGATCACGTTACACCATCCCTGGAACAATTGTCATGGCTTCGTCTTCAAGATCGTAGAACCATCCATTCCCTATGCCTACTCTATAACATATTACACACATCATTGCCTTATTATTTATCACACCGCTTCACTAAACTCTCTGATACACATAACTTAGATACCCGATCCCTTGAGCACAGTGTCCTTTATATCCCTCCTCATCATACTACCTATTATTCGAAATCTTTTACAGTTTCTCTTGCTAGAACATGGAATTCACTTCCACCCTATGTCAGAGACTGCCAAACTTTACCATCTTTCAGAAATAAATTGAAAATAAAATCACTAACAGAAACAACTCACTAATACTACTTTTTAAGAATTAATAATGCGTTTTTGCATTATTTAATAAAAATAGACTTAGGATTTGTTAATATATTTACCTAATGCCTTGTATAAAAAGCGTAGATTAATTCATTGTAGTGTATTTTTTTTCTCTTCTTTTTATGCATAGTAGATTCGAGCTGTTATTCCTTTTTTTATTCATTGTATCATTAATTTAATTTTAATTGTATTTAGTTTCATTCTCTTATTAGACATTAATTTCATTATTATTCAATATGACAGATAATGAATTGTTCAATAACTATTATTGTAACTTTTTTTTGTATTCATATGTAATATGTTTGTCCTGTCTAATATGACTACTATTGTAATTTTTTTGTATTCATGTGTAACATATGTTTGTCCTGTTTTATACGACTATTATTGTATTTTTTTGTATTCATATGTAACATATGCTTGTTCTGGTGAGTGGAAGAGAAGGCCACATGGCCTTAACTCCACCAGGCTAAATAAATAAAAATAAAATAAAATAAAATACCAACTAAATGATTTAATTGCATAAAATGACAGCTTGTGAAAAACACATCCACAGTGAAACAATCACGGAATAAAACATGAATGTAGATTTGCGTGAAATTGCTAAGGATAATGAAGCGGAATATACCGGTAGGCTATTGTCATTGCGCAAATTTTCATGGAGACCGACTTGTAATCACATATCGATAATGAAATTTACAAACTGAGCGCTCGGTTACTGCCCACGGGTTCGTGTCATAATTACAGTACGAGCAATGTTTGCCCACCGAGAAGTCGACTAACCAGAAAGTCTAATATTGAGACTCTCGTGTTCATGTAAATTTAAATTGTAAGATGGCATGAAGTACATACATCGAATTCAGTAATTGGGTACCTTAATCACATTAATATTGTACAGTGTTAATACTTAAATAAGCAAAACTCAATTTATCATATCAGTTTATTTAAATAAATGTCGTACGATGGTCACAGCAATTACCCAAGCTGTACGACGAAAATATACTCTATCTGATGGTTTATAACAACTTCTTTTCCAAATTGTTCAGTTCATAAATAGCATGAGCATTTATTATTGTAAATGTGTTTCGAGAAACCTACCATAATAGTATAGTATATAAAAAAGAATATTTCACAATTCATACTCATGTATGCACAATTCAATAATACTTGTAGTGATACATAAAATTGGTCTGTAGTGTGTATTGTATAATCACTCAATTCCATTTTCAGTAATTTGACAAATATATTTATCAGTAACACTAACTAAAACTCGCGAAGGCAAATTAATACCACATCTGAAAAAACTCAGTGCCGATATTAAATTAGTTCAACTGTTAATTTCCACAAATAATAATATACATGTTCGCATCATTCAATTGTTGAGTTATTCAATTAGATTATATAAATAAGGCTTCCTGAATTAATAGGTTGTTATAGCTGATAAAGTATACCACAAAATTTTATTTTATATTGAATCTCTGTGTTTTGTAAAAATGTAACTCGCATAAATCAAATATTATAAATACAAAAATATATTTTTTGCAAATGTCCCAGGTTGTCTTTCGACATTCCTGGTGTTCTCTCCTGGCATGGCGTAATTGTAACCCACTTCTGAGGTAGGGACAGCTGGAAGGCGGGGTTACGTTGCCCCGATGATATAAGTGATGGTGATGATAGTGGTGCGCCAGGAGTGTCTCTAATCATAAGCTTAATCTAAGATGAATATGAATGATGATGATTGCGATGGCCATATGATTTTTGGGACCGTTTGGGCCTTAAAGTTTTCCTGACATTTATCTTACAGGCGAGGAAAAACCCCGATAAAAACCTCACCCACAAAAACTGTCCCGAGCGGGGATCGAACCCGGGCCCGCTGCGTGACAAGACAGCACGCTACCTCGAGACCACAGCGGTGGACAAATACAAAAAATATTAATTCGAAAAATTATGTTATAGAGATACTGGTACTTTTCAAATCGACCAATCGCATTTCTCGTTTCGCATCAGCAAATGAATGCTTCATGAACCGAAACTTCATTCGACCTTATGGTTATCAATCAACATGTATATTTCGCTTTCGAGTTGTGACGTCAGGCCCAGCTGGCTGGCATTCAATGACTTCGTCATAAGCTTCGTCTATAAGTGATAACCCACTAGTGTGGGTTATCGATGGTTTATCAGCCACGCATCGAAATACGCATGCGTAAATTCATCTGTAATTTAGTAGCTGGTGTTAGAAGGAGTAATGTGAACACAGGAACCTCCGTCAAGTTGAATGCAATAGACGACTGTTGGCACGGCGGAAAATTTGAAACTTAATGTTCGCGTGTAATTGACTTGAATGAAATTTGGTAGATCTATTAGTTTATTTTAATCTAAAATTATGAACATACTAATTACTGGTAGCTGGAGTTGAATGCACGCCACTGTTTAAGTGTGAGTACCATAAGAGTCGTCCCAACTCCTTGTTATTCTCCCAGTTATAGTATACAGATGCGAAAACATGGACTCTTACTTTAAGGTAGGAAAGAAGATTTCGAGTACTTGGGAATAAAGTTCTTAGGAATAATTTTAGATCAAAGAGAGATGAACAGGCAGGTGAACGGAAAAGACTACATAAAAGTGAATTACATGATATTTATAGGAAGCCAGATAATAATAACAGTTAAGTCTCGTAGGACATGTGGCACGAATGAGGAATGAAAGAGGCGCATACAAGCTTCTTGTAGGAAAACCAGAAGGAAAACGCCATTTGTAGACGAAGAATGAGATGGGACGATAACATTGACCGTGATTTGAGGGAAGTAGATTATACAGGGGGTAATTAGGATAGGGATGTGTGGAGAGTTTATGTCCGCGAGGCCATGAATATACGGATTCGATAGTATCAATGAGTTAGTTAGTGTCATAAGCAATAATTATTTACGTTAGAAGATTTTAAAGTGAGGTCTGATATGAGCTGAGATGTGTAACGTCATAGCATGGACTATTTAACTCATGCCACAAATGGGAGTCAATGACCAATCACATTCCAATTATTTTTTATTTACAACCAATCACAGTCGTGTTTCGCCTAGAATTTACCAACTGAAGTTTATTATAATAAAGAAAGCACCTCCTTTTTAACATTCTGAATAAGTCACAGCATTATTTTGCAGTAACTGACTCGCCAAGAAATACGGCTACAAGATTGTAAATATAGTGCATAACTGTAAACACGTAGCGCATGTGGGAGTTAATATAAAAAACATTTATAGCAATTGATTATACCACCAAAAAAAAAGAAACCACTGTTTGCACTTTCTTAAGTGTATTTTTTCCCAGGTAATAACATTCCAGAAAAATATAATTATATTTACATCATAGGACATCAGAAATGAATTAATATACTGTTTGATGCGTTTCATTTTTTTCTCCACTAGAGTGCATTCTTACAATATTGCGTTCCTTTGGCAATAAATAATATGATCTGGTTGCAATGATGAACAAAATAAGCAAATTCAGCGCACCAATCGTTTCTCATTTGTTTTCAAATATCGCCGTTTACATTAAATATATAAATATTTTAAAATAACTATATTTAAATAATGATTTGTGAGTAAACAGCTTCATTTTATTAGTTAAATAGTCCTAACAAATGTCACTCTTGATTTCCAAATTCTCTAGACAAATTCAGTCCTCACTTCGTGAGTCGTGAATTTGGAAATCACTCGTGGCATTACTTGTGATAAATATGTAAAGCAAATTTTAATATCTAAGAATAGATAAAAAGAAAGCAAATAGAGGACTTGTCTGGAAAATTGTTTTCCAAATTTAATATTTGCAGTGTACAAAATTGTATTTCAAATTATATTAAATTTAATTTGTTTTTATACATGAGTGTTCAACTATCAAGACAAAAGGACATCCCCAAAATATACTCTGAATGAACTCGTCCACATGTAATGTTGAAGTTATTAGGAGTATATGAAGTTTATATATATACACTGCTCAAAACAATTAGAGGAACACTTGTAATAAATTGAATAAGTAATTGTTTTTTAAAGCTGTGATGCTGAAAGTTGGACAATATGTAAATTGAATTATTAATTTTATCATTGGATACAAATTTTAAAGATCCATGGCCTAAATACAGAGAAATTACCTCAAATAACAAATATAGAGAAATATTTTATTTTGGAAGGCACTGACCACTTCTAATTGGTAAGCTTCCTGATGTTACTATAGTGACGAATGTTGATTATTGCCTTGTTTATTGAAGTCTCTGACAAAATGAGGCATTTAAATGAGTTTGAAGTGTATCATGCTCTACACCTTTTACGACAAGGTCAATCTCTGTGACAAGTGGCTAGAGAGCTTGGGATTTCTCCTTCCGTGGTGTCCAGGTTACGCAACAGGCACAGAGAGACAGGTCAGTATTGTAGAAGACATGGTCAGGGCCGTAAATTTAAAACAAGCCCCCAGGATGACAGATTCGTTGTTCTTTCTGCTCTTCGACAGCGTACAAAAAACTGCAAAAGACCTGCAGAATGACCTTCATATGGCTTCCGGAATCCGGGTTTCAGACCAAACCATAAGGAACAGATTAAGGAAAGAGAATATTCGTCCAAAAAGGCCCGTTAAAAAACCACGCTTAACAAATGGGCATAAGGAAGCAAGACGTACGTATGCTGAAAACCATGGTGATTGGAACCTGAACCAGTGGGAGTCTGTGCTCTTCTCGGACGAATCCAGGTATCGTCTTACACGTTGTGATGGTTGATTGAGGGTGTGGAGACGGCCAGGAGAAAGATTTTCTGCAGAGGCTGTACAGGAAATTGATAGATTCGGAGGAGGTTCCATAATGGTATGGGCTGGAGTTATGTACAAAAATCGTACGGACCTTGTACTTGTTCCCCAGCGACTGAATGCTGTCCGGTATATCGAGTACGTTCTGGTAGAGCATGTAGTACCTGCTGCCATTGGAGTAGGCCCTGGATTTCTGTTTTATGCAGGATAATGCCAGGGCACATTCTGCGGCTGTCACCAGGGATTTCCTGAGGAGGAATGAAATTGAGGTAATGGAGTGGCCAGCGGTCAGCCCAGACCTCAACCCTATTGAACACTTGTGGGATCCTCTAGACAGGAAGGTCAAGAACCGACATCAAGCTCCACAAACTCTGCAGCAACTTGGAGATGCTCTGAAGGAGGAATGGAGAGAATATCCCGCAAGAGGAAATCCAGAATCTTATTGGGAGCATGCCACGAAGGTGCCAAAATGTCATCGAATGTCGTGGAGGTCATACACGATACTAACTCTATATAACGAGTGTTTAACTTTGAAAAATAAGCACAAGATTCAATTGCTTACATAGCGGAATTATTTGAAAAGTTAATTGTCAGCGTTATTCATTTGTTTTTACTGACATGAGCAATAAATAAATAAATAAATAAATAACCACAAATAATGTACTTTATTAATTTCATGTTAGTACCTTTATCCAATGAAAAAATATTTGCATATTTTATAGTGTTCCTCTAATTGTTTTGAGCAGTGCATATATAGGCCTATATGTTTTCCAATTATATCCAAAGTTCAGTATTTTATTTGTTAAATTAAATACTTGGATATCTGTTTTTATATTTTTATTTTCCCTTTTGTTCTAACAGAATAACACCTGATGCAGATTTAAAGGTTTTCATTTCAGCTGTTTCAAGTTTGTTCTTATTTTGTTGCGTTAATCTATATCGCAGCTCAATAATTGAATACATGAACAGGCATTATCTCGAATAATTTCATTTGCGTATTTTTTTTTTCTATTTTTAGACACCTTTAATCGATCCATCAACATAATTACATTCTCTCTCTCTCTCTCTCTCTCTCTCTCTATATATATATATATATATATATATATATATATATATCATGTTCAAAATTCATAATAAAATAGCAAATTTTGCATCCTGTTTATAAGTTGAATTTATTTGTTTTATTTAAGCCGTAGCGTTGCGGTTGTTAAGGCACTGCGCTACAAGCCGGAAGGTCGAGGGTTCGAGTCCCGGTGGGGTCAGGATTATTAAACTGACCAAACCCTCTGGCGGCACCATGGCCCTGGGGTCGACTCAACCTCTAACGGAAATGAGTACCATACGCTTGTTCTGGGGGTAAAGGCGGCCGTCACGCAGGGCTGACAACCCAGCTGACATCAAGTGCCGATTGTCCAGAAAAAGTGGGAGCCTTAACCTCCCACTGACCCAAGGGCCTCTCGAGACTTATCGTGGGATCACTTTACTTTCACTTTTTTGTATCAACAATTTTTATCTCACCCAAAAATGCTGTTACTTAAAAACTCTCTGTTGAAATGTCTATATTAGTTACGTATCAAGGGTAAGTAATATTATGTTTATGATTACGCTTCGAGAGCGACAGACTTACTAAGGCGAAGACCTCTCGCTCGAAGGTTTGTACCCGAGGGATCAATCATACAGCTGAAAGAAATACAACTTTGAAGCATTAATTGGGAATTTAATTGTAAATCGTGGATTTTCTCCATTAAACAACACTCTTGGTTAAACATTGTGTAATATTAATGGACTGGTATAATGTAAATTCTTAAAGCCCTAGAGAATTATACAGTACATATTTCCAGGTTTCGTATATTAGAAATTAAAAAAGCAATAACTAACAACTGAACCATAAAACTATTTTTTTGGGCGATAATGCGTTTTGTTGTACTTTACAGCAATGGTGACCATGTTTGAAAGTTCAATTTTTTTTAAATTTTGGGGTTGCCAACCTATAAATAACTATATTGTTATATTACAAATTACCTACCTAGTTCGGGAAGTAAAACCACTGCCCTTTATGTATACTACGTCCAATGTACATACAAAAATATATCTAAAAGGTAGAGTTAATATACATTATACGAAACAAATCACTGCATTTTAAATGAACTAAACTTTGTTTGAAACAATATTTAAACAAATTCGTACTTGCCGCCATTTTATAACTGATTGGTGTCACGGCCTGCTGTAGTTTCAACTAAATTATTTTCGGCATTTACCGTATAAACACTGGCCAGATTGTTAACATTAGTCTGTTGTTTATAATGAACGCAAATATTTCCAGCAAAGATGTCATTATTTTACTATTATTTATTATTTTGAAAACACCATTGCGCAAAAAATTATGTGCAACGCACGTTTGTGAAGTGTTTTACAGAATCTCGGAAATTAAAAACCTCGCTATCGCTCAGTTTTTAAACATTTTCCTCGCTTCTGTAAAAACTAGTTCCCAATCTCGCATCGTAATATACTATTTCAATAATGGATAATAATAATTTATTTATTTATTTAATTTTAAAATGTCCTTTATTCCAAATCGTATCCTTTTATCTTGCTTGGGTCGGTTCCTTTTATGACAATCCGGCTGATTTCCATGAAGCTTCTCAGTAAGATGAATGTCTCCTGGAAGCGTTACAAGCGCTTCGCAGGACAAGGATGGTGGAAGGGCTGCTTCCTCTGTGTTATAAATAGGATAATTTAGGACTAGATATTTTAATTAATTATTTTAAATAGTATTAATATTATAGGTTTCATATTAGTAATATTATAGGTTTCATATTAGACAGAATATGTAATCAGATTTACCTTGACTAGTACAGTTAGGTCTATATCAAATCATATACAGTTACAGTTGAGGTTCTGGAAACATCCAAAACGAAATATAGCCTAAGGATGAGAAGGTCAGGGTTTTCGCATTCCAAAAGACAGCAGGACAAATGTACCGTTAGGGCCTATGAACTTACTATGCTTGGTGAAAGAGAGAGAGATTACAGTTAGGCCATCAGAATGGGAGTGATATAAGCGAAAAGTGACTGAACGGCAGTGTTGTAGTTTTCCGAGCACAGCTGTGGTAAGTCTGCACATGTTATTCTTAATAGGATAAAATGGGGGCCTTTATAATAAGATCAAGATGGATAGGTTTAGAAATAAATTTAAGTAGTATGAAGTAATATGGGTTGTCTAGCCCGGTATGGGGCGAAGTTTCAACATACCGCGGTTTAACCTCTCTCTCTTTCCCTCCCCCCATGAATATGTATTAGAATAAGTTAGGCTAATTTATTTATTTGTAATTAATTGTTCTAATAATTTTTAAATATAGATGGTTATTTAATTAGTTATTTATTTGTCTCGAATACCCTCTACTATAAAGTCATCAGCCATGCCGCTCGGCTAACGTAATCCGTAGGTAAATCACACGATCTTACCGTTCACTAGTAATCCATGTTCCAAAGGTCCTTTACGCCCTAAAAGAGCTACCCTAACTGTAACATTGGTGAACAGCGGTGGTGATCACTAAATAATTTTTTATTATTTTTTATGATAGGGAAACGGACCCTTACAGTTCCTGGACCGTTTGGAATACGTTAAATATTAATATGTTGAGATACGTACAGTCAATTTAGTATAAGATTTATGTGAAACATAGGGACATTATTAATTGATATTGTTAATTAAAATTAATTAAACAACATGGCAAGAGAAAGAGAGAGACGTAGAATAATTCACACAAGGGGAACAATAGGTTTTTGAACATCCATATCTTGTAAGAATTTTATGTGCTATGGTTATCTTAAATGTTAAGATTTTGTTGATGCACCAGGATTGAATGGCAAATTTTTCGTGGCAAATACATAAGAAATATGTTTGCGGGATTCAAGGTATGTGGGTTTGAGATGCACTTGATAAATATTGGAAATATTTAGGCACATAAAATTAGTATTTTACTTATTAGGAGGAGTGAATAGGATAAAAATATAAAACCAATATAGATTGGCAAACTCATTGCTGAAACGTAGCCTGAAACGTGGCCTCCTTACGGGATATGTCGACGTATGCGAACCGAACTCGTGGCTTGTGGACGGGGATGACACGCCATCATACTAACATGAATATTTTTGCCGATGGTGATTGTGACCAATAAAATAGTAATAAAATAATTTCTCTGCAATAATAATTACAAAATAGCATGAACTAATTACCTTCGTGGAAAATTACTTCCATATAATACTGAAGTACAATGGTTTAAATGTCTCGGGTTATTAATTACCTCAGGGCAACTCAAGCGATACCAACATATGAACGAAATGTTGAATTAAATGAGAAAATTTAGTAACGTTATATAGGAATTATTTTTAGATCTATCTTTCCTGCGAACAGATCGTTTCTGCATGCGTTGGAAAATATATTAAATATGGAGATTAAATAAATAAACGGACTGTGTCACTCCTATGTTGGCAATACTAAATGTCAAGTCGAAATCATACCGACGTTGTTTAAATTAGTGGAAAATGACAGGTCATATATATATATATATATATATATATTTATGTAGCATATATGAAATAATTTACGGGTAACTACAGGGTATTGTTAAGAAAATATTTAGAGAAAGGAGTCCCGGGTTCGAACCCTGGTGACTAGCGTTACAAGATGGCGGCTGGAGTGAAGGCTAGGTTATGAAAGGTCAAAAAAAAAAAAAAAAACAGTAAAATAAGTTTTCACATACGGTGACTACCAGTTGTTTTTTTTTATTAGATTTCTTGTCCGAGAACGGTAAGCCCGGAGTGTTCAAAATTAGCTATAATACAAGTATATTCCTAGCAGGAATGTTAAGAGATGTCCGAGGAATATTTAGTTTGAAATATGTCCCCGTATGCGAGGCTATCTAACGGGATTTTGATAAAGATTCTGAAAATTTTCCAACTTGAATGAGGGAGTTACGATTCAAAATAATTCGCTCTGCACTATAGGCCTACATGTTAACGAATCATCAGATCAAATATCCAAAATCATAAAGAGTATCAAATTTTTTTTGAAACAGATTGATCTGGCAACACGTGTAATGTGTTGGCTAGGATGTCGTCACTAGAAGTCTTGGATTCGAACTCAGGAAAAATGTATTCAGTATTTGGTTAATCTCTCCAGAATAGCGCAAGATGGCCATAGTTTGAAAATTTTTTCGAGGTTATTGGAACTTGAACTAATAAATTATTTTACCTTTTTTTTTACAAGTCAGGAATATTTAGCATTTGTCGGGAGTAAATTGGAAATTTTCCGCAACTCGTATAACTAATTTGTCGAAGGAAAATATGGAAGTATGGAACTTAGATTCTTTTACAGATTAAATAACAAATTTATTTAAAATAAAATAAAAGTGGCTCATGGAACTCAGTTTCCTTTACAAAATAAATAATTAACTTAGATAAATCTTGGTTTCAACGGGAGTTTATTTAAAGAGTAACTTATAATAGAACTAATTACACTTGGATGGGAAACTTGTAGCGGGCACTACATCAGATTACATCTCGTAACGGTGTATTGAAAATAGATTCTGAAAACTTTCCACGATGTTACAAGGTATGTCAGCTGATGGTTCGAACTAGGACACATTTTGTCGCATAACGCCCTTATAATTTAGAAACAAAAGAACATAATAGAGGGATGCAGAATTTTAATCTATCTTATCGAATCGGTCGATGAACGTTAATAACCATAAGAGGCGAATTTATTAACAAATGGGTTGGATACAGGTAGTTGATGAATTATAATGTTTTAAATGATGTTGATTCATAAAATAGTTAGTACTGCTGAGGGAACCTTGATGCTGACCATTCTTATAATTCCCTGTCCGAGTAAACGACCTTGCCGCATTAGACTAAGCATTTAATTAAATAATAGTAGAACATTATGTTTGGCAAAATAAACATACACTGATAGGCCCGAAGATGTTAATAAAAAAAAAACTGTTAATATACCTTAACGAATAATCTTTTAATAAATAATTATAATAAATCTCAATCAAAAAAAAATAATATCCACAAAATAAATGAATAAATACATGGTATTGTCTATTAATCCTAACCCCAAGTGATATGATACTGCATGACCAGGGATATTTTTTTTTGAGTTTCTGTTGTGAAGTATAAGTCTTATGTTTTATCTACCTTATAAAATTGTTTTGTGAAATTTCAACCGACCTTATACATTACTTAGGACTTTTGAGTAAATATTTGAATACCTATATGGTGAATGGTGACTTGCAGTTTCCCCAGAGAGATTTTTATGCAGTGAAGAGTTTGGATTAAATCAAGAGTGTCTAGTTATTTAGGCATTATCTTTTAATGCGACTACATACTTAAAACAATATAATTTCTATTTTATGGTGGCAGCATTTGTAAGATTGTGAACTGTTCCGATAAATTTTATAGTATTATTGGATTATTTAATTTCATAGTGAGGTGAGCCAATCGAGTCGTAGATCTTTTTGGAATTTTATGGTAGCAAGCGAAGTTGATAATTTGAACGCGGTGATAATGCCGGCGCACTGTAGGACCATAGAACCCTGGAAATAATTTCTTGTCATTCAAGTGCAGTTTTTGAATATTTGAGTAGTGAAGCAGACTTAGTGGTTTAACTTAATCCGTAAACGCTCGATCATCATAAATAAAAAAACTTTCATTACATATATTCCAGATGAAGGAAATATTTGAGGAATGAGAACATGTGGGAAGTTAGAACTCAATCAACGGATGATTTAATAATAATAAATAACCAATAAACAATGATATCATTAGAATAATAAATAATAACCTTACTAAAAATAAGCTAAACAATCTGTGAATTTAAATTAACTAATTTAAAAGTAAAACATTGGTAAATAAATGAACTAACGGGAAATGTAAAAGGAACTAACTTAGGAAGCGAGTAGATAATCTATTAATCGCTACAATAAATTAAACCCAAAGATTATGAGAACCACCAGTAAATATGGACCAACTACGAGTAATCTTAACAAACTAAGTTAAATAATATGAATAACTAAGTAATTAATAGTAAAGCAGTTTGAAAGGTATAACGGAGCATCAGATTACGAAGACAGGTCATGAGGTAAAAGAGGATGACCGAGACTCAGTGAATAATCAACGGGCAATCTGAGCTATAAAAGTAAAACATGATAACTAATCGACCTAATAATGAAAGAAATGATAATAAAAATAGTAATAAACAATAATTAATAATAAAAATAATAATAATAATTCACAGGAAATTAATAAACAATAATTAATAATAATAATAATAATAATTCACGGAAAATCAATAAACAACAATGATAACAATAATAATAATAATAAAAATAAATAAAACTAATTGCAATAACAAATGATTAGCATGAGATGTTATATCGATACTTAAAGTAATAATTAATTATATGAGGAACACTCAGATTGAAAGACCAATTTGTTCATGATGATGATGATTAATTATATGAGGAACAATCAGATTGAAGGATTGCGGATAAATATTGAAAGGACAAGGGCTAAAAATCGTAATACTGAGATACCAGATAGGACTAGCAGTAATCCTTATATCGTATTTAAATAATAATAATAATAATAATAATAATAATAATAATAATAATACTGACAATAACTATATTAATAATATTAATAAAAAGATAACAGACATCAGTAATAACAATAAACCTTAACGATCATAATAATAAAAATAAATCACATTTACCAGTGATGATAATGCATAATGATAATAATGTAACACAGTAAATAAAAAACTGCCAATAATAATAATAATAATAATAATAATAATAATAATAATAATAATAATAATAATAATAATAATAATAATAATAATTCGCGGTAAATTAATAAACCACAATAATGATGATGTTTAAATAAGAGCGAACTACCAGAAATAAGACTTATGTTTATGAATAAAATGAAAGATAACGGAAAACCACAAATCTCATTTTTCAGCAATTAGAACGCATTTAAGTATGAATGGGTTCCGGAATTAGTAGTAGGCTAGTTCGCGAGAAGATAACGTTGAAAGCATGTCCAGATAGAGACACGTAGTATGTTAAGCCTATAGCGGAAAAGACGAATGATAGGTTCAATTAACCAGCAGTTATGCCAACACGGAGGATATAAATTATTTTAAACAATCGCAAGAAATAAGGAGTGACAACAGTTCAGATTAAGACGGGAGGATGTGCATTATCCAACTTGGTTTAAAAAAATGTATTACAAAGAGAACGGAAGAGGGGCATGGGAACTTAGGAAAATTTATAAACTTTTTGAAACGCAATGAAGAATAGGACAAGCGTTGAAAGATTTTCCCAGAATTACCCAATGCCAAACATGCAGAAATGATCGAACAAACAACTTAATTTATTCCCATAGTAACTTAGAAGATGGAGATTAGGATACTTCACCGATAGTTGGGTGTCTAAATCGATCTAGTGGCAGAGTATTATCATATAAATTTGGGATTTCAAGGGATACACTGAATAATATTTCTAATGGAAATTACACAACAATTATTATACTCGTCTGATCATGACACTAAACTGAGATGCAAACAGGAGGAAACAGAGAAAGAATCTGCGGGCCCCGGATCTCTCCCTCTGTACACCTTGATAGCATATCAGTAGGACTTGTGACCAGTTGAGAATAGACACACACACACTGGGATTTGAAACTTATTTAAATAGTGAATGACCCACTAGATCGCCTTAAGGCTCGCCAGACTTGGGCCCACAATCACTCGGAACCATATTCAGATAAAAAAAAGCGAACAGACTGTAACCTAGGTCAATCTTGGCTAAGCGATGTTAGGGAAATCGCACAGAAACCCACAAGAAGTTAGAAGAGTAACAGAATTAGGATAGGAAGTAAAGGAAGCATTCTATCTTGATGGAGGCCTGGCATATACTAGAGCTACTGGGATAGAGATGCGAACGGCGACCCTTAGGAGGAAACAGTGCACAGACGAGAGAGACAGAGAAATAGGGAAGAGTTAGGGAGTGCGCAATCGGAAGGTGGGACACCCCTGTAATAAAAGGATCTGGAGTCACAGACCTCCTCGGTGATCCTGGGGCACTGGCAATAGCACCTTGCCGACTTGGCACTGACGTTTAGGACCATGGAACAACAGCAGATAGAGAGTTAGGCATCGGAGAACGAATATTAAACGAGAACACGGATTCTCGAGGAAATAAACTTTAGTCAAACACCCGGGTGATAATAAAGGTGAGCAAGATACGAACCCTGTCACGGGAAATCGGATCAAATCCACCCCCAATGACGCAACGGTGATTCGGTGAAGCCACTAGATACCAGAGGAAAATTCTGAAGGATCAGAATGAGCGGGAGTACGGTAGGGACGAATTGGGCCCCGAATGGCCAGGATGGTGATGGGTCCCCTCCCTTGAGGCGATTCGCCCGAGTTTTCTTGGGCCCCGAAGGGAGTAAGGAACTAGCGCCGTCCCCCATTGAGGCGATTAGCTCGACAAGTCCGCCGACTTGCCAAGACTTAGAAATAAGTGAGGTCGACGGGACGTAGACCTCGGATGATGATGCCAGGAAATCCGCCGGCGGTGAGAAGCGGAAAGCAATACCGCGAAGGAAGACGTACGCACAGATAGAATGTGGTCCTAACGGGTAGATAACAAATACTAGCCAAAATAACACGGAAACATTAGTGCACTAGAGGGAACAGAAGGAAAATTGGGAAACGCGCACACATACGATTGTGCCATCGACAGACAGAGCAAGAGGGGGTCAGAATGAGCGGGAGTACGGTAGGGACGAATTGGGCCCCGAATGGTCAGGGCGGTGATGGAACCCCTCCCTTGAGGCGATTCGCTCGAGTTTTCTTGGGCCCCGAAGGGAGTAAGGAACTAGCGCCGTCCCCCATTGAGGCGATTAGCTCGACGAGTCCGCCAGAATAAAACGGAAGAGGGACAGATTGACCTAGGATGGAAAGAGAAGAAGACGACATATAAAAAACGAGAGGTTAAACACCTATGGTGGTGTAGATAAGTTTAAGCACATAAGCAGTCTAAAGTAAATAGAATCCTAGGATACAAGCAGAACAGATAGGAGTAGTTCCGAGTGAAAGAAGAAGTAAGGAGAGAATCCTGGAGTAGGACGTGGATATATATTTCAGAGTAAGAAGAAAAAAAAAATCGAACCCAAATAAATGATGATATGTATGAAATGGGAAATCAAGGAAACCCCGGGAGTAAGTAGTAGAAAAAGCAGGTTAAATACATGTAGATCAGGAAACAATCAAGGAATAAAGTATACGAACAAAAAAAATAAAAGTATAAAAAGTTCAACAAATCAGCTATGAGAATTTGCCAATCAAACAAACAATTCGGTGAGGTAAGAGTGTAAAGCACGCCGTATCAGAAGTTACGGCAGCAGAAGGGAGAATGAGGACAAGGAATCAGGTTACGTAACATCACGGTTACTTCTAAAATTGAATCAGTAAGGATTATGAGGTTAAACTAAATGGATTGATATATTAGCAGTAAGATCAGATAGTCCGGGAAAATTAAACCAATGAATAATGAAAGCCTGAATCCCTGTCCAGACTCAAGCAGCTTAAAAATCATATCTCAATTAAAAAACAATTAAGACTAGGAAAGGGAGAGTTAAGAAATAGAGGCAGTTATTTCAGAAGTGGAGAAAGGAAAGAATGCTCTCAAACTCAGGACCCTAAGGAAACGATGACGTAAATTCAGGATACGAATATTAATTGGTGTTTGTAAGGACTAATTAGGCTTTGGTCAAGTAGCATTCACATGATAAATAAGTGTAGTATATGTCCTTCCAACTGATGTGAAGACGAGCGCACCCAGTCGAACCTAGGACTCTATTATAAAGAAAGGGACTAGATAAAACCCTTTGAATTAGGCCAAATTTAGGGCTGCTAAGTATAGCAAAATATCGACCGATCTAATTATGGAAATTAGGTGTATATAGACACCTGAAGTAATGTCAAATTGAAAGTTTTTAGGGAAGATGCAAAAACAAATTATTTAGAAACTGATATTTGTTGATGATGGCTACACACAGAATTGATAGGCATAAGAGCACTCTTTCCCGTTTTCCAGTTAATAAAAAAAAAAAATTTTGCAAAATACAAATTTTGTTGTTTGTAACATTGAGATATGACTAAATAGGAGTAAATTTAGAGGAACTCAAACCTAGGGAAAATTATATATAAAAAAAATGTACATGGATGTTCAAAAGAAAAAAAAAAAAAAAAAAAATTCGGAACATTTTGATTATAAGATAGGTGAGTCATCCCGATAAGCCCATAAGCATCAATGCTTTCATTTCAAAGGCCCAACTGAACCTGTTGGGAATACATGGTGTAGACTCGTAGTAATTAAGAATAAACACAACTACAAAAAAAAAATCAAAGTAAACAAAAGAAGAACCATTAAGACAAGAAAAACACATTTTGGCACGAACAACGACTACACACATGCCTGGATAGACTATGCTCAAACTATATGAACACGACTGGGCTAACTAGAAGCGACGGAGGATGTTAAGTCACCTAGGACATCCCCCACACCACGAAACTTGGTCAGATCAGCTGACACCAGAAAAAAGGAGGAAGACAGGGCCCATGCGGGAACGACTTACTACATCAGGGATGGTCATTCAACATGGGAAATGTCCACCAGTCAATTCGGTGCGACAGGAGAGACCAAGCAAATACCTTAACCATATCAAACCGAACCTCTGATCATCCGTGGATCATATAATAATTCCCAACCAGTATTATACAGTGAGGAAAAAAATTGGATAATAAAACACATAAATCCTATTAAACCTATCCTCCGGATAATCCATGGCTCCTAAAAGAAATTGCTGGTCTCGAGAACTTCAAAGGACCGACCCAGTATCTGGCATGGCTCTCTCCCGACTGAAGGAAGATACCATCACCGAACGTGGTCCCAGGCATCGGATTTCAAACAGGGATGCTGTAAGAGATCAACATGAGCTGCGGACATGCGCGGCGACAAACAAGAACATAGTGCTCAAGTTTCTCGGTGAACGCGGCTAGTGGGAAAGCCGAGTGTTTTGAAGAAAGTGATAAGCTCAAATTAAATATTTTAGGAAAAATGATAATAAATAAAAATTTTCGAACCTCAAGAAGTGTGCAAAGTAGGCCTAAATGAACACAAAAACAAACACAGCAAAGGGAAAAAGAAGAGGGAATAAGAATATGTAATTTGTGTTTCATGTATATTTTCTTGTTTCAGGTGCAGAGTGATAAGCTAATCCATTTTTTTTTTCCCCCTGCTGTCTAGCATGTTTTTAACACCAAATGACCGTGTAGCAATAAGATGGAGTAGGTAAACGTCATATGTCAAATGTTCCATATAGAGAGGAGAACTTCGGTAAAATACGAGGAGAAAATGGATTACCTTAAGCACAATATTTCACCGTACATAATTAATTAAAGGGTATTCATGTTGCATTTCTTGTTGTACACTAGTATTTTGGACGGGGTTAAACTTGGGGAAAGGAAAAGGAGCTACACTGTAAGATCTAGGTAAGAGAAAAAAAAAAAGATCTCTAGAGCATGGTGTGTGGTCAAACGAAATTTCAAGAAGATTTTATGGGGAACAACATACTATGGTTTATGATAACGGCCTGAAAAGGGTTTTTTCTCTTTAAAAATCCCTTTGTCAGGTTTGAGGAAGGGGGAGTCTGTTATAAATAGGATAATTTAGGATAATTTAGGACTAAATATTTTAATTAATTATTTTAAATAGTATTAATATTATAGGTTTCATATTAGTAATATTATAGGTTTCGTGTTAGACAGAATATGTAATCAGATTTACCTTGACTAGTACAGTTAGGTCTATATCAAATCATATACAGTTACAGTTGAGGTTCTGGAAACATCCAAAACGAAATATAGCCTAAGGATGAGAAGGTCAAGGTTTTCGCATTCCAAAAGACAGCAGGACAAAGGTACCGTTAGTGCCTATGAACTTACTATGCTTGGTGAAAGAGAGAGAGATTACAGTTAGGCCCTCAGAGTGGGAGTGATATAAGCGAAAAGTGACTGGACGGGAGCGTCGTAGTTCTCCGAGCAGGGCTGTGGTAAGTCTGCACATGTTATTCTTAATAGGATAAAATGGGGGCCTTTATAATAAGATCAAGATGGATAGGTTTAGAAATAAATTTAAGTAGTATGAAGTAATATGGGTAGTCTAGCCCGGTATGGGGCGAAGTTTCAACATACCACGGTTTAACCTCTCTCTCTTTCCCTCCCCCCATGAATATGTATTAGAATAAGTTAGGCTAATTTATTTATTTGTAATTAATTGTTCTAATGATTTTTAAATATAGATGGTTATTTAATTAGTTATTTATTTGTCTCGAATACCCTCTACTATAACGTCATCAGCCATGCCGCTCGGCTAACGTAATCCGTAGGTAAATCACACGATCTTACCGTTCACTAGTAATCCATGTTCCAAAGGTCCTTTATGCCCTAAAAGAGCTACCAGAACTGTAACACTCTGAGTCTCCAAACATGCTCCTCTGGGTATCCAACCCCCAAGAGAGGGCTGCTTCTTCCGCTCTTCAAGCCCTACAAGTTTAGCTGTGCTATTCCTTGTCGCCCTGTTGACCGTTGAAGACTTGACGAAGATGTGGCCCCCCAATACAGAAAAGTGAAGACGACTTACAGAAATCTATGCATGCATTAAATGAAATATGTAAATTATATGATCTAAAGATTTCTGTAAGGAAAACGAAGACGGCTTTTAGAGGAAGAGATCCAAAATTATTTTAGAAAATCAAAGTATAAAACAGGTGTATAATTTCAAATATTTGGGCTGCGATGTTGGCTACAATGTGGAAAGAGATATCGACTCCAAAATAAATACATTTTAGACGGTGTGTGGAACAATACAGAGAATATTCAAAAATAAAATTAGAAAATAAACAAATATAAAAATGTATAATGTTATGGCGGTTCCCACAATATTGTATGGATGAGAAATTTGGGCACCAATTAAAAAACAGAAGGATAGAATACAGACGGCGGAGATGAGGTTCCTAAGACAAGTTAAAGGATGTACAAGACTTGATATAATAAGAAATGAGGATATAAGAGAAGAATTGAAAGTACAGCCTTTATTGGATAAGGTCACGAATTACAGACAAAAATGGATTGATCATATGGATGGAATGAGTAAGGAGAGATATCCATTGTTAGCAAGAGGAAGACGTGATGTTGGAAGACCTAGAAGACGTTGGGCTGATGCATTATGAAGTCGGAACGGGCAATTGCCAAACCCCTGGAGTGATGATGATGATGATTTATTTAATTTGCTTACTGAGTCTACAATACATATTACACCTGATCATCAGCTATTCATAAATAATTATTAAATTATGATAGCAGTAAATTCGTAAAATTTAAGTATATTTTGCAATCCATATAGCAAAATGAGAAGTCCAGAATTTATACGAAATAATCTGGATCATGAGTTTTATTTATATATTTATTTTTGGCTATATACTGAATAAAATGACAAAAATCTAACAACTAATCTATAAGATGCGCTTATATGGATCAAACAATATAAAAAGGCCCCAACTCCAGAAAAACTTTTACAGGAGAAGGTTTCTTATTTTTCTCTTCTTTTTACTGAATTGCGTCGGTTTTATTATGTGTAATTTAACGAAGTTGTAGTTAAAATTGGGATTATTTCCGGCGATAAGTAGCTGTGTGACTACTTCAACTATAGTTCAAGACAATAAAAGGGACTCGTAAACATTTGGAGTTCGGGCGATTTTATTTTAAGTGACTCATACGAATATTCATAGCTTAGGATGCTCAATTCAGCATTTTCATTTCAATTTACAATCAAATGGATAAAGTTAACATCAAAATTATGAAATAAAGATTTTTTTATTCAAAACTTTTTATCACAAATTGAATTAACTCTCAAGCACGGATAGAACCATTTTCACGCCAAACAGCTTATAAAGATATTTCATTGTAGTTCTCATAGACACCAAATGTAGTGTGGCAATAAAACCCGAGTCCATGTGAATTTAATGCTGGGAAATGGTTCCATATGAAATAAGCCTAATAGTAAAATTATTACACTATTACTAAGTTATTAGCAATGATATTTAGACGTTATGATTGGTTTGTTAAGAATATTTTTTTAGATTCTTATTCCGTATGGAATAAATACGAAAGTTGCCATTTGTAAAAAAAAATAGGTATGATATGCATAATAAGCGATAACACTGTGGCGGTAGATATCTATGATTGAAAGTAATAAGATTTCTTTGTATAGTTGATTGGTCTCAAATTTGTAAACTAAATAGTCTTAAATTCAATCAAAATTGCGCGAAGAATCTCCGATATCATATAATAATGATGATAATGGTTCTTATCTATAGCTTATTGGACATAAATACTGTCTAGTTAAATACAACGTTTTAATTGCAACAGACTATGTCCATTTATATCGGCTTATACCAACAGAGGCCACCCTCATAACTATAATATTTTTTTTAATAGTCGGACTGTAAAACAATGTTTTAATGATACTTACTCACAGGCACTATCGAACACGTAGGTTCATGACCACGAGGACATAAGCTCTCCATACATCCCTATCCTGAGATAATGCTTTCCAATCATTCCCTGTATAATCTACTTCCCTCAAATCATAGTTAATGTTATTTTCCCACCTCATTCTTGGTCTACCAACTGGGCGTTTTCCCTCTGGGTTTCCTACAAGAAGCTTCCATGCACGCCTTTAATTCCCCATACGCGCAACATGTCCTACCCATCGCAGTTTACGAGACTTAACTGTTCTTATTATATCTGGCTTCCTATAAATACCACGTAGTTCATTGTTATGTAGTCTTCTCCATTCACCTGTCTGTTCATCTCTCTTTGGTCCAAAAATGTTCCTAAGTACTTTTTTTTCTCAAATACTCATAATCTCCTAATGTTTTAATAATACATTTGTGAAATAGGTGATACATGAAAAAAATATATATTTATCGTATATCCTTTTTTTTTATTTTTTAAAAAACATCTCTTAGTTACATCATTTTTCGACGACTGAAAATAACATGACATAATTTAAACAATCCATATTAAACTTAGTTTTTAGTTTAGATTTACATTATGAAGATTTATTCCTTGTTTACGATTACTTCCATGACCGTATCCTCCGCTACTTCCAAATCCATGACTTTGAAAATTTCCTCCGAAGTTATGAGCTCCCAAATCACCTCCAAGATTGTGACTACCAAATTCTCCTCCGATACCATGACCTCCTAATCCTGCAAAATTATGTCCGAGCAAACCTCCTCCAAACCCTTGATTCCCAAGGCCGCCGCCGACACCTCCTGCTTGTTGGTCGTTTATCGCAACAGGCACTCTCCTCTCAACTACAACAGGAACATTGACAGGATAAGGTTGAGCGACAGGTACATTTACGGGGTAGGGTTTGGGTACATGGATTGGTTGAGGAACCGGAACAGGGATTTTTACAGGATATTTAACTGGATATGGAACTGGTTTCTCTATGGTATAAGGGACTTTTTTCTCGATATACACAGGATATGGTTTGGGCACATGAACAGGATAAGGTTTGTCGACTTTGACAGGAACTGGTACCTTCACAGGAACAGGCACATTCTGCTGCACGTGTACTGGATAAGGTTGTGGAATTGGCACTTGTACTTGTCGATGTATTGTTATTGCTCTCACATCTCCTGCTCCTCCAAATGAACTACCTCCTAAGGAAAGTCCTCCTAAACCTCCGTGACCTCCAAAAGATAAACTGCCATGTCCGAAACCACCGCCATAGCCGAAGTCTTCAAGTCCTCTCTTGCCCTTCTTCTGGTCTTCTGCCAGAACTAAGGACACGACTAGGACAAGCACGGAGGCCTGTAAAGTAAATAGGTGCTATATTTTTTTACAAAAAATAATTATTATTAATCTCATAGGCTTAGTTACTCGTCATAATTTTTTTTTTGGATTTTTTGTTATATCCCGCATACATTTATTTGTTGTGTGTATAAGTTAACTGATTTAATTGAAGGGCTTAGGGAAACAACATGATAAGCCACATGTTGTTCTTTCTGAGATATAAGGATTTTAATGTTTGAAAAAAATATAAATACTAATTGGGCAGTATTGTTAATACATTGTGTCTATACGTTTTAACTCATCACTGGCGCACTTATAATTGGTTTTATGGATATTTCAATAAATTTATTTGCTATCACTGTAATAAGTGACATTTCTTAACAGAATGTGGCTTATCATGTTACTGCCCTAAGCCCTTCATTATATTATAAAATGAGCATCAAGTAACAGATTCGTTGTGGTGATGAAATTAAAAAAACGTTTACACTGACGACTTAGAAAACATCAGATAGGGTAGCAGCTTCCGGAATTTCCAGAATACGTGTATCACGTCTGAGCTAATTGGTTCAGTGAAAAGATTTAATTAGAAATGTCCATAAATAAAATCAAGCACTACAACAATGACAAGGCTTTAAATCATTTAATTACAAATACGAGTTTATATGTAAACACGCCACTAGAAATACAAGAAATGTTTTTTATTGAATATGATCTTAATTTCAACCAAATATCACCGTCCAAGATCAGATAAAATGGCGCACTGAACCCACAAATTAAATGAATGAATGAGCTTTTTTGTACCATTAAGGGCTAGGGCCTTTGTACAAGAGGTAAAATTCGTGTTCCGTTACTCACCCAAGGATCTAATAAACATGAGAAAATGTTACAATATTACATTTTAATCGTACATTATGATCTACAAGTACAGTTGAGCTTTTTCTTATTCACTAGCACTTTCCACGCACTCCTGTCGCAATACTAATATTTCAAAAGAATAATTAAAACATTAATCTAATCTAATCTAATGTTCATTATGGTCTTAGTTTTATAAGGTTTTGCATGTTATATTTACATTGTTCTTACCTATTTAAATTACTTATTCTAAATTGTATTTTATCTAAATTTATTTATTATATATAATGTTTCCCATCAGTTCTGCAGCTCTCCGAACACAGTTCCTCGGTTCACATGGGTTGTATTTAACCTATCCAATTGAAATTACATTCTTTGGAAACTTGTAATTGGTAAATAAGTAAAAATCTATATATTATGTGATTTTTTAAAAAGATGTTGATCAATTACTTAGAATATTTAGTTTAAAAGTTTGGAAGACACAAAAGGGAAGCGTTGTAAATAGAGGTGTTTGATTTATCTACTTTTTAACAAACAAATATATTTTGAAGTAATTTATTTTTTATATAAAAGTATTACCGGTATTTACTTTTTACTTCTATACTGAAATTTCCTTAGTCGTTATATAAAATGTCCATTCTTCCGGTTATACAATCTTAGATGGAAGCGAAATATGGTCTCTAACGTTTAGAGTGGGCAAAATATTAAGAGAATTTGAGAATAAAATGCTTAAGAAAATATTTGGACAAAGAGAGATGACAGATAGACAAATGGAGAAAACTACATAACAGTATAATAAAACGAGTTAAGTCTCACAGACTGCAATTAACAGGTCATGTGGTGTAATTCTGTCCTCAGCTTATCAGATCGTTTTGTTCAAATACCTCGAAGGTGATTTATGAATGAAGTTAATGTTTCTATTTTCTTGATGAGTTTATAAGCAAGTTGTAATACTTAACTAATGTAATTAATTCCTATACAATTTCATTTTAGTTCTTGGGCAATGTTAGGCTAAATAAAAGTATTTAATCTATTTCCATAATAATGCCAATTAAAAATGATAGATTACAGGGTCTTATAGTGTCAACATCATAAAAATACAACGTATCTAAAATTTAGGGAACAGCTTTAACTATCTAGGATGCGATATCTCCAATTTTAAGCAAGAAGACCATTTTAACGAACTTAATAAATTTATGTATAACTGTAGGCTTTCACGGCCGGCGTCTTGATCCCTATTAGGTTCGTCTTCCGGGCATATAGGCCGTGGTCCAGTCGTTCTTCTACTCGACGTTTCGTCTACTGCGCGGTAGACATCTTCAGGAGATACTGCGTGCTCTCTGTGAACTCCTCAACAGTCGGCTGCAGACTGGCTGGTCGTTGGAAACTCCCTCCCTATTTATAGGCACGCCCCTGGTGGAGAGGCGGTTTTCTGCGCGGTCCGTGTTGCGTGCTGTTTTGTCCAGGCTGTCGCTAGCAGAAGTCATAGGCTTCGTTGTCGTATTGTGCAATGCCGGGATCCAGATTTTGTTTATCTTCATGGTTTCTTCTTTTTTGTTAAAGGAATTTTTGTGTTTATATATTTCAATATAAACACAAAAATTCCTTTAACAAAAAAGAAGAAACCATGAAGATAAAACAAAATCTGGATCCCGGCATTGCACAATACGACAACGAAGCCTATGACTTCTGCTAGCGACAGCCTGGACAAAACAGCACGCAACACGGACCGCGCAGAAAACCGCCTCTCCACCAGGGGCGTGCCTATAAATAGGGAGGGAGTTTCCAACGACCAGCCAGTCTGCAGCCGACTGTTGAGGAGTTCACAGAGAGCACGCAGTATCTCCTGAAGATGTCTACCGCAGCAGTAGACGAAACGTCGAGTAGAAGAACGACTGGACCACGGCCTATATGCCCGGAAGACGAACCTAATAGGGATTAATAAATTTAACTTTATACGTGGTACCATTATGAGATCATTATATTACAATAGAAGAGAAACTAAAATAAAATTGTATAAAATAATGCATTCCCCTAACTTGCTGTCAGGTTATGAGTTTCGGAATCACCAAAAAGATGAATTGTAGAAGCAGTAGAAATAAAATTTTTAAGAACTGGAACCGGTTGCAAGTCTTTGGATAAAAGGAAAAGCGAATATATCACGAATTAATTAAATATTTTAAAATTATTGATAGATAAAATAGACCTATATAGAACAAATTGCAGGAAGCATGTTCACGGAATCGAAAGCGGATCGAATACCAAAACATTATTTTATATTATAGGCCAGAACGTAGAAGAAAAGTGTCGATAGGTCGAAGATGAGAGGGATCCAATTTTTCAACCAAAATCTATGAGAACGGAACGAGCCTTAAAGGTTTAACCGGTAAAATGTTTATCATGATGAACTAAAAATTTAGATTTTTTTTGTCAAAAACGTAATGTAACTGGCCGCAGAAAAAATATAGGCCTATATACAACTCTCATATAAGTTTAAAAGCTACTGAGTAATTCGTGTAATTTTTTCGACATGAATCTTGTCTCACCGTCAGTATGTTGTTTGTTGCACAATATAGGTTACTATTCCATAATAAGGGCAATGTGTAATGAAAAAAATACAGATAGAAAATCTGATGAACAACAATGAAGGTCTTGATATCAGGATATCCAAGATCAGTTACAAGAAAATACTTACCGAGAGCTTCATGTTGCTGAGGAATGATGTTAGTTCAGCAACGGTTTGCTTCTGTCTGTTTAGAGGATGCTGAATGCTTATATACCAGTTTAATGTACTTTCTTTTCACATACTCGAACAATACATCGTGGTAATTAGTTGAATTGTAATTCACACGCATTCATAATAAAAATATTCCTATATACCGGCAACATTAAATATGCGATAATGTAGGGTATTGTCACACAAAACAAATATCTGCTGCCATAAATGAATTACGTGAAGACATGAGAACATACTCGAAGGATGTAGAACCTGAAGGGAAAACAATCTTAATATAATACTGCTAGAATAAAAGGTTCGTCACGCAGGAGCTACATACATTATGCAAATTCCTCAACAAGTCAAATTTATGGTCTGATGTTAGACGTTTATGAAATATAACTTTAATCTATTAAATGCATAGCTTTATCCAGTTTCGTGGCGAAAAAAACAAAAATTGCTACCCTTAGAACAATTTTCAAATTTTAGGTTCCAGGAAAGAATTCACTCCTAATGTTCTGAATTTGCTAAATTACATGTTTTACTTTTGACTATTTATTTCATGCCCCAAATAGGAGTCAATGACCAATCACATTTCAATGATTTTTGATTTACAACCAATCACAGTCGTGTTTCGCCAAAAATTTACCAACTACAGTTTATCATAATAAAGAAAGCACCTCCTTTTTAACATTCCGAATAGGTCATAGCACTATTTTGCAGTGATTGACCCTCCAAGAACTACAGCTACCAGATTGTATATATAGTGCATGAATATTAGCAGAAAGCGCATGCGATAGATAATATAAAAACATTTGTAACAATTGAATAAACCACAAAAAAAACACTGTTTGCACTTTTTTAAACGAATTTTTTTCCAGGAAATGACGTTGCAGAAAAATATAATTGACATATTTACATCATAGGACATCAAAATAATTAATACATATAACGTTGGTTATACATTTCTCCACTAGAGTGCATTCTTACAATATTGCGATCCTTTGGCAATAAATAATATTATGATCTCGTTGCAGTGATGAACAAAGGAAGGAAATGAAGCGTACCAATCGTTTCTCATTTGTTTTCAAATATCGCCGTTTGCATTAAATATATAAATATTTTAAAATAACTATAGTTAAATAATGATTTGTGAGTAAACAGCTTAATTTTATTCGTTAAATAGTCCTAAAAAATGCCACGAGTGATTTCCAAATTGTCGATAAATTTCGTGAGGAGTGAATTTATCTTGAGATATTGGAAATCACTCGTGGCATTACTTATGATAATTAAATCGTATATACCAAGTTCCACTGCGAGAAAACAAAATATGTGGTCGCTAGAGCATTTTTTATTTTAGTTACCTATTTTGAGACGCTTCAAGTCTTTGGTTATATCGCATTATTAACATTTGGGTTATACCAGTTGAGTTTGTAGGTTGTGTTATTTTTACACGCTTTATATTAGCTTGACCTGTATCTATCTATCTATGTAACGGAATCTTTCAACGCGATTTTCACTCACTTAAAATCATCGGATCGACTTGAAACTTTGTATACTTGTAGAGGACCCGTGGCAATACAATAATTTCATATTTATTTTCTAAAATCCTGGCCATAATCATCAGAAAAAAAAAGTGTTTTTGTATCAATGTAACGGAATCTTTCAACGCGATTTTCACCCACTTAGAAACATTGGATTGACTTGAAACTTTGTATACTTGTAGAGGACCTGTGACAATACAATAATTTCATATTTTGTTTCCAAAATCCTGGCCAGAATCATCAGAAAATCAAAATAAATAATAGTTTTAAAAAACTAAAACAGCACGCTTTATTAGAAAACCGAACTCAAAAATGAAAAATAATTTTAATTTCCAACACGCTTGGGATAAATTTAAAGTGGTCAACAAAAATATCTTCTCCAACACATATAGAATAAAACTAGAATTATCAACAAAAAGAAAATAATTTTACCATCAAAAGCGTGGGGTGCTCTATATCAATTAATATATTTGATAATAAACAGATATTGGTAAAAGTAAAGTCTCTAAGAAGAACATGTAAAAATCATAAAAAGCACCCCACGCTTTTGATGGTAAAATTATTTTCTTTTTGTTGATAATTCTAGTTTTATTCTATATGTGTTGGAGAAGATTTTTTTGTTGACCACTTTAAATTTATCCCAAGCGTGTTGGAAATTAAAATTATTTTTCATTTTTGAGTTCGGTTTTCTAATAAAGCGTGCTGTTTTAGTTTTTTAAAACTATTATTTATTTTTTATTTTTTAGTTTTAATATTTTACAGAATAAGATAAGAATGTAAATATCTTTAAATTCCATACTATTGTAGTATGAGCTAAAATTATTACTCTTCTAAAAAAAATCCTCCCCAGCCGGATTCGAACCAGCGACCTATGGATTACTGAAATTGTATACCACTAGTTCACCGCTCTACCAACTGAGCTCTTACAACGATTGACTAAAAAGTCGACAAGTCCGTAACCTATTATACCAGCTTTAATGTTTTTGATTTTCTGATGATTCTGGCCAGGAATTTAGAAATAAAATATGAAATTATTGTAGTGTCACGGGTCCTTTACAAGTATACAAAGTTGCAAGTCGATCCAATGTCTCTAAGTGGGTGAAAATCGTGTTCAAAGATTCCGTTACATAAATACAAAAACACTTTTTTTGATTTTATGATGATTCTGGCCAGGATTTTAGAAAATAAATATGAAATTATTGTATTGTCACGGGTCCTTTACAAGTATACAAAGTTTCAAGTCGATCCAATGTTTCTAAGTGGGTGAAAATCGTGTTCAAAGATTCCGTTACATAAATACAAAGACACTTTTTTTGATTTTCTGATGATTCTGGCCAGGATTTTAGAAAATAAATATGAAATTATTGTATTGTCACGGGTCCTTTACAAGTATACAAAATTTCAAGTCGATCCAATTATTTTAAGTGGGTGAAAAACGCGATGAAAGATTCAGTTACATAGATAGATAGATAGATACAGGTCAAGCTAATATAAAGCGTGTAAAAAGTGTTTTTGTATCAATGTAACGGAATCTTTCAACGTGATTTTCACCACCTCACAAACATTGGATCGACTTGAAACTTGGTATACTTGTAGAGGACCAGTGACAATACAATAATGTTATATTTATTTTCTAAAATCCTGGTCATAATCATCAGAAAATAAAAAAAAACGTGTATTTGTATCAATGTAACGGAATCTTTCAACGCGATTTTCACCCACTTAGAAACATTGGATCGACTTGAAACTTTGTATACGCGTAGAGAACCCGTGACAATACAATAATTTCATATTTTGTTTCTAAAATCCTGGCCAGAATCATCCGAAAATAAAAAAAATGAAAACTGGTATAATAGGTTGCGGACTTGTCCAGTTTTTAGTCAATCGTTGTAAGAGCTCAGTTGGTAGAACAGTGAATTCTTAGTGGTATATAATTTCAGTAATCCATACGTCGACGTCTCAAATCCGGCAGACTCGAACGGAGCGGTTTTTTTATAGAAGAGTATTACTGTTAGCTCATACTACAATAGTATCGAATTTAAAGATATTTAGATTTTTATCTTATTCTGTAAAATATTAAAACTAAAAAATAAAAAATAAATAATAGTTTTAAAAAACTAAAAGAACACGCTTTATTAGAAAACTAAAAAATGAAAAATAATTTTAATTTCCAATACGCTTGGGATAAAATAAAGTGGCAACAAAAAAATCATCTCTAAAACATATAGAATAAAATTAGAGTTATCAACAAAACGAAAATAATTTTACCATCAAAAGCGTGGGGTGATTTTTATGATTTTTATATTTTCTTCTTAGAGAGCTTACTTTTACCAATATATGTTTATTATCAAATATATTAATTGATATAGAGCACCCCACGCTTTTGATGGTAAAATTATTTTCTTTTTGTTGATAACTCTAATTTTTTCTATATGTGTTGGAGATGATTTTTTTGTTGACCACTTTATTTTATCCCAAGCGTATTGGAAATTAAAATTATTTTTCATTTTTTAGTTTTCTAATAAAGCGTGTTCTTTTAGTTTTTTAAAACTATTATTTACTATCTGTACTTATGTTTATGATTTGTCTATTGTTGTGTACATATGTTTCTTGTGTAAATTCATTCTATTGTTTGTACGTAGAGCAAGGCCTGGGTTCGAACCCTAGTCAAAACATATTCGCCTTGTTTAGTGTAAATGAAAATGAATCGATTGTCTTGTTTTAAATATTCGTATTGTCTCGGAGATAGTCTTGGCATTAAGGTGATCACTAGGGAAAGGATTTTAAGGTGCAAATTGTAGTCGTAAAGGAGTTCTGAAAATACTTACAAAAAAGTTGCAAAACAGTTAAATTGAGGTTTAAACTCAGTTTATATAATATGCACATCATTTTGCACCAAATTATTCTCCTTCATAGAGTCCATAAGAGGTAATTCATAGTTCCTTAGTTTATTGCAATATTTACTTCGCAAATGGAACATCAATTTCGATAATTTTTTTAATTCTGAAAGTGCATACAACTTATCCTTCTTAACATTCGTCTTGTTATTGTTGTGAAAACCCAGTTGTAATACTAATAAAAATACGTTCTGGTTCAGACCAATAAAACACACATCAACAAGTCGGTAGATAGGAAACTTAAATTATTGCCAGGAGGCCCTACTACCTGAGCTTATTTTAAACCGTTACAGCAATACTGTTGAAATTTAAATTTTACTCATACTTCACAGCTGCAGATTGATCATTGTTGCTGGAATATAAATTACTGGTGGTTTACATAAAACATATTTCTTCTTCTTCTTTTTCCTTTCATGTGATAGACCTAGTGGTCTGTTAGGGTCTCAATCCAAAGTTTGAAGGACTAAACTATAGTTTAATATTTACTACTATTGTTGTCTTCACACTGCAGATTGAACATTGTTTCTGGGGTATAATTTACATAAATTATATTTTAATATTTATTTAATATTGTTGACTTCCGATTGAGATTTTAAAAAGCTGTTCAAGAAGAAAAAAATGTACATTTTTCTGTCCTACATTTTAAAAACGCGGAGAAGAGTGGAGGAAAAGGCGCTGAAGCATAAAAAAAGCAGGGAAAAGGGGTGAAATGTAGCAATCTCAAAAAAGGTGCAAAAAATTGTGTACATTTCGCTTCATTTCATCCCCCCCCAAATACATATACTTAATTATTTGTATGAAAATAGCTATATTTTTGGATAGGTGAGCACCTCAAAATCCTTCCCTAATGATCACTCGTCCAAAAATGCTCTCCATTTCCTTGAGAGGTCTAAAAACATATATGATACAGCGTTACAAGTCTTCTCCCAATAGATCCTGCCTCTATAATACCCGCGTGGGATAGGGCATGTAAAAGTATGTAAAAGAGAGGTATTAAACTAATGCAAAGACAGAAAAGAACTTAACTAAAGAGTTCAAAATAAATATACTTTTATCAATTTATTCTATTTAACTCATGCCCCAAATCGGAGTCAATGACCAATCACATTTCAATGAATTTTGAATGACAACCAATCACAATCGTTTTTCACCTCGATTTTATCAGTTTAATTTTACCACACTAAATCATGCTCCTCCTTTTTAACATTCTGAATAGGTCAGAGCATTATTTTGCAGTGACTCTCTAAGAAATACGTTGAATATAGCAATTTATATATTAAGATATAAGAATCCTAGAACGCAAATATCTCTCAGATTACATATAGAGTGCAGGAATGTAAGCAGATACTGCTTGCGGGTTACAATAGAAAAACATTTATAGAAATTGATTATACCACAATAAGAAACACGGTTTGCACTTTCTTAAACGTATTATTTCCAGGAATTAAAGTTCCAGAAAAATATAATTGACACATTTACATCATAGGACATCAGAAATTAATTAATAACCTGTAATGATGTTTCATTTATTCTCCACTAGGGTGCATTCTTACAATAATGCGATCCTTTAGCAATAAATAATATGATCTGGTTGCAGTGATGAACAAATGAAACAACAAACATTTCTCACTTGTTTTCAAACATCGCCGCTTACGTTAAATATATACATATTTTAAAATAACTGTATTTAAATAATGATGTGAGTAAACAGCTTAATTTTATTCGTTAAATAGTCCTAACAAATGCCAATCTTGATTTACAAATTCTCTAGATAAATTCACTCCTCACTTCGTGAGTCGTGAATGTATCGATAATTTGGAAATCACTCGAGGCATTACTTATGAATACATAACTCAACTAACTCACTGGCACCATCAAACCTGTAGGTTCATGGCCACACGGACATAAGCTCTCCATACATTCCTATCCTGAGCTAATGTTTTCGAATTATTCATGTATAATAATATACTTCCCTCAAATCATATTTAATGTTATTCTCCCACCTCATTCTTGGTCTACCAACTGGACGTTTTCCCTCTGGTTATCCTACAAGAAGCTTCCATACACGTACTATCGGGCGATAGTGAAGATGTACTGAAGGCCAACACGCACATACTATTGAGCAACACTTAGAAATTGGGACTGGAAGTAAATGTCAATAAAACTTAATATATGGTCACACATAGAAACACAAATCATGGTAATGGGCAGCTAATGACAAGTGAGGGAAATTTAAGGAGTGGCTGAATTCAAATAACAAGGAACAATAATCACAAATAGGAATGAGATGCACAGAGAAATTAAATTTTGGACGTGCGTGCTATTATGTATTACAGAGACTCTTGACGTCCCAACTCCTTTCAAGTATATAAAACTATTATTCTACCAGTTACATTATACGGATGCGAAACATGAACTCTTACTTTAAGGGAGGAAAGGAGTTTACGAGTATTTTAGAATAAAGTTCTTACTTACTTACTCACTGGCACTATCGAACCCGTAGGTTCATGGCCGCGCGGACATAAGCTCTCCATATATCCCTATCCTGAGCTAATGTTTTCCAATCATTCCCTGTATAATCTATTTCCCTCAAATCATAGTTAATGTTATTCTCCCACCTCATTCTTGGTCTACCGACTGGGCGTCATCCCTCTGGCTTTCCTACAAGAAGCTTCCATGCAAGTCTTCCATTCCCCATACGTGCAACATGTCCTACCCATCGCACTCTACGAGACTTAACTGTTCTTATTATATCTGGCTTCCTATAAAGACCATGTAGTTCATTGTTAAGTAGTCTTCTCCATTTACCTGTCTGTTCATCTCTCTTTGGTCCAAAAATTTTCCTAAGTACTTTATTCTCAAATACTTGTAACCTGCTTTCCTCCCTTAAAGTAAGAGTCCATGTTTCGCACCCATATAATATAACTGGTAGAATAATAGTTTTATATATTTTCAGTTTAACATTTTTTGAAAGGAGATCGGACATTAAGAGTCTCTGCAATGCATAATAGCACGCATTTCCAGAATTGAGCCTATGTTTAATTTCATTGTGCATCTCATTCCTATTTGTGATTATTGTTCCTAGGTATATGAATTCAGCCACTTCCTCAAAATTTCCCTTATTTGTAATTAGCTGTCCATTTCCATTATATAATGTATTTCTACGTGTGACCATATATTTAGTTTTATTGATATTTACTTCCAGTCCTAATTTATTAGTATTACTCAATAGTGTGTGTGTGTGTTGTCCTTTAGTATCTCCTCGCTATCGGCCAATAGTACTACATCATCAGCATAAACTAACAGCTTATTAATACCATTCAGTTGTAAGCCTTCCTCATTCTCTAAAGATTTAGTGGCATGCTCTAGTACAAAATTAAATAGTAGAGGAGATAGTGCATCTCCTTGCTTCAACCCATTTTGGATTTCAGAAGTGTCTGAAAACTGTTTGCCTACACGCACCCTTCTCTTTGTGCCATTTAGACACATTCGTACAAGTCTAACTAACTTCTTATGAATTCCGAACTCCAGCAGGATACTATGTAACTTCTCCCTCTTAATTGAATCATATGCTTTTTTGAAGTCTACGTATAGTTGGTGTACAGTACCATTATATTCCCATTTCTTTTCCAAAATCTGTTCTTAGGAAAATTTTTGAACGAAAGAGAGATGAACAGAGAGGTGAATGGAGAAAACTTCATAACAGTGAACTACATGGTCTTTATAGGAAACCAGATATAATAAGAACAATTAACTCTCGTAGACTGCGGTGGGCAGGACATGTGGCACGAATGGGGAATGTACCTGTATTTTTAACCCTAATAATATTCCTTCACTTAAAACCTTATTTTGACGTGAGCTTAAAGAAAGTTTTGGCTAGACATGTTATGTCAAATGCAGCAACTTGTACTTACGTATAAACCTGGATCCGACGAAGCTCCAGTAGGCCTACAAAGCTACTTATTCTTGAAAACAGATTCACCCATTACCATTATATAATTATATATATATATATATATATATATATATGTCCACCGCTGAGGTCTCGAGGTAGCGTGCTGCCTTGTCACACAGCGGGCCCGGGTTCGTTCCCCGGTCGGGGCAGTTTTTCTGGGTGAGGTTTTTCTCGGGGTTTTTCCTCACCAGGTAAGACAAATGTCAGGAAAACTTTAAGGTTCAAACGATCCCCGAAATCATATGGCCATCATCAACATCATCATCCTTATCATTATCAATCATCCTTCACCGGTGTGGAAAGCAACGGGAAGCTACCACACCTATAATTCCCTAGTAAAGCTGCAAAGCATAGCATGAAAATGCTATGATTGCAGTGAAAGACCTGCCCCTCGGGCAGAATTACTATGGATGGATATATATATATATATATATATATTACAGGAATTAAATGTAGGACAATTCTGAGTGATTCGTACAAAAAGGAAACATTCCTGTCACCTATGTAATTAATGTATTTGATATGTTCATCGAATAGAGGATCACAGGATACCCAAACAAATGTTTATCTATCAACTTGCAGGAAGAAGAAGACCAGGACATGCACTCAAAAATCTTTTGGATGATGTTTCTATTGAGGCCGAAAAAGTCAACAAATGACCTAAATTATATATTCAAAGTTTTTTCTACTTCTTGCAATAAATGTTTAAGATGCTGCAAATTGGTTGACAATATGCCCAAAATAATGTTATCAGCTAGGAATCGGGATGACTAACACTGTGGCAAGATTTGTCATGACTTCAGTGCATTGGATCCACCTCCCCCATCGAAGCTGTTTGTGCAAACAGAATGCCTAAGGATTAGGGGCTATGCCCTGGTTACTTTGTTTTTCTTCGCATAAATTATTTTCATAGTTATCAGATTTCAGTATCGAAACGCTGGTTTATTTACATTCAAATAAATTTTCACAATGCGCTTCGAAGAGGATACCGTAAATGTGAAGGTAACTTCATAGTTCATTCATTTCAGTCCCTATCCCTGGTTATAAGAATCGTGGAAATGTACATTAGTTTAATATTTAATTTAGATTGAATATATGATAATTTTGTTTCTTCTTATCGTTATAAACATTATTCTGATTGTAATATTTCTACCGAGGAAAATTTCGAAATAACATTCGTGCAATATAGATAAACAAACAAGAACAATCTAGTGAAATTATTTAAACTCGTGCTTATTGTCTTGTAATTAGTTGACTCATTAACTTCCTTGATACAAAATTATATAGGAAACTCTAAGATGATAATAATTTATAGCTCATTAATTTTACAAAATAACAATTACTCGTGCGAATGCTTCATAACCCAATTCTCAGATATAACAATATGTACGGCATAAGATGCGCCTAACAAAAGCCTATGCCGTGTGTTAAACATTCAATATTTTCAAAATTCAGAGGCAACACTAGCATTTGCCTTATTTGGTCACCCTTGCTAAATCTAACATATGAACTTGCTTCATAATTATAAAGTTTATAAATAAGCTTATATTATTAAATATATTATTACTTAAATGTTTTAAATACATAAACTTTAAACTTCAAATAGCATAATACGATGGGCGGTTGGGAAGTGGTTTTTACAGAATCGAGGAAAAGTGTTTAAAAACCGAGCAATAGCGAGGTTTTTAATTTCCGAGATTGTGTAAAACACTTCACAAACGTTCGTTGTACAATATTTTTTGCGCGATGGTGTTTTCAAAATAATACATAATAGTAAAATGATAACATCGTTGTTGAAAATATTTGCGTTCATTATAAACAATTGACTAACGTTAACAGTGTGAGAATGTTTATTAGTTGAAACAACAGAAGGCCTTGAGAACAATTATTGATAACATGGCTGCAAGTACGTATTTATTGTTTTATTATTGTTTCAAATAAAGTTCAGTTCATTTAGAATGCAGTGATTGGTTTCGTATAATGTATATTAACACTACCTTTTGGATATTTTCTGTATAAACATTGTACGTAGTATACATAGAGTGTGAATGGGAAGATGACGAAACAACATCTGAAGACTTTTGTTCTGTCAGTTTTGAATCCAAATTTGTCGAGAAAGTAATTAGTACTTAGTGACTCCTGGTCTGGACATAAGGATGAACAAGTATTTACTGGAAGCATCTGCCGGAAAAGATGTACATTTAAAAAGCATTCCACCTAAAACTACAAAATATACACAACCTCTGGATGTGTAATTTCTTCAGGCAATACAAAATATATGCCAAGAGTATAACAGACTTTATTAAACTGCGTTCCAGTAATATGCAGCCAAAATTGCATGACTAATGGAAACTAATTCATAACTACCATTAGGAACCATATTATTTAAGAATTGAAGTTCTTCCTAAATGTTTTATTAATTTCCGCCCCGATTTTTCACATTATTTTTGGCATTCTTCTACCATCATAATACAGTGTCTCCACAGTGAGATTTCCTCATTTTAAAAGTCTGTAAATTTCTTATTATAGGTTTTAAAACTGTAAATCTTGAAAGAGCAGAAACAGCAACTCAAAAAGTGTATGTGGTAATGTTGTAGTACGCACAATATCCGTATTGGCGCTGCAACAAACGATTGTTTCCAAAATGGAGATTCCAAACCAGCGTGCCCAGGTTGTCTGATGGTATGCTGAAACGAAATCCATTATTCAAGTACAACGAAACATTCGTCGTGTTTAGAATAAGGATCTTCAGTCACCCAAGAATATAAGGAGTTGGTGTAAACAGTTTTTGGCGACCGGCAATGTTTCAAAAGGACACGGTGGTGGTAAACCCAGAATCCAGGAAGAGACAGTAGTGCGGAGGTCATTCGAAAGGAGTCACGGTAGTTGATAAGACAAGCAGCGAGAGAACTTGGTATGAAACGGTCGACAGTTCACAAAGTTCTTCACCGTCGACTGCGATTTTATTCATACAAGGTTCAAATTGTGCAGGAAGTCAAGCCTGATGACGCACCAAAGCGAGAAGCATTTGCAATCACGATGCTGGATTGCATTGCCGAGGACGAAACCTTTTTATCGCGCGTGATGTTTAGAGATGAGGCCACCTTTCACGTTTTGGGGAAAGTGAATCGCCACAATGTGCGTATATGGGGTTCAAAAAACCCCCATACATTCATAGAACACATCCAAAGGTAAATGTTTGGTGCGGTCTTCTGCAAAATCAAATTGTTGGGCCGTTTTTATTTAAAGAGAATACGATCACTGGTAACATTTATTTGGATATGTTGGAGAACTTTGCTGTGCCACAGATAGCACCCATGCAGCCAAAAATAATCTTTCAACAGGATAGTGCCCCACCCCATTGGAACCTTAATGTCCGACAGTTCTTAAACGACACATTCCCAGGTCGTTGGATAGGCCGTAGTGGTCCTATTCCTTGGCCTCCGCGTTCCCCCGACATTAGATTTATTCTTGTGGGGGTACGTCACAAAAATGAACGATGTACCGTACTTAAAACAACGCATTAGAGATGTTATAAACTCTGTGACAGAAGACATGCTGTTCAACACATGGCATGAAATTGACTATAGGTTGGATATTCTTCGCGCACCCGAGGCGCACATATCCAAGTGCACTGAACTAGAGTTTGTCACAATCCGATTCGATTGAGGGTCTTTCCACTTTTCAGCGGTTGCCCTTTTACCAGCCGGCTGCTGGCCCTTCACATCCACATGTGTCAATCACAAAGGTAGATGATCAACAGCCAGTGTAGGGGTGACATGTGGTTAGCATGTCGAGTCCCCCAGCCGTTATAGCTGGTTCCTAAACCTGGAGCCGCTACTTATTGTAGCTACCCAATTGCCTCACGATGCTGGTGGGCACCGGTCCCATACTGGCCGAAATACCATGAGAAAATTTCTTCCCCCATGGAGACTCGAACCAGCGCAAGTCCCGTAACTCTGCGCCAAGGCTTCCTACCTTAACCGCTCGGCTACGGCGCGGGACTTGTCACAATCACAAAATTAAAACTTAAATTAAAAATGTATGAGTTACCTTATCATTTTCGTGTATAGTAATTATAGTACACAACATTTACTTTGCGTTGTTTGTTTGAAGTGAGGGAATCTCACTGTGGACACCCTGTATTTTGTACTGCATTAAATACTTATAAAATATTCAAACAAATACACCAATTATTTAGCAAATTTATTCACAGATTTGGCTATTCTACGATTACTTGTAAAACAAAATTTATAATTGTCTAGTCAGAAAAATTCTATGATTCCATAGATAATCACGAAATCTCACAAGTGTCCGGTTTAGGCTTGTATCACCCAACAAATGGCATATAGGCCTACAGACAGCCAAAACACATATTCAATGTACATTAACATACCAAATGTAAGTACATAAAGCGTTAGTCCAAAAAATATAATAAAATAAAATAAATATAGGAAGAAAAATAGGCTACAAATTAATAACATTATATCAACAATACGGACGTTAGGACAAAGTTTAAATAAAACAATGTGCAAGGGGAATGTGCTTCAAAAACAAAATATAATTATCTGAAATCAATAAAAGAGTAAGTCCGATCCGTTGATTGTATCTTATACTCGTACATATGCCAAATTTGGCTCCGGACTAGTTTTCTGACATGGATATTCTAAGATGTTAATTATATGATTTTTACCTGGTAAGTCAGTCGTCCTCAACTAAGTTAATAAACTTCTTCAAGTTATTCTAACATGGAGGCCTTTCGAAAACAATGTTTCATCTTCTGTGTTTTACTGGAACTAGGAAATCATCAATGAAGAGGGGCTGCACCTCTTTTTATCAACAGGGGAGTCGACATGGTGTTAGGAATTACAAAAGTTTTTTTTTTGTTCAATGCCACCTGTTTGTCATTGGACATTTCAGGTATTCTCTCCTGGCATTGGCGCATTGTAACCCACTTCTGAGGTTGGGGCGCCTGGAAGGCGGAGGTTACGCTGCCCCAATGATATGATGGATGATGACGATGGGAAATGATGATCCAGGAGAGGCCTTAAACCTAAACTTAATCTAATGAGATGAATATGATAGGCCTATTGATGATAATGATGGCCAAATGATGTTCGGGGACCGTTTGGGCCTTAAAGTATCCTGACATTTGTCTTACAGGTGAGGAAAAACCCCGAAAAAAACCTCACCCAGGAAACTTGTCCCGAGCAGGGATCGAACCCGGGCCCGCTGCGTGACAAGGCAGCACGCTATCTCGAGACCACAGTGCAGCGGTGGACTGAATTTCAAAAGTGTTGATGGATATTCTGTGATATCTTCAGGTACAACGAGCTGGAATAGTCCCCAAAAAAAGACTGATTCAACGGCCTTGCTCAAAAGGACTAAAATTACAAAAATAACAAAAATCAAAGGAACAACAATAACAATAAAGCTATTGTTAAAAATGCCAACCCATATTTCGGACAACAATAAAAAAACTGGGACAAATGGACTTTATGCCTCACAACATGGGCCAGGGAAAGGAGAATAACAGGGGTCGCAGGAAATTCTCCAAGTATCTTAAAAGAACCTATTAATAGTTAATAGTAATACATATTTATTATGGTTATAAGTTTGAAAAGAATACAAATCAGTGATAGGTAATTATTCATATTTTGGTCTAAATTTAATTCTTAAATTTAGCATTTTTTACACATTTTATTTTTTTTAACATAGGCTACCCGTAAATTAAAATAAGAAATAATATTTCTCCCCCCCCCCCAAAAAAACAGTATATTATAATGCGAGTTTGGGAAGTGGTTTTTTACAGAAGTGAGGATGGTTTTTAATTTCCTAGATTCTGTAAAACACTTCACAAACGTGTGTTGTACATATTTTTTTGCAGGATGGTGTTTTCAAAATAATAAATAAATAGTAAAATAATATCATTGTTGGAAATATTTGCGTTCATTATAAACAACTAACATTAACAGTG